>CM076579.1:1028052-1628052 GCA_034641835.2 Pinus albicaulis
AAGTGTTAAACACCATGTTGAAGCACACACATGGTGTATGAGGAAGAAGAATGCACACACAAGAGAAACAACACACAATGAAAGATAAGCGTGAGACTTTCTTATTTTCCATTATACAAAGATGTACATTTATAGTACAATGGTGTGACTCTTGGTTTCTCATTCCAAGGTCACTTGGACTCCATTGTGACTTTTCGTATTCCACACCTACCCATAGAGGATTAGGTGTTCCAACATCCCCCCTTAATCCGAAGGGGTATGTGTGAGTCCAAGAAAAGAGTTGTAATACAAATCTACAAAGTATACATGGCAGCACTTGGGCTGAATCAACTCTCTGAAATGTTGGAAAAAGGAGGTGGTTTTAGGATGACCACAAACACTGGAACGCAATACATGTTGCAGTTCCCGGAACTCTTCCAAAACTGGCAAGAAGCTGAAGGCTTCTGCTAGAGGAATTGTCCCTCATAAAAAAGGGAGACCTTTGACCTAAAAGAAGGGAGGTCTACGACCTGTGATGGTTTTAGGGTTACCAACAACTCTGGAATGCTTGTAGCATTTCTTGGAACTCAACCAATGCTGGCAAGAAGCTGAAGGCTGCTAAGCTGAAGGCTTCTGCTAGAGGAAGTGTTCCTCGCTTGTGGTGGTTTTAGGTTGTCCACCAACCAAAGATGATGGTTTTAGGTTATCCACCAACCGAAAATGATGGTTTTAGGTTATCCACCAACCGAAGGTATGCTCATGGGCATCCGTGTCTCTGGCTACATCTCTAACTCTGGAATGACGAATTGTGGCTCAGGCTCGCTTGAACTCTGGCTGCAACTCTGAATCTGGAATGAGAGATTGTGGCTCAGGCTCGCTTGATCTGTCGTCGAAACTTGTACATGACCACCATTTTCCCCCCTGTCAGGGACAAGGTGAGATGATGGCGAAAACTCAACTGCAAGTTTGCTCAATATCCGTGAACAAGTTCTGACATGTATCGTAAACATCTTCTTGGTTGCTGATGCCCATTGCCAAGAAGCGATCCATCCACGATGAATCTTTGTTCTTGCAGGAGGCTTGTTTCTGAAGCATCTGTCTGAAGAATGAGTGTGCCGACCACAGTGCTTGCATGGATGAAGATCAAAACAGTGATCTTTCATATGACCAACTCGATCACAGTGTTGGCATTTCTCAATCTGTTGTGGAAGTGGAACAGGATCTGGAACAGCTGCAGGTGAACTGTCATACATGAATCCGGCACTCTGAAATTTGATGGGCTTGGTGTAGTCTGGAATATGAAAGGACACATCCTTGTCATATCCAAGACCAGTTCGGTGCTTGTTGTGGACAAGCTCTTCCCAAGGTCTGATGATGGGCTTAGGAAGTGCAGGCTGAGGTGCTGCATCTGCATGAAAATCTGATCTAGTACAAGGAACTGAATGAGGATCAACTGGAACTTTGCTGACTTGCTGCTGATGGGAGTCTTTCACAATATTCTGAACAGGAACAAGTTTAGAATGGTGACTCTTTTGCTGAAGTTCATCTTGTTGGAGTTGAGATTCCAACTGCAAAAACTCAATCTTCTCATGTGCATCTTGCAAACAACTCTGAATGTTACATAGAGCATCCTTGCTCATTTTTATCACATCATCAACATTTGAATGAATGAGGTTTTTCAACAACTCTAATACCTCATTGATTTTGGCCATTTCAACAACTTAGGCTCAAAAATGAAAGGGCGTCGGCTACAACCGAAAATGCACCCGTTTACAATGTGACTCAACAACAAATACAATTGACTCCAAGGAATTCTCAAAGTACAAAGTGTGCTCCTCAAATGATGGAGGGCAATCAACAACTCAAATACTGATTATGAGTGAAGAAGCAATATCAATACAATGTCAATATCTTTGCAAAATATGTGCAGCTGAAAACACTATGCAAGAAGCCTTTAAGGCAGCGGAAATTTTTCTTCAAAGCGCTGTTCAAATGATGGCAAACTTGTCTTCTCATGTAAAAATCTTCAGAAAATCACTCTTATGCCACAAATCATAAAATATCAAATCTGCAAATTTCAGTCCATGTCATTTCTTCAATTCTGCTCACATATCATTCCTCTTTTTCTGCTTTTCAAATCTTTTCTCTTTCTTCTCTCTCTCTGCTGTTTTTTTTTTTTTTTTTTTAAATTAAAAATTAATTAAAAAAAGGAAATAATTAAAAATGTGGGGAAATGGGATTAATTAAAAAGGATTTTAAAGATTTAAAAAGAGAAGTGGGAATATTAATTAAAAGGGATTTTAAATAATTAAAAAAAAAGGAAGGGAAAATATAATGGGGAGTAGTTTATTAAAAAGGGAGGGATTTTAAAATTTAGTTGGTCAAATCGGTGGGAAGGGGCGGAATTGAAAATTTAAAAATATGAAAATCGATTTTCAAAATAGAAGGGCGGTATTAAAATATGGAGGGGCGGATTTTTATGTTTATTTTATTAAAAAGTGGGAGAGAGCAATCGAATGGGTAGGCAGCTCGAGCGGAGGGAAAGCGTAAGCGTAAGGGGGTTAGGGAGAGCGTAGGATGAGATGGCAGGAGGGAGCGGGTTTCGGAGGGCCGGTTAGGTCGTAAGGGAGTGTTGGTAGGTAGGCCGCGTTGCAGAGAGGGAGGGCGTAAGTGAAATGAGTACCGCAGGTTTTAAAAGGAGCGAAAGGGCGTAAGGCAGGGTGTTAGATTGCAGGGAGGCCGCGTAGGAGGAGAGGGAGCTCGGCTGAGCGGTCTTGTTAGCGCAGGGATAGTTCACGGGGCGCGGCAGCCGGAATGTGAGGTGCTGGAGTGATACGCAGAGATGTGGAGGCGTGTTTTGGCAGCGGGTGAGTGAGCTCAAGAGCAAGAGAAGGTGCCGAGATATGCAGGTCGAGATGGGGAAGGGAAGGAGCGTTAATATGGAGTTGAAATGAGGGTTGTAAAAATGGAATAGAGTTATGAGGGCGTAGGGAAGAACGTATTGCAGGAGGTGAGGCTTATTCGATGCAGTAGCGCGTGGTGTGAGAGGTGAGTTTGTGAGGTAAAGGGGCCGAAAGGCCTGGAGGGGAGTGTTAAAGCGTAGGTGGAGTGATAAGGGTTGTAGAGTGATGTAATGCGGAGAGGTGAGGGAGTATAGGAGTTGCAGTCGAGTGTTAGGGAATGGGGAAGGCCGTAGGCCAGAATGCAAAGAAATTTTTTTTTAATTTTTTTTTTTTTTAATTTTTAATTTTTATTTTTAAAACAGCAGAGCAGAGAGTAGGAAATCCACAGCAGTAGAATTTTTCCAAATATATAGCAGAAATAAATCCATCAGCAGGAGATTGTCAATAGAACTCAGAAATTTTCCAATAGTCCAGCAACAGGAAAATGCAGAATTGCAGAAACTCAGAAATCTTCCAATGAAAACTCAGAAATATTTCCAGTGAAAACCCAGAAACTTGTTCGGAAACCCAATATAAATTGTATCCAGCAGCTCTTCAAAATGCAGAATTTAAAATGCAGAGATTGCAGAGAAATAAACCTTCAGATGTGCAAAGGTTTGGCCGCTCTTCTTCAAAACAAACGCCCGAAATGAATCAATTTCGAATGCTCCTTCAAGATCCGGGAGCACCCCTTCTTCCACTCCTGGGGAGCGGGGTGAAGGGTTCTCCAACCGTAGTTCATTGTCGACAACGGAAGCTGGAAATAACTCATATTTCACCGTAGATCGTGAAGCTTAAGTAATTTATTGGACCACAACACACCTTCAATCGTACACCATCGGGTGGCTTCACTAAGGACAAGATCTCTACGTCAGCCAATATTTTCACCTTCCTTACAACATCAAGCCCTTCACAGATGAGGTATTGTGTTATGTTTCTCCTCTAGAAGTTTTTTATGTATTTTTGGGCCAAGCATACTTGTGGAAGCGACATGTTGTGTGTGAGTCTAGGCCTCGCACTATTATTATTACTTTGTGTAATAAGTTGTACAGGGTAAAAAAGGTAGCATTTCCTACCGCCATCTCTTTGATCACTATGAATCAATGAAATAAGCTCATTTCCCAAATTGGGAATTTTTTTTCCATATGATTTGCCCTCGTGGAAAGAATAATATTGTGGCCATGACCTCCAGACACGGCTTCTCCACACGACAACAGTAAATGGACAAGGTCGTGGAGGAGTACATGGACATCTTCACCTCACCAATAGGGGTACCTCTACACTGTCAGGTCAAGCATCCCATTTATCTGACCCCAAGTGCTCCACTGCCCAATGGACCGATATATATACACTATGTTCTAGAGAACGATGAAATAAAGAGACAGATTCAGGAGTTGTTGTAGAAATGACACGTCAGACCAAGTTCATCACCTTATGGGAGCCTGATCATGTTGGTATAGAAGAAGGATGATACCTAGAGACTTTGTATTGACTATCGGGCGTTGTACAAGATCACTATCTGAAATAGGTATCCAATCCCACAGATTGATGACCTTTTGGACCAACTCAAGGGGGTCAAATATTTTAGCAAGATTGACTTGAAGTCCGGGTATCACCAAGTACCAATCGAACCCTTGTATGTGTGGAAGATTGCTTTCAAATCCAAGGAGGGCCTTTTCCAATGGATGGTCTTGCCTTTCAAGTTAACGAATTCCCCAAAAACCTTCATGAGGATGATGGATGACATCTTGCGACCCTTCACCAACTCATTCGTGGTGGTGTATTTGGATGACATACTGATCCTTCAACCAGAGTTGGGAAGAGCACCTCTTCCATATTCGACAAGTCCTCCAAACTCTGCGACAACATAAGTTGTGTGCCAATTTCTAGAAATTCACTTTGGGTATGACCCAGGTTCAATATATGGGGTACATCATTGATGAGTAGGGTGTACATGTGAACCCAGCAAAGATACAATTCATTCACGATTGGCCAACCCCAACCACTCCAACGGAGTTCTGAATATTTTTTGGTCTTGCCAATTTCTACCGTAGATTTTTGTTGGTGTTCTCTCATATCACTTGGCCTTTGAGTCAAGTCACCAAGCGCGGAGTGAAAGAAAAATTATTTTGGTTTGAATCCCAACAAAAGGTTTTTTCCAAGTTGAAGCGTTTCCTCTGCTCTGCACCAGTGCTCACATTACCAGGCCTGCAGCAACCATTTGAGATTGAGATAGATGCTTCTGACTATGATATTGGGGCAGTTCTTACTTAGCAGAGGCATCCAATGGCATATCATAGTGAGACACTTTCAGACATAGTCTGAAAGTATCCCACTTATGACAAAGAGATGTATTCCATTAGGCGGCCCTACTGACAATGGAAGAATTGCATTATGGGGAAGGAAATGGTCATCCACACAGACCATTGACCCCTGTAGTTCATATAGACACAAGGGATGTTACAAAATGATCGCCATTAGAAATGGTCCACATACCAGCAACAATTCCACTTGAACATTAAGTACAAGAATGCCATCACCAATAATGCTGTAGACTCCCTTAGTCGACCACCGATCATGGCACTGACCACTGTGCTCGACTCTTGTGGGAATGAGACTTCAGAGTTGCTGCATATGTACAAGAGTGATCTAGAATTTGGTAACACATACCAGAAAATTTTGGAAGCCAATCAAGTTCTAAAATTTCACCTACAGGATACATTATTATTCCACCTAAGACACCTTTGTGTTCCTTCAAGTGAGCGTGCCAAGATGATTTTGGAGACGCACTACAGTCAGGGTGCTGGACACTTCAGAGTAGAGAAAATTGAACTACAATGCTACAAAAGTAATTTTATTGGCCGAACCTTCGACGAATGTTGGGAAGTACATCAGATCTTGCACTGCTTGTTCCATTACCAAACTGATCATCAGGAAGCAAGGCCTATATACTCCTCTACCTACTCCTAGTCGACCTTGGGAATCCATCTCCATGGATTACATGACGGGCCTCCCTTCGACTAAGAATGGCAACGACCGTGTTTTCGTGGTTGTTGACAGATTCTCTAAGATGGCCATTCTAGTGGCATGCAAGAAGAGTATCACAACAGAAGCCACTGCTAATCTCTTATTTGAATGAGTGAGTGGTACACTTTGGGATCCCAGAGTCCATTATCTCACATTGGGACAACAAGTTCCGAAGTACATTTTGGGCCAGTCTTTGGTCGATGTTGATTACCAAGCTCACTAAGGCCACAACTTTCCACCCCCAAACCGATGGCCAAATAGAGGTCATCAACAGGATGATCGTACACATTCTGTGCATGTAAAACTCGAAGCATCCTCTCACATGGGATGAAATCCTCCCATATGTCTAGCATAGCTACAACAGAGCTCTCCATAGCTCAACTAGCCATAACCCCTTTCAAGTGGGGTTGGGATTCCAGCCACTATGTCCCATTGATGTGGCCATACCATTTGTAGCTACTTTGGCAGCTTCGACTTAGGTGCAGTCTAAAACCGACAAGGCTATCGGCTTCATTGAGCGAATCCAACACATCTGCCAGCAATTCCATGAAATATCGAACAAAGCCAATGCTAAGTACAAGCAGCAACATGATCAACAACAGGTGCCACACAAGTTCCATGTGGGCAACAAAGTTTGGCCACATTTGCAGAAGGAGCGCCTAATTGGGCCCCACCATAAGCTTCAACCACTCCGATATGGGCCATACACCATCACCAAGGTTTTAGGGGACATTGCTTTCGAGCTCAGCATTCCACCGTTCCTTGGCTTGCACCCAGTGTTCAATGTGGACCACCTTTTTCCATACTTTCCACCAATATTGGACATATTCGACATTTCAGAACAAATCACACCAATGGAGTTAAACACGGACTGCATGGAACATGCCACCACTGATCGGACCATGGACACGCAGATCAAGAACACTCACGAGTAGAAGATCCAACTGTATCGGGTTGTCAAAGTTGGTCAACTCCTGCACGAAGACAAGTGGCTCACTAGGGACCAAGTTCAGTAGAATTTTCCCCATCTGATGGAGGCACTCAACGCAATGGGGACAATTTCTTCCTAAGGGGGGAGAACTGATCCAGGTGGATGTTGGTGGCCACCTGCATATTCCACTTAGACCCCAACCACTATCTCTTTAAGTGTTTCATTTTCCTTAATTGTAGCACAATTTACTATTTTTGGCATTTTTTTGATTCCCGAACTTCTGGAGTCGTTTTGAGGCCCTAAATGACATTTTTTTGGGCAAAACGGGGTAAACATGAGAATTTGATTGATGTTTGTCACTCTAAAGTTGTAATCCTTTGATAGATATTTCTAACGAGGTATTGTGCGCGTCAAACGAAGATCGTATGCCAAAGTTACGACCCCAGGAAGTTGATGTACCAATTTACCCAAACGGGGCCCATAGTTTTGGTGCTTCATCTCCTAGGGTTAGTTTTTTGGTGTTTAGGGTTTTCCATTGTTTCTCAAAATAAATAGGCCTTTGAGCCTCATTGTAACATAGTTCAGAGGCATGTTTCTACCACATATTTTCTCAGAGATAAGCTACCATCGCTTGAGCCAATTTATTTCCATTTTGTCTGTAAGCATATTTTAGTTATTTGACATTAATGAAATGAAGTGTTATATATGTTAAATCTATGTATTTATGGTTATATTTGTATTATGTTACGTTCCTGTCTAAGTTCAAATCATGCACCTTCTTTTTATCCAAGGGACCACTGACAAGATTACAAGGATCCTAAGAAAGCACAAGGTTCCCTCTACTTTTAGGCCCCTTAACACCATTTAAAGTTCCCTAAGATCTGTAAAAGACTTGGTGGACCCTAAGAATATGAAAGGTGTTTATGTAATTGTGTGTTCATGCGGGACACCCTATGTTGGTGAAATTGGTCACTCAATAAATTAAAGGATTCAAGAACATGCGACAGACATCAAACATGGAAGGACCCACTCATCGACATTAGCATAACAAGTAGAAAATACAAAACACCACATCTGCATTGAAGACATCTAGGTCATTGCTATGATAGATCATTTCCATCACCATAAGTTTAGGGAGGCTATAGAGATTGAAAGGAAGACAAGCAATCTGAATAGAGATAATGGATGGAAAATTAGCAGATTCTTGTCATTTCCTCTTAAATTTTTATTTATTTATTTATTTATTATTATTATTATTATTATTACTATTATTTATTTATCCTCCTAATTTCTTGATGTTTAATATTTATTATTTATTTGTAAATTTTTTTTAGTACTAATAAACGATTAATTACTTTATTTTTTTCATTATTGATTATTGATTGATTTTAATTTTGTTTGTTTGTTTATTTTTTTTGTTGACCATTTATTACTTTTTATTACTTTTTAAGTTTTTAGAACCAATTGATTGTTTTGAATATTTAGGTTTCACTCATATATATATGTGTGTGTGTGTGTGTGTGTGTGTGTGTGTGTGTGTGTTTTGTTTTTTTAGGTTTGACCAAAACATTCTTTATTTAAGTTTGACCATTTATTATTTTTATTTATTTTTAAGTTTTTAGAATTAATTGTTTTGGATTATTTAAGTTTGACCCAAATATTATTTTTATTTTAGATATTCATTTCATTAAAAAAATTTCCTTTTGATTAATTATTTTCCTTAATTCAATATTAACAATTATATTTTAACAAGTATTTCCTTATATTAAAGATTATTTACTAATAAATAATAGTTATTTAGTCAAATCTAATTGTTGTATTATAATAGCTAAAATTTCTTTTCATTTATCTCTTTCTTCATCCACTGTGGATTTGATGCCAATATTTGGTTCTTCATCTTATTTTGATATGGATCACAGAAACCAAAATTCAAATATTCATGTTATAAGAATTTCATAATTCAAACTTATAATTTCAACAAATCTATATAATTTTTCAAAAAATTTATTAATATGCATATATAACCTATTGTTTTAATAATTTTAATACTAATAAAAATTATTATAAATGGTAATAATGACAGTCACTCAACCTAAAAGGATCAATATATCAAAATATTTGTAGTTTTGTATAACATAAGTCACTCATCAATCACATAAATTTTTTAAAATAAATAGTAAATACTTTTTATTTACTAAAGTTTAACTATTATACCAAACCAAAATTAACTTAAAAACAATTATAATACCATTATAACAAACTAAACTAGAAACAATTATACTACTATCTTTGAACTACTCTAAAATAATTGTACTACCCTCCTCCAAAACAATGTTTTGTAAGTGTGCATGTGTACCCTATAGATTTAATAACTGTGACGTTAATAATTATGAATGGAAATAATAAGACTTTCCAGAGATTCTCACCCTCGCAAGGACAATGAGTCATCAATCACAATGATTTTTTTTTTGGTAAGTTTAGCAGTGCCTTTCTATTTTCTATTAATAAAAAAAGCAGCAGGTTACTACATATCAAAACTTGATGGCCTCAACCTGCCCGAAAGAAACCAGGTCTGTCGGCCACCTTAAAGAGTTATAAGCCATCTAGTATTGGAAAATTTTAAACCTTCTACTATAATCTATGTCTAGTTTACTATCTTTAACATATTCTAACTAAAAATAGTAAATGTTATCCGCAAAATACATATAAAAAAACCATAGGAAATATTGTGTCAATCATCTGAAGATTCAATGGGTTTTGGATCCTTTACGCTTGAGCCGAGCATGTCCACCTAATGCATGGTTTACAGCTGACGATCTATGCGGCCAAGACAAACAATCCCATGTTCCTAAGACGCACGGATTTCTTGAATCTCTCTTTTTATGTCTTGAAAAACAAAAGCGACTTTTGGGTCTCCTCTAGTTTCTTGTATACTCATGAGTGCCTTGGTCAGAACGCATTTAAGCGTCTAGTATGTGTGAATAGACTATTAAAATAGAGACAATCTACCTCTTGTGTTACCAGGGTCTTTAAGGAAATCAACTTCTTCCTCCTGTATTTCTCCTTCCTCTTTGGTGTTACAGTCTCTCTCCCATCCAGCGATAAGATTCTGAACCTGCGGAGGAGTACCAATAGAAGAGGCATCGAAGAGGTTTTCCATGACCTATTTGCTTGATTTTATTCCTCTCTTACTAGGCCCTATAGTAGACTTAGTTTGTTTCTAGTTACCCTTATCCTTGGCCTCTTTCTTGGCCGTTTGTCCTTTAACAATATCTGTATGAAAAAGTACCAACCACTGTGACCACTAACAGTGTTGTAGTAAATCCTTGGCCAGTGGTTGAGCAACACCTGTAGATAATTTATATAGGCCTGTGTATCATAAAAAAAAGTCAATAACTGTTTAATCCAAGAAACAGTGAAAAGGACCCACACTACCGAGCGTTACATTCTGGCAATCAATAAAGTAATAGTCGTCCACGTTCTCCCTTTTGAGGGTGGTGGAATTGTAAGAATTATTCTGATAAGGATGGAAGTGCATGGCGAGACATCGACACTTGAACTCTAACAGACGAAGAGGATGTTACGATCTTTGCATGGAAATGTGATCCAATTGAGGGCATGGTTTCCCAATGCTCACCTTTTTCATAAGTTGAAATACCTCAGCACCCAAAGGTTATAGACCCAAAAACAATGAGGACAAGATTTCGACCCAGTTAGCCGGATGCCCTTATAAACCTCCCTGCAATCTCTATAATCATAGTTTGAACTATTAAGAATATGTTGAAACCTTAGGACACAAAGATTCACACACATCCCCAACAGAGAACTGGCCACATGACAGAATAATTGAGGGAGAACAGGTCCAGAGATAGAATTGCGATGAGCACCATTAGCAAGGTAGTTGTTTTTAGCCATGCATTCTAACTCATAGTTCTAAGACTCTAAGGCATGCGCCCTGTCATTATGTACAATGTTCGGGGTACAAGAAGACTAAGACCACATTGGCAGGGGAATTGAAGTGATGGATTAACAGCAAAGGCCCTTGAGCCAAGAACCACAGAAACAATATCCAAATGACTTAAACAGAGAGGCGGAAAAGAAAATAAAACTAGATCCCCTTGAGTCAAGGCTATGCAAACATAATGACCACAATTCGAGCAATAACTGTAAACAAAATTTGAAAAATTACTATAGCATTGAGTGCCATGCAAGCCCACAGAGGTTTCACAACCTCCATCGAAAACCTGACAATGAACTGTAGAATTCCAATTGAGAAGGAAACATCTCATCACAGACAATTGTTGTGCAACAGACCAGAAGAGTGATTAAGAAGACCTCGACATACATATTAAGGAGATATACCACGTACCAGGCGTCTAGATGAGGGCGCAGAGATCCAACCTTCTTCCACACTACACCTGGACCTCCTTCTTTAGAATTCTTCCGGAAAATGATGCCTCTCTTCCTTATCGCTGCATTCATAAACCCCTTCATGCACCGATGTTGTTTCCAAAAATTCTCTGATAGGGTTAGTTGGCCCCCACCATAATCGTCGGCAGTCATTATAACCTGTGTGTGATGGTACTGCCCCTTGGGACGTCTATCGTCTTTATCCTCAAGTGACCATGTGGTGCATGTCATCTCATGCCACCTCATGTCTCCCTTCTCCCGCGTGGAACCCCGATCAAGGATCAATCACAATGATTTTAAAAATGAACACTCATTGTTTTTTTTTAAAGTATTTATCTAAAAATAAATATTGGATGTTTTTGTAAGGTATCTATCAAAGTTTTACGAGTTAGTCGTTCAAAAGAACATATAATTTGGATAATTTGGGTAGAGCATGGGGAAGAAGCTAATAAATTATTTACATGTTGAAAACCTCTTTGCATTTATAGGTTGTGGTTGGAAAGCTTGCTTGTAACACCCGGATTAATTTTTTATACTACTTTAAATTATACATTTGACTTTTTAAGTAAAACATGATTGACGAGTAAGTTAATCAAGTGATGAACAAGATTTATTTTTATTTTGAACAAAGAATTATTTTATGGTGTGGTTTCCATAAACTGATGGGTAAAATTTCCAAGATTCCAGACTAGTTAGACTAAAGCAGTTATAGATCTTTACATTTTCCTCTTAGGTTAAAAGGGAAATCCCGGAGAGGAAAAGGGGTATGTGTAATGAGAAGAGAATAACCAGAGGGTTGTAAGTTGAGAGTGGTCTAGAGATGGTTTGAACCAGTGGAACTCTGCAACCTAACACTAGAGAAGAGGTTGGACAGAGGTCTTGAGGTCTTTCTCCAGTAGAGCTGCTATTCAATCCTACTCTAGTGAGGAGCACAGGGGGAGTTGAGGATGTAATTGCCTCTCTCATGGTTGGGAGGCAGCTTTAGCTTTGCTTAATTGAGATAAGTATTATAAACCCATAATAGGGAGAAAGTAAAGGTTTTTAATATGATTTTATTAAGAATGTGTATCTCTGTAAACTGTGAATATTGATTGCATTAGAATAGAAACTATATGTTTCTACAAACTACTAAATAGAATAAATATGGCAGTAAGATATCTAATTAATTCAGAGTGGTTGTACATTTTCTGGAATAATTTATGATGTTTATATAATTAAGGAAAAAAAAAATACATGCGTAAAGAATTCTAAGAAAGCATAGTTATCACTTCTAACAGTAAAGAATAACAGGTTTGAATCTATAGAAACTAATGAAATCTCTAGAAAATATAGAGGTCGCATAATGAAAAGGGACAGTTAGTCCATCCAGGGGGAAGTCCCTAGACTAAACAGTCTGTCTTATAAAGATACAAGAAAAATCTTACACAAACTAAGGGTTTGAGAATTAAAAACCCATTCTGAACGATGGTATGGTCATTTGTAGCACCATAACTCGAAGGGAATATTGTTCTTAAAAGAGGAATTGAAATTTAAAGCAAATAAGACTTGGTGCTACTACTGCTGAGTATAAAATCAGATATAATTAAGCAAATATAGGAACATTTTTATGTTCTATAACAATACAACTAACGGTCTTCACAATAGATATCATACCAAAGAAATGAAGGACATATAAACATAGAAACCCTCAGAAAGAGGTAAACCATATGTCAAATAACTCATAAGTAATCTGATCATTTCCACTGAAAAGAGAATAGACCCGAGTGCGAGCGCAGTGTCTGGGAGACTGTCGTACACTTATATTAAGTAATTGAAGGCATTATAATAAAATAGAAGAGCCAAACGATTTAAGAGTTAACTAAACACATTGATTATACTGTGCATGTATAAACAGACTCGAAAGAAAACTTAAAGAGAACTCGAATAACCGTAGACACAATGGATAGTTATTTTTCATAGCAAAAGACATATTTGACGAAACCCAGATCTGGAATAAATATAAAAGTATATGAATACACTATGAACTAGCCAAATCTCTGAGACAAACTGGAAGAGAGCCAGAGTAAGCTTCATATTCATGATTTAAAAATAAAAAAAAACAGAGTCTCATGGTCCATTTAAATACCAGACTGTGGTCATAAACTCGCTCTTATAGCAAAAAAAATCAACTAATACATCTAACAGTATGTCCACCAAGTGCTAAATTACACTCATGGTGGGAAAGAGCCTCAGTGGATTCATGAAATAGAAAAAACAATGCATCTAAACACTCAAGCAAAGAGTAGTCCTATTTAGGACCAGAACATGAAACATCTCAAAGGAGACCCCTCTATAGGTTCCAGAAATACCTGGAAGAATAAGGGGCGAATAGTCATTAGTTGAGGTAGGCAGTTAAACAAAAACATGTTTGTTGGCGAGATTCGAGGTCTCGGAAATACTTGCAAGACAAATTAAAATATATTAGAATACTTGGGATTTGGATTGAATAAACATCCAGTCAATTAAACGAGAGCATGGAAGCAACATTAAAACAAATACCTTACAAATGCAATAGGCTTTGAATATGAAGACCCGAGTCAAAAACATTAACCAAACCACAAGATTCGGTTCTGATTTAAACTAAAACTCTAAAGATTATTAAACAGAGAGTGAAGGTGAGAATATTTGTTTCTTTTCTTACCTATTGTGGCCGCGTCGTCATTGGGAAACTGTTCTCCCTGATGGAAATACGCCTAGAGTGACTGAAATGGAAACCTGAATGCAAACCCTGTCGAGAAGAAATAGAAATGTGATGAAATCCTGTTACCAATGTCGAGCCTGTAAGACTGAAAAATGGAATAAGCTTCGAATTCCTGAAAGAATGTAAAGGTTCATTTAATCCATAAAGCATGACTAGCAGTGGTAAGAAACAAGGATAACTAGCAGAAAATCCTTACCTCAAGACTTCAGGCTAAGGCGAAAGGAAGAAACCCATTCCGAGTGAACAATTGTAGAGCTCGAGTTTCTCTCGCAGCGACGGTAAATGAAAGAGTGGTTAGGGTTTGGGGGTAAGCATATTACCCTAACTGCCCAAGTTAAGATTGCAGCCGTTGATCAAAGAAAACCCACCAACGATGTAGATCACATCCAAGTGTCAAGAAAATTTAATTGACAGTAGAAATGAAGCCGCGGATATTTGTGGTTAATAATTAACCAAAATAAAAAGTTTAATATTGTACTATAATACTAATATTGATACAAAGTTAAATCATCACAAATATCCATACCGATACGGAGTTAAATCATCACAAAGATCCAAACGAATAATTCCGCTCCAAAGTCATAGTTTACCAAAGGTGTATTATAATATATGATTAATGATAAGTCTCGATAACGAGATATGATTTAGCAGTATTGCAATATCTAATATAGTATTAATAAGAATCCTTAAGTGCTTTTAAGTTTACAATGTATTTAAAGGTAAAAAAAAATATATTCTTGATATGGTAGATGTTACATTGCTTGATTTATGTGACAACTTTATTAGAGTTAACTAGTATGTACTAGTTAAAGACAATTGTTATTTTTACTTTCTGGATTAAAGACTTGAAACTCTACTGTAGATTAAAAAAAAAAAACAAATTAATTTTGATGAAATCATTAAAATATGAGGATTAGTTAATGGAAAGGAAAATGTATTAAGCTATTGGTAAAAGTTTCTAAGAATAGGAGGTGGTTGGGAACAGTTGGGGAAAAACAGTTACCCACTCCTCTGAGGATAAAGTGGAATCCTAGGAGAGGAGTGGGGGTTCTGTGAATGCTGGGAGAGGGTGAAGTATTTTCTAGAGCTAGTGGAGGACCAGTTGAAAACAACTTTTGTAACCCTTATGAAAACTAGATTGTCTGTTGGTGACTGGATTGGCCATCCAGAGGTCACAACAGTATTATTCCACTGTTAACTCGTGGCACCGTCCAGATTCTAGAGCTAGGGGGAAAGTGGAGGACGTAATAGCCTCCCTTGAAGGTTGGGTGGACAACAAATCGAACTTCTAATGATACAGATAAGTATTATTGTGAATCTAAAGTACTTAGGTGCGGAGTTATTTTTGAATAAATTGAACACAGTTTAGCTAGTGGAATGAGCACTGTTTATTTTTTTTTCCTCAAATGCATTTAAGTTCTGTTTTGTTATGATTAAGAAGAAGGTGATCTCGAAATTATTCTTTCTGTGTTAATTTAGGATAAGGAATTCTGAAAATAAACTTCATATATACTGCTAGTTACAGTGTTCTTTATTCCGTATCATGCGAATTAATAATAATAATAATAAAACATGCATAGTAGTCCAGGGGTTGTCTCCTTTTAGAAAAATGTATAGCAGTACAACCCATAATTAAGGATGGCTCTTCATAAACACATATGTAACAGAGAAAAATTCATAGAAAAACATATCTAGATTATTCAAATGGGGGTAGCCAAACCCTTATGAAAAAAAAACAAAAACAAAAACAAAAGAAACACAGATTGGCAGCAGTGGATGCTCGGCTTTTCCCTTTCAGAATCGCAATACCCGGAGGTAGGGGTATAGCTGTACATCGGTGGTAAACCGGGCAGAACCTAGCTGAAGGACAGAAGAGAGAAAAACAGACAACCTAGGAAATGCAACAATAGTACCGCTAGTAACCAGACGAATGACAGAATGGCACATAGAAAGAAAAGCTTAAAGAGCTGGAAAAATCTAGCCCATTCATTGAAATACGAGTTACAAAAAAATTCATCTGATTACACATTTGTATCAGTTAACTTTTCTTAAAAAAAATAGTAAACCGCAGGCCGGTTTTATACTCGGCGCCTCTATGTTTAATATGTGCCAGGGGAAGAGTAAACCTCGGATTTAAAACCCTCGGGTAAACCCTAGGAACATAATACCAAATTACATATACTTCTGTTCTATGAATATTCCAGAACGATAGCAACAGAAAAATCCCAGAGCAGGTAAACAGATCCCAAACATAATCATTTAACCAGAAATCGAAAACCACGAGGCCTCGATGGAGAAGCTGGAGGAGGGTTTTTTCCCTCGAAATTGATATGTGCCTGTAGAGCGGGGTGAAATTCTAGCTATGGTGTTGTAGACCCAGCTGTAACAAAGGAAGCAAGCCGAGGGGTAGAACCTTTACCTGCGAGCAAAGGGGGAAAAGAAAGCATCTTAGATACAAAAATTTTCAGACCTGTAAGGTAACAGTTTAGAATGGTATCCTTTAGTTAGCATTAACTTAACCACGGAAGAATTTCTCATACCTGTTAGAGTGCTACTCAGTCACGGCCGTTCCTGTAGGTCGTGGAATAGAGGAGGGAAAACGCTGTTAGTCGAGGGTAGGGGTTTTAACCGTAAATAAACCTTAAAAGAAAACGACAATGGTAGCCTTTGTGGAGACTTACCTCTGCATCGAAGTCGAGCAGGCTTCCTTCCAAACTTGGAGTAAGTCTCAAGTGACGTAAAGAGCAACGTTTGCTCGGACTTCTGGAACAAAAACAAAATTCAATAGAGCCTTTCGGCGTTACTCTAAACAAAAACAACGAAATGAGGAACTAAGAGGAAAAACAAGGAAACCTGAAATGTATAGCCAAGAGAAGCGAGTACAGCAGAGGTGCTTCGACCTGTTTTAAGGAAGTTTGGGTGGAGTCTGCAATCCTGATGAAGTCCGGTTGATTGAATGCCGATTACACTAAAAAAAATCAAACCACTTGGCTCGCAGTTCATCCGGCAACGCCATCCCGCCATGGTCGGGATCCAAATGATAAACAGAGAGCGCCAAATGACTAACAAAGAGCGCCAAAGTGACAAACCCTCAAAAGGAATGAGGCATCCGAGGAAAATCATGACAACTGTGCTAGGGCAGATTAGCCATTACAGCCGGAAGTAAATGCTATTGATTAAAGGGTCACGGAAAGGTGGAGACGAAGCCATGTGGAGCTTCTCGTAAAACAAAACCATTATTGAAAACCTCAATCTTAAAAAGGACTGAAGGACACATTATGTGGTGCAAAGTTTTCCAATGAACACAATATAAAGAATAAATCCGAGCCGAGTAGGATTTGATACTTGCGCAATGGTGTACACAGGTGTCAAATACGAACACTCCTACCTTTGCCAAGTCATAGAGGTGCACAGCTCTTGTGTATACTCTCGAACCTAATGCACTGCATGTCAGGGTACTGCCTTGTTGATATTGTGAATCAAATTATTTGCATGCGCAACCAATGTCATTTATTTGCAAATCGGATATATGGTAACATTTAAAAAGGGGTTCTGACATGTTATTATGTTAAATGAGTTCGACATGTTAATATGATAATGGTAAGTAAAGAAATAAAAAAAAAGATATATGTATATATATATATATATATATATATATATATATATTTTTTTTTTTTTTTTTTTTTTTTTATGGTGGTAAGTTTTTAATTGAGAAGTAAGTGACAAGTGGTATCAGAGTAGGTTGCTGCACTGGGATCTTAAGGGTCTACTAACAGTGAAGTTGTGTATGTGATTAGTGCACTAAGAAGAAGCAAGTGAAATGAGGGAAGTTACAGCATCTCGGTCACACCCAGAGGAAACTCAAGACCAAACAGTTATGAATCCAGAAATGTGGGTTCAATTAACCGTGGAACAGCACCAAAAGACGAGTTGATTTCTTGAGGAACAGCAGCAAAAAACCACATTTTTGCTAAATACAGTACAACAACTACAAGAAGAAATGATAAGAGTCCGGAGAGACAATGAGAGGTTGTTACAAGATCAAGAAAATATTCTAAAAAGTTTATCCGATAAACAAAATCAGGAAATGGGACATCCCCGTGCAGAAAAGGAGTTATCAACGGAACAAGAAGAACAAAAAACCAGAAACGACACTACTGGCAGAACTGAAAAGAGCCCCTCCCAAAAGAGTAAAAACCGAAATTATAATGAGGCGGAGTCGGGCAATTTGTCCGACCAGCAAGATAATAAGAAACAGAGAGTTGAACTGCAAGGGGAATTTCGTAAGATTAAGCCACCAACATTTTATGGTGAGGCAGAAGAGGTGGCTGAAGCCTGGTTAATCAATATAAATAAGTACTTTCAGGTATATGAGTATAGTAGCAATTTGAAAGCTAGATTAGCTATATACCAGTTACGAGAGAAAGCCACCCTCTGGTGGGAGGAGGTGAAAAATGTACGTAGCATTGATGAACGGGATATCACATGGGAATTGTTCCAACAATACTTTAAGGACAAATACTTAACAGAAAGATTCTATGATGACAAAGCTAAGGAGTTCCATGATCTTCGATTGGGACAAATGACCATGGACGAGTATGTTACAAAATTTACTTCCCTGCTATGTTACGTTGCTTATCTCTGGGAGGAAAAATCCAAGGTGCAGAGGTTCTTAAGCAGTTTACCTGCCCATATGAGGGAGCATATAGGGTTTGTTAACCCGCAGACCATGGATGAGGCTATCCGCAAAGCACGAATGTGCTATCAGCAGAACAAGACCAAGGGCGAAGGAGGAAAAAGCTGGCAGCCAAGGAAAAATCAGAAACATAACTCCACTTTTAAAAGCGGTAAAAGAAGCAACTTTAAAGGCTCGGCACGGAATGCTATCAACAAGAAGTTTGATAAAAATCACCAAAGAATTAAATGGCCAGCGGAGGAGAAACCCACAGAAGCATCCAGTAAGCCAGATCAGGGACAGGCTTCAAAACCTCCCCTACAATGCTGGGGCTGTGGGGAGGCTCATTATTACAAAAACTGTCCCCAACGGAACAAAAATGAAGCTGTAGCAATTCTGCAAGAGGCGTCTATAGTGGGGGACGTGGCGCGAAATATACCTCGTATAAATGCAGCCTTGGAGGACCGACACGCTGATTTTCAGCCCATAATTATTGAATTGGAAGGTACTATACTAACTAAACCTGTTTCGATTTTAATAGATCCTGGAGCAAGTTTAAGTTATGTAAGTCCTAAAATAGTGGAATTATGCAAATTAAAAGAACATAAATTTAAGAACTCCTGGTTAGTTCAATTAGCTACCGAGGCCAAACGCAGAGTAACCAAAAAGATTCCTAATTGCATACTAGAGGTTGCAGAACAATAGTTACAAGCAGATTTAAACATTTTAACATTGGGGTCTTATGATGTATTACTGGGAATGGACTGGCTAGAAAGACACTGGACCCTAGTAAACTGCAAAGAAAAGATGATTTATTTCAGAATGCAAGATGGCACGCGTAAAGAGATTCAAGGAATTAAGAAACCTGTACAATTACGCCCAATAACAACATCACAACTGGGCAAGTGTATCAGAAAAGGATGTCAGTTGTACGCAATTCAAGTAGGTTATGCAGACTCCAAGGACAAGGCTCCAGTAATGGAGGATATTCCAGTAGTACAGGAATTCCTGGATGTATTTCCAGAAAATATTCCTGGGTTTCCACCCAAAAGGGATATAGACTTCACCATTGAATTGCTGCCAGGAGCCTCTCCGGTGTCAAGAGATCCTTATAGAATGAGTGTACCGGAATTAACAGAGTTTAAGATACATTTACAAGAACTATTAGATCAAGGGTATATTCGCCCAAGTGTGTCTCCATGGGGAGCACCAGTCCTTTTCGTTAAGAAAAAGGATGGAACCTTACGCATGTGTATGGACTACCTACAGCTCAATAAGTTGACTGTTAAGAATAAATACCCTTTACCAATAATCGATGATTTATTCGATCAGGTGAGAGGGTCTAAGGTGTTCTCTAAGATAGACCTAAGATCTGGATACCATCAGATTCGGATTAAAGATGAGGATATCTACAAAACAACATTCCGCACTCAATATGGGCATTACGAATTCGTGGTGCTACCCTTTGGATTGACGAACGCACCAGCAAAATTTATGAGGTTGATGAATGGTATTTTTCATCAGTTTTTGGATAAATTTGTATTGATTTTTATAGATGACATACTGATATATTCGAAAAGCGAGGAAGAACACAAGGAACATTTGAGAATAGTTCTGGAGATGTTGCGGAAGCATCAGCTTTATGCCAAGTTTAGCAAGTGTGATTTCTTTAAAACAGAAATCCAATACTTGGGACATGTTATATTAGCTAAAGGAATAGATGTTGATCCATAAAAGATCAAAAATATTATGGAATGGCGGGTACCTCAGAATGTAGCGGACATTAGATCATTTATGGGTCTAGCTGGTTATTATAGAAGGTTTATAGAAGGATTCTCAAAAATTGCTTTCCCTATTACCTCTTTACAGAAGAAAGGCAAGCCTTTCAAATGGACGAATGAATGTCAAAACAGCTTCGAAAAACTGAAACAAATCTTAACTACAGCACCAGTACTGAAAGTAGCTGACCCCGGAAAAGACTATGAGGTTTGCACAGATGCAAGAAAAGAAGGAGTTGGAGCGATATTAACTCAAGAAGGTAAAGTGATAGCCTACGAGTCAAGGAAGCTGAAAGAACATGAACATAAATATTCTGCTTATGACTTGGAGCTTACAGCAGTAGTGCATGCCCTTCGATAATGGCGACATTATTTGCTGGGTAAAAGATTTGTGCTTAAAACAGACCATAGCAGCTTGACTAATTATTTTAAGCAAGCATATTTAAATTCTAGGCAGGCAAGATGGAATGCCTTCCTGAGTGAATTTGATATGGATATACAACATGTTAAGGGAAAAGAAAACCGAGTTGCAGATGCGTTGAGCAGAAAATTGCATGGAATTTATGCAATGTATTTCAGGCAACTAGAAAGTCAACTGTTGGAGCAGTTAAAGGAAGAAGCACAGAAAGACCCTGAATATAAATTCTTGTGGCAGCAAATGGAGGATGATTGGAAGCAAGGCAAGACCTCAGAATTGGGAAAGAACGAAGATTAGATGTTGACCTTTCGTGGAAGAATCTATGTGCCTAATCGCGCGGGGCTTAAGGAATTAATCCTGAATGAGTTCCACCGCAGCAATTACGCTGGCCATTCGGGATACCAAAAGATGCTCACTGCAATAAGAAAGGTATATTATTGGCCAAATATGCATAAGAATATTGCAGAGTATCTAAATAAATGTTTGGAATGTCAACATGTTAAGGTGGAGCATCAGTATCCTGCAGGATTACTGCAACCCATACCCGTTCCAGAATGGAAGTGGGAGGTTATCTCTTTAGATTTCATCACAGGTTTACCACGAACAAAGAGGAAAAATGATTCAATCATGGTGGTGGTGGACAGATTAAGCAAATCTACCCATTTCATACCTGTACAATCTACATACAAGGCAATACAGATTGCAGATATATTTATGAAAGAAATCTTTAGGTTGCATGGCATACCTAAGACTGTGATTTCGGATTGGGACGTTAAGTTTACATCTGCATTCTGGAAAAATTTGTTTTCTGGTCTTGGAACCCAGATACACTTCAGTACTTCCTATCACCCTCAGACCGATGGCAGACAGAGCGGGTAAACCAAATCCTGGAAGACATGCTGTGCATGTATGTGATGCAGCAGCCAACCAAGTGGGAGGATTATTTTAACTTGGTTGAGTTTTCCTATAAAAATGGATATCAGGAGTCCCTGAAGATGAGTCCCTTTGAGGCGTTATATGGTAGGCAATGTCGTACGCCTATAAACTGGAGCAGTCCTGAAACAAAATTATTATTGGGACATGAAATGTTGGCTAATATGGAAGCTGAAGTAAAAAGAATAAGGCAGAATTTGAAGGCTGCGCAGGATAGACAGAAGATGTACACAGACAAGAAAAGGTCTTATCATGAATTTTCAATAGGAGATCACGTATATGTAAGAATTAAGCCCAATTGGACCTTTCCAGATACTAGAAAGGGTGGGACCAGTAGCTTACAGAATGGCCTTACCCAGTCATATTCAAGTACACAATGTGTTCCATGTGTCCTTGCTAAAGAGATTTGTGCATGATGAAAAACATGTAATTCATTGGAAAAATATTTAGGTAGGAAAAGAAATAGGAAATCATAACTTACAGTTCTGAAAAATTAAACATACTGACTTGGAAACACTTTGCTTTTCAGGTAGAATTGGACATAGAGTTTCTGGTCGAGCCACAACGCATACTTGACAGAAGGGAAATTTAACTCTGCAAACGAGCAATCATCCAGGTGAAAGTGCAGTGGAAGCACTTCAGATCGAATGAAGCTACTTGGGAAGATGAAAAATTTATGCGGGAAGCTTACCTGAAGCTCTTCACAGAACTGGGCTAAGACACCGAGGATGGTGTCACTTCCAGGGGGGGAGATGTGACAAATTTATTAGAGTTAAATAGTATGTACTAGTTAAAGACAATTGCTATTTTTACTTTCTGGATTAAAGACTTGAAACTCTACTGTATATTATTTAAAATATATATATATATATATATATATATATATATATATATATATATATATATATATATATATATAAAATGATGAAATCATTAAAATAGGAGGATTAGTTAATGGAAAGGAAAATGTATTAAGCTGTTGGTAAATTTTTCTAAGAATAGGAGGTGGTTGGGAACAGTTGGGGAAAAACAGTTACCCACTCCTCTGAGGATAAAGTGGAATCCTAGGAGAGGAGTGGGGGTTCTGTGAATGCTGGGAGAGGGTGAAGTATTTTCTAGAGCTTGTGGAGGACCAGTTGAAAACAACTTCTGTAACCCTTATGAAAACCAGATTGTCTATTGGTGACTGGATTGGCCATCTAGAGGTGACGACATGATTATTCCATTGTTAACCCGTGGCACCGTCCAGATTCTGGAGCTAGGGGGCAAGTGGAGGACGTAATAGCCTCCCTTGAAGGTTGGGTGGAAAATGGCTCGAACTTCTAATGATACAGATAAGTATTATTGTGAATCTAAAGTACTTAGGTGCTGAGTTATTTTTGAATAAATTGAATACAGTTTAGCTAGTGGAATGAGCACTGTTTATTTTTTTTTCCTCAAATGCATTTAAGTTCTGTTTTGTTATGATTAAACAGAAGGTGATCTCAGAATTATTCTTTCTGTGTTAATTTAGGATAAGGAAGTCTGAAAAGAAACTTCATATATACTGCTAGTTACAATGTTATTTATTCCGTATCATGCGAATTAATAATAAAAAATAAAACATGCATAGTAGTCCAGGGGTTGTCTCCTTTTAGCAAACTGTAGAGCAGTACAACCCAAAATTAAGGATGGCTCTTCATAAACACATATGTAACAGAGAAAAATTCATAGAAAAACATATCTAGATTATTCAAATGGGGGTAGACAAACCCTTATGAAAAAAAAAAAAAAAATACAAAAGAAACACAGATTGGCAGCAATGGATGCTCGGCTTTTCCCTTTAAGAATCGCAATACCCGGAGGTAGGGGTATAGCTGTACATCGGTGGTAAACCAGGTAGAAGAACCTAGCTGAAGGACAGAAGAGCGAAAAACAGAAAACCTGGGCAATGCAACAATAATACTGCTAGTAACCAGACAAATGAAAGAATGGCACATAGAAAGAAAAGCTTAAAGAGCTGGAAAAGTCTAACCCATTCATTGCAATACGGGTTACAAAAACATTCATCTGATTTGCAGTGCGAATAACTTATCAAATACACATTTGTATCAGTTAACTTTTCTTAAAAAAAATAGTAAACCGCAGGCCGGTTTTATACTCGGTGCCTCTATGTTTAATATGTGCTAGGGGAAGAGTAAACCACAGATTTAAAACCCTCAGGTAAACCCTACTAAAATAATACCAAATTACATATACTTCTGTTATATGAATATTCCAGAATGATAGCAACAGAAAAATCCCAGAGCGGGTAAACAAATCCCAAAAATTATCATTTAACCAGAAATCGAAAACCACGAGGCCTCGATGGAGAAGCTGGAGGAGGGTTTTGTCCCTCGAAATTGATATGTACCTGTAGAGCGGGGTGAAATGTTAGTTGTGGTGTTGTAGACCCAGCCGTAACAAAGGAAGCAAGCCGAGGGGTAGAACCTCTACCTGCGAGCAAAGGGGGAAAAGAAAGCATCTTAGATACAACCATTTGCAGACCCGTAAGGTAACAGTTTAGAATGGTATCCTTTAGTTAGCATTAACTTAACCATGGCAGAATTTCTCATACCTGTTAGAGTGCTACTCAGTCACGACCGTTCCTGTAGGTCGTGGAACAGAGGAGGGAAAACACTGTTAGTCGAGGGTAGGGGTTTTAACCGTAAATAAACCTTAAAATAAAACGGCGGTGGTAGCCTTTGTGGAGACTTACCTCTGCAGTGAAGTCGAGCAGGCTTCCTTCCCAACTTGGAGTAAGTCTTGAGTGATGTAAAGAGCAACGTCCGCTCGGACTTCTGGAACAAAAACAAAATTCAACAGAGCCTTTTGGCGTTACAATAAACAAAAACAATGAAACGAGGAACTAAGAGGAAAAACAAGGAAACCTGAAATGTATAGCCAGGAGAAGCGAGTACAGCCGAGGTGCTCCGAACTGTTTTAAGGAAGTCTAGGCGAAGTCTACAATCCTGACGAAGTCCGGTTGATTAATGTCGATTACACAAACAAAATCAAACCACTTGGCTCGCAGTTCATCCGACAACGCCATCCCGCCATGGTCGGGATCCAAATGACAAACAGAGAGCGCCAAATGACTAACAGAGAGTGCCAAAGTGACAAACCCTCGGAAGGAATCAAGCATCCGAGTAAAATCATGACAACTGTGCTAGGGCGGATTAGCCATTACAACCGGAAGTAAATGCTATTGATTAAAGGGTCACGGAAAGGCAGAGACGAAGCCATGTGGAGCTTCTCGTAAAACAAAACCATTATCAAAAACCTCAATATTAAAAAGAACTGAAGGACACATTATGTGGTGTAGATTTTTCCAATGAACACAATATAAATAATAAATCCGAGCCGAGTAGGATTTGATATGTGCGCAATGGTGTACACAGGTGTCAAATACGAACACTCCTACCTTTGCCAAGTCATATAGGTGCACAACTCTTGTGTATACTCTCGAACCTAATGCACAACATGTCAGGGTACTACCTTGTTGATATTGTGAATGTCATTTATTTGCATGCGCAGCCAATGTCATTTATTTGCAAATCGGATGTATGGTAACATTTAAAAAGGGGTTTTGACATGTTATTATGTTAAATGAGTTCGACATGTTAATATGATAATGGTAAGTAAAGAAATAAAAAAAAAAGATATATATATATATATATATATATATATATATATATATATATATATATATATATATATATATATATTTTTTTTTTTTTATGGTGGTAAGTTTTTAATTGAGAAGTAAGTGAAAATTTAAATTATGATATAACTTTCGTAAAGATTTTCAGATTTAAATTATGTTACAAAGTAGATTAATAATTATCATTTAAATTATTATGTAAGTATATTAACATTTTTTTAAAATTTAAACTAGTTAAATAAATCTTAAATTCAAATTTTATGGTAATAGTTAAAAATGAAAATTGTCTTTTTGGAAGAAATAAATAATCTAAAATACACTCAAACTAGAACCAATTTGATAACAAAAATATTCCCCATTTAAATCAAATAACGAAACACTTATTTTAAAAATAAATATTCTATTTATACAAAAATATTCTACATCTAAAGCACTTTTTCTTAAAAATAAAATTATTCTATTTAAATTTTCAAAAGTTTCTTATAAAATAAACACTTAATAGTTGTATTGTTGATTCTCCTTCAATTTTAATATTAAGGAAAGACAAAATGTTTGAAATGATTTATGAATATAGTAAAATATTCTACATCTAAAGCACTTTTTCTTAAAAATAAAATTATTCTATTTAAATTTTCAAAAGTTTCTTATAAAATAAATACTTAATAGTTGTATTGATCATTCTCCTTCAACTTTAATATTATGGAAAGACAAAACTTTGAAATGATTTATCAATATAGTAAAATATTCTATTAATACAAAAATATTCTACATCTAAAGCAGTTTTTTTAAAAAATAAAACACTTAATAGTTGTATTGTTCATTCTCCTTCAATTTTAATATTAAGGAAAGACAAAATGTTTGAAATGATTTATCAATATAATATGAATGAAGTGATAATATATTTTATTATATAAAATGAAAAAAATTATTTCTAATTACATAATTTAGATAGTTAACATAACTATTATTTATGAAAAATTATTATTTTAAAAATATATATAAAATTTAAATTTCTTAATTTATTTTACATATTTAAAAATTATAATATATTTTATTTCTTTGATATATAAATATACTTTTTTAGCAATCAAATTTAATGAAAAAATAATATTTATGATTAACAATTTTTATTTTTGTTAAATAAAAGAATAATTAAGAATTCTTAAGTAAAATTATGTTTAAATGTTATTAAAAACATATAATAATATTTTGAAAATTAGTAAAAGATATTTTTTATAAATAAAGTTTAGATTAAAAATCTTTTAAACATAAAACTAGTAGAACTATATAAATTAAATAGCATTAAAATATTTATTTCATAATACATTTTATATTTAAAAAATATCATAAAAATCAATTAAATTATACCATCATATTATATATATATATATATATATATATATATATATATATATATATATATATATATATATATATAACATAATGAAAATTATTAATTTATTATATATATAACACAATGAAAATTATTAATTTTTAAATATGTATTGTTATAATATTAGGTTTAATATTATGGATTATTAATATTAAGTTCTAGAAAACTATAATTCATATACATAAATAAATAAATAATTTTATTTTGATTTTATTTTGTAATAATTTTTAATTAAATTGGAAAGCAAAAAAAATATAACTATTTTTAAGATAAATTTTAATATTTTATCTTAATTACTATTAAAATTATTTAAAGATTAAATCCCTACCATCTACTTATTAAATCTCAACTAATTTTTTTTATTAAAAAAATTACATATATATTTTATAAAAAATCATTTTTAACATTTATTTATTAATTATTGATAATTAAACAAAAAAAATCTTAAAATTTTATTATAAAATAGATTTACCTTATAAAACCTAAAATTTTAATTATTAATATGTAAAATATATTATTAAGAAGTAAAAATATATTTAACAACCAGAAAAATCCAATGTTCCATGTAAAAATATGTGCCCTGTTATTGTGATTCGTAAATATCTTGGTTGTTGGTATATCAAGAGGTCTCCCCCGAGAAGCTTTAACCCACTAACACATTTTGATCCTTGGTGCCCTCCTATCTTACTTTGCAAGCTCTGTGTGGTTTCAAACCAGTAACACATTTTGTTCCTCGTCGACCTATCTTACACTGCAAACTCTGTGTGGTTTCAAAACAGACACATTTTGATCATGGATCAAAACCTATCTTATACTGTAAACTCTGTCTGGTTTGTGGAGGCCTCAAACATTTGCAGTTATAATACTGCCCTCTGTGACATTGCAAAACCCGAGAAACCATCTATCAAATCGAAGCCACTTTTGAAACAAAATATTGGTACAGTCAAGTGTAACATATGCGGGTTGCAATGTACATTGCGCTTGCAAACTGTCAGTTGCCAGCACTTGAGCACTTGAGCCATTTGATATTAGTGGATTTTTTTTCATTAAATTAATTTGGTAATAGTTGTTGGAGTAATCACCACACTTCTATGGAATTCATAATTTTCCCTCTGGGATTTTAGTTATTGGTTTGGAAGTTTATCAACACTTGGAAATTTTGCGAGTTTTAGTGTAATGGAAAATCTCTATATGTTATTAGAGCCTGGACCCAGGTTCAATTTCCTCGAACTGCGTTTGTGTAACATCCCTAAAATAACCACGTAACTAATAAATAAATATTATGTTACTGTCTTTTAACCATTTTATAAACAATCAGTTAAAAAAAGAACGAATTCTTGAATTAGTTGAAAACACCAAGCCAACAGAAGAGTATAAAAACTTTAGAGATGGAGTCGACCCGGAAGATATTGGCTTTCCCATCGCTGCTCCTCTAACAAATTCGAAATTTGCATATCGACGCATTTCGGTTGTTGCTCCTGTAACAGGCCCGCGCTCTGCGGCAGAATGACATTCCTCAGACAATCTTCGGTGTCACATATCTGTGGTTTGTTGAATAGATTATTTATTTAAATTCGGGGCTCATAGCAGTGAAGTTGAGTTCACATGTCTATTTTCACCGATTTTATATTCAATGCGAAGTTGACAAATATTTTATATAAACAATAGTGAAGATGTTCCGCCTCCACCATCTGCAAGAGAAATTTGTTGAATTGCAAATATAAAAGATTCTCAAAAGTTGAATGCAGAAAATGTAGAAAGAGGTCGCTTCCTTATGTAGAATGGAGCAATCAAATTTCTCCAAGCAAGGACTGAAGTTTGCTACGGAGGTTATTCTTCAAGGAAAAAGATAAGTAATCATGCCATGTATTTTTTTAAAAATATTTTGCATAATTAGTGCAAGTGAAATATAAATTCAAAAGGTAAGTGTCGACTACCAAGATAAGTAATTTTGGCTAAATCTCCTTATTATATAATCTTTTTCTTTGTGAGATGAAATATATAAATAAAGATTATATATATCATATAGTTTTTCTGCAAAAAGATTATTAGAAAATAGAAAAAAATACTAATGATCTTTCTCATATTTCTTGAGATAAGTTACATATACCAAGAAAATGGTATTTCATTAGTTTATTAGGATTTGATTGAAAAAAGATTCACTGTTGACTATTTCCGAAAGAATGTATTTATCTTGGGAGTAGAAAATAAGCTCATTGTGTTAATTCCTTTGCAAGGGTTTGCAAAGGTTACATGTTAAATTTGTTATTATTTTAAAGGTCTATCTAGCTCTTATGCCCAAATAAGGGTTAGTTGAGGTACTTTATTTTTTTTGGAAGAGATTTTCTTGATTAGATTAAAGAGGGTAACTCTTTAATAAAAATATTTACATAATATTGTATAAGCAAGAAAATAGAAGACGTATGCCCTTATTTTAAAAAGGGATTTTTTACTCATTTAGTTTAGAAAATGAGAAAAAATCCAAGGTATTTTCTTGAGAATGAATATAGATTAAAGAGGATAACTCTTGAAATATTTTCATGTGTAGTGAAGAAGAAAAGAAAAGCTTCTCACATTAAAATTAAAAACATTAAACATGTTGTAAATAGCAATTATTTCATAAATCCATGGATAGTTTCATAAATCCATGGATAGTTTACCATGGTATTGGTAAAGACTAATGGAATAATAAATCCATGGGTAGTTTACCATGGTGTTGATAGAGATTAATTATTTCATAAAACCATGGGTAGATTACCATGGTGTTTGCGAATATTAGTTAATTCATAATTCCATGAATAGATTACCATGTTGTTAGTAAAGAATGATTATTTAATAAATCCACAGATAGAGGAACTACTCAATTATATTTCTTTAGATGAAAAAAATGAGTGATTACTTTTTATCATGAATATTATGTTAATTCGTTTTGGAAGAAGATCATGCATAGACATGCAACATAAGTAATAACTTTCATTGGAAAGAATATGAATATTTGTAGGAGGGAAAGATAGCTTGTGGTGCTAAACTATATTGGAAATGATTGTTTAGTATAATCTTTGAAAAAGGAAGACATGTATTTATATTCTTAATTGCATAGTTTTACAAAAGCAAAACATATGTTTACATGTTCACTAGCATTGAGATTTCTTTTGGGAAGACTCGCGCTTCGTTGGAGACTCTTTTGGAATCTATATGCCTTTGCATGCATGGGAGCAACATTTGATATGTTAGATTGCATTCCATGCACTAAAAGTAATAGCTCAAGGGTTAGCTATTTTGATTAAATTATGTAAATTGCATGCATGATTATCATAACTAAGTATCAGTTTATTTTAAATGTATGTTGGGGAGATGTAGCTATTGTATTGTAGTGCTTATGCGACAGAAAAATTAGTTATTGTGATGACTTATAACCAGCACATATAAGGTATGTGTTGTTAAGGGGAGAATTTCAAGGTACTTTACTTGCATGTCATGAATATACATGAGTAGATGGAGAAACTACTATAGTATAGATATGTGAAATGATTTATTATACCTTATGAATCTTGACATCAATGTATGTTGAAGGTGACATTAGCAGGGTATGATGGTGATATGTATAAAGGAAATATTATGCTTAACCTAGTGGTAGGTAAATGATTATGGTTCATGCAACTAAGTACGAACTACCGGATGATCCAGTGTACGATGGACCATTGTAGGTACATCCATGGCATCAAGATATGAAGATATGAAGACTAGAGGGTAAATGGTATCATATTTATTGTAATGGATTTAAGCTAGATATTTTTATATTTCCTTGTAAGATTTATAAACTATGGTTAAGGGATGGTCTCCCTTATAAGCCATTGAGTGAGGGCTGATCATCCTCACGAGCATTTAATAATAAAATTAAACGTTTGTTGGTTTTCACCCTACGGGGTTTCCAGGGTATATTGGTGTGCAATGATGTGATTGATTATTGTGTCAAGATGATGATGTTGATTTCCTTTCTTGTTGTGATATTTATAATGTCAATTATGTGATGACTACATGAATAACGAAATGAGTGGAAGGTTACATCATATGGTATTATGTTAATGTACTGTAATGGAGGTTGTTAATGGTTAAGGAGCTTACTATCCTTATTCTAAAGTTACACTATGAACTGGTAAAAACATTCTATGTAATGATGAGTAAGGAATATTAATAGTGAATGGATAGTTACCCATGAGTAACTTGTATAAAAAAAATTTAACTCCATACATTTCCATGTGAAGTTATCGGTGTATGTTACAGTTTGAGGGGTGTAATCACCACATCCATAATAATTTCCACCCTGGGGATCCTAGTTACTGGTTTGGAAGATTACCAACACTTTTGGTGTAACGACAAACCTCTACAATAGTGAAAGACTTTAATTCGTTTTTCATTTGGTTGTTTGATTAGACTACAATTTTGCTAAAAGTTACAATTTTGGTTAGAATACAAATATCTGTCTAGAATGTGATCAATTTTTTTGAAGAAATAATTATAAGAATAATTTTGAAAATAATTTTGAACTTTAATAACTATAATTTGGATTTTCAAAATGTGAGGTCAAATGTAACATTCACCCTTAAAATACATTGATAACACTAAACAAAATTTTACCATCTACCAACCCTTAAAATATACCTACCATAGATCGGCTGGTAATATTCATTGTTAACATCGTACAGACCTTATTATAACCTTTCCAATCATTAAACAAAAGCAATTATCACATCAATATGGAACTATAATAAGTCTTGCATATATTGGTTCTTGGTTTATATATATGAGTTTGCGTATACATAGACCTTGACATTGTGTCATGATCTAAGGCTCCAGTCATTTAACAATTGATTAAAGGGAATTTTTATTCGTGCCATGAATCTTTACTTTGACGGCGTTATTGGTATTCATTTCACTTTAATTAGGTGGTACTCTTATGTACTAATTATCCCTGCTTGCGATCCTTTTGCAACTGGCATGCATTTAACTTGATTGATTGGCAATATTTATACGTCGTTGATCTTGGAGAGATCGAACGGTGGGAACGCGTTAGGGTTAGACTAATGACTACCAGGCTTATAACTGTTTCTTCTCATTCGCATTCTCCCAGGGTAGCTTCTGGAGTTGACTCTGCTGCACCAGGGTTCCTTCTTTCGGTTTCTTGGCTCATGGCCTCTGCTCTGTGGCGGCCCGACGTCTCTGTGCGTTCTTCGCGTCCTCTGATGACTGGTACACCCTGTCTGCGTTTGTAGGAGAATTATGGGTAAGTTTATGTGCTAAACCTGTAATTATTTTACCCTTGTTTAGGCAAGATTAATTTCCTCGGTTTCAGTTTGATGCCTGAGTTAAATAATCATGCACTAATTCTTATTCTGTTATGTGTATGGGTTACCTACGACTCTAGTTCTTGACTTGAAATCTTCCTCAAGCATGGCCGACAGGTATTGCTTGTGGTTCCTTCCGGAATAACTTTCCTAATTCATTGTTTAAAAGTAATTAAATCTTGTTTAAATAAAAGAGCAGGGTCTCGATTCTTTAGCCCAACTCATGTTTTAACTCATTTTCATTCCTTGCGCGGTAGGTAACAAGTTCTTCATCACCTGCGCACATCGTTTGTTACACTTGCGAGTTGTAATGGCGCATCTCTGTTTCGAAATGGCTAACTGGTGCTTCCCTTACTCCAACAGGTACCCCTGCCCGAGCTTTAGGGTTTATTCCTTGGCCGCAAGCGGCTGGTGATAGCTTTGGCCTTCGAGTTGAAGGATTCTCTCAGGATTTGATATATATATGTTACTCAGGGTTTAGTTGCCGCACCTAGGGTTTAATAAAAAGAGGCTCTTTTCATTATGGCCACAGGCCTACCTTCTGTGTAACGCTATTTGGTTCTCTACACCTCTGAGAACAATTACGATAGACTTATTTTAACTATCATTGTGTTATTAAGGCTCTGGATTTACTTTCCTTGTCAATGTTTAACGCATTGTGTTGAAATATGCTTATAAGATTTAAGGCGTTGGATTTACTATCCTTGTCATTGTTTATCATACTGTGTTGATATATGCTTATAAGATTTATGTCAGGGTTTATCTCGGAGTTTGACTACTGTGATCTTACATGTATTTGTAACATTTTGCTGATTCTAGTTATCTTGTTATGCGTACTGATATTCTCACCTGTATTTGCATGAACTGTAATTTTGTTTTTCCCCTGTTCAGTATATGATTTATTCGATTAGCAAGTAAATGGATTCTCCCGCAGTCGCTGTCTAACTCTCCTCTAGGAATGAAAGTAGACCTATACATTTCACAGTTATTTCGTACATTTATGGTTATATATATATATATATATATATATATATATATATATATATATCTATATATATATATATATTCCTCATAGAGGTTTTGTTCTTTTCCTATAAACTGAATATGGCGAAATTTACATACTCTGTTAGCATTTTTCTGTTTACTTAATGAGGAACTTATTAATGTGAGTCTGTTCACTTCTTAGTATCTTTATTTTGACTCAGTTATGCTGGTATTTTAACTGTAACTCGTGACCAGACCACGACTTGTCCGTGTACTATCATAGAATATGAAGGACAACTAGCCCGGTATCTGGTCACAGATGTTGGGCTAACGGTCCTTCGGTTAGCTAGATAAAATGTAGCTTGCTCTTTACTATACAGAGTTAATTTACATATACAGAGTACAGAAGTAAATATTTCCTATCTTGCATAACTGTATGGAGATTTCTTTCCTGTCTGTTAAATCTTAAGCATATAAATTATTTGAAACATCACATCTCTTCAATTTTCTTATCTAAAATTTAAGAAGAAAGAAACATTTATACTACTTTCAGAAATATACAGATTCCACTCATCTGTACTTAAATCTGACTGATAATTTTTTATTTCCTCCCTTCCACAAGTTGGGCAATTACATCCTGCAACTCTCCCCTGTGCTCCAAGTCTAAGTCCTTGTTGAATACAGAAATCTGGAGGAGAATCTTGGGACAGTCCGGTCCAATTCTCCAACTCCAGTGAGACAGTCTCCTCTGTAAGTTTCCCTTCAAGGGTTTACTTCTCAGGATGAAAGTTTTTTTTTTTTTTTCCCTTTCTCCCACCGAACCCCAAACTCTCTCCAAAATTCCTTATTTATTCCAGAGTTTCTTTGGGTAACTGTGGAACTGTTTTTTCTGTTCAACTAACTCCAGATCTTGAATTTAATTTTACCATCAGTCTTTAATCATGAAACTAATTTCACAAGTAATCTTTTATTCCAATACTAAAATTAATTTCTATTCATAATATTCTGTTGCAAAAAAATAACAATAATGTTTAATCCATTCTTAACAATAGTCTAACCATTTGTCAACAACTAAGATAGTGGTTACAGTTTTCCCCCTCTGGAAGAGAACACCGTCCCTAGTGTTCTTATTCCATATCAGCAAAAAGCTCAGGATAAGCTTCACGAGCAAAACTTTCGTCCTCCCAGGTGGCTTCCTCTGTCCAAAGTGCTTCCATTGCACTTTAACCTGGGCGATGGCTCATTTCCGGAGCATGATTTCCCTTCGGTCGATTATACTATGAGGCTCGACAAGAAATTCTTCGTCCGGTTCTACCTACACATAATAGACTTGTATTAGTTATATAAGTCTTTAGCATAATATTATTTTTAACTATCATGCTCATCCTCTACCTGAATGTTCTGCCAATGGATTATGTGTCTTGAATCATGAACATATCGTTTTAATAATGACACATGAAAAACATTATGCACCCAAATATGGCTAGGAAGAGCCAAGCGATACGCCACAGGCCCTACTCTTTCCAGTATTTGGAAAGGGCCACAAAATCTGGGAGCTAACTTTGCACAAGATGCCCATCTTAACGTACTCTTCTTTGGATTAATTCTTACATACACGTGATCTCCCACTTCATATTCAAGGTATGATCTCTTTTTATCTGCATACACTTTTTTCCTGTCTTGAGCTGCTTTTAAATTTTGCCTAATTTTCTTCACTTCTAATTCCATTTCCGCTAGCATGTCTGGTCCTAGCATGAGTTTGGTCTCGGGACTAATCCAATTACTGGGAGTTCTGCACGGCCGCCCATATAGGGCTTCAAATGGACTCATTTTAAACGATTCTTGATAACCATTATTATATGAAAATTCCACCAAGTGTAGATATTCCTCCCACTTAGTCGGTTCCTTCATAACATACATTCTTAGCATGTCCTCTAGTACTTGATTTACTCGTTCTGTTTGTCCGTACGTTTGTGGATGATATGCAGTACTGAAATTAACTTGAGTTCCTAAACCCGTAAACAATGCTTTCTAAAAAGCTGATGTGAATTTTACATCCCTATCTGAAATAACTGTCTTAGGAATGCCATGCAGTCTGAAGATCTCCCACATAAATAAATATGCTATCTGTATTGTCTTGTAAGTGGATTGGACAGGTATGAAATGTGCCGATTTACTTAATCGGTCCACAACTACCATTATGGAGTCGTTACCTTGTTTTGATTTTGGTAATCCAGTGATGAAATCTAACGAAATCACCTCCCATTTCCATTCTAGAATTGGTATAGGCTGCATTAATCCAGCCGGATGCCGATGTTCTACTTTTACCTGCTGGCACTCTAAACACTTGTTTAGGTAGTTTTCTATGTCCTTCCTCATACCCGACCAACAGTAATCCTTTCTTATCGCTGTCAACATCTTTTGGTACCCAGGATGCCCTGCATAGTTGCTTCTATGATATTCATCTAGTACCAAAGTCTTTAACTCCACTCTGTTTGGAATGACTAACCTTTTCTTAAAAACTAGCAATCCATCCTGGTTGATTTCATAATCTCCCAACCTTCCTTATTCTTTAGATTCCTGTTCTTGTTTCCACAAAAATTTATATTCAGGATCCTTTCCTGCTTCCTTTCTAATTTGATCTAGAAATCTGCTTTCAACTTGGTTAACATATAATTCATAAATGTTATGCAGTTTTCTGCTCAATGCATCCGCAACCCTGTTCTCCTTTCCTTTTACATGCTGCAGGTCAATGTCAAACTCGCTCAAGAAGGCATTCCACCTTGCTTGTTGGGAGTTTAAATCAGCTTGTTTGAAATAGCTGGTTAGATTGCTATGGTCTGTCTTCAATACAAATCTTTTCCCAAGTAAGTAATGTCTCCATACCCGAAGGGCGTGCACAACTGTAGTTAGCTCTAAATCATAGGCTGAATATCGTATTTCGTGATCTTTTAACTTACGAGATTCGTAAGCAATTACTTTTCCTTCTTGTGATAAAATTTCCCCAACGCCCTCCTTACATGCGTCCGTGCAAACCTCGAATTCCTTATTCGGATTAGCCACACTTAACACTGGTGCTGATGTTAATAATTGCTTCAGTTTTTCAAAACTATCCTGACATTCTTTTGACCATTTAAATTTTTTTCCTTTCCTTTGCAGAGAGGTAATAGGAAAAGCTATTTTTGAAAATCCTTTAATAAATCACCGGTAATAGCCGACGAACCCCATAAATGACCGTATATCTGCCACATTTTGTGTCACCTTCCATTCAATAATAGTTCTGATTTTCTCCGAGTCTACTGCTATACCTTTTCCAGATATCACATGTCCAAGATATTGTATTTCTTCCTTGAAGAAATCGCATTTACTGAATTTCGCATATAACTGATGTTTCCTTAACATTTCCAATACCATTCTCAAATGTTCCTTGTGTTCTTCCGCATTCTTGGAATAAACTAATATGTCATCAATGAAAATTAACACAAATTTATCCAAATAAGGGTGGAAGATACTATGCATCAGTCTCATGAAAGTGGCTGGTGCGTTAGTCAGCCCGAAAGGTAATACCACAAATTCATAATGACCATACCTTGTTCGAAAGGCAGTTTTAGGTATATCTTCATCTTTGATTCTGATTTGATGATAACCTGACCTCAAATCAATTTTTGAGAATACAGTAGCTCCCCTTACATGATCAAACAGATCGCCAATACGTGGTAAGGGATATTGGTTCTTGACGGTCAGCTTGTTTAACTGCCAGTAATCCATGCACATGTGCATGGTTCCATCCTTCTTTTTGACGAACAGTACAAGTGCTCCCCAGGGAGATACATTGGGTCGTATATATCCCTTATCTAGTAATTCCTGAAGCTACATTTTCAACTCGGTCAATTCTGGCACACTCATACGATAGGGTGCTCGTGAAATCTGTGATGCTCCTGGCAGCAATTCTATTGTGAAGTCTATATCTCTTCTAGGTGGCAATCCTGGTATCTCTTCTAGAAATATATCCTTGAATTCCTGTACTACATGTATATTTTCCAGCATAGGAGTTTTTTCTTTAGAATCAGAAAAACCTACTTGTATAGCGTACAATTGACATCCCTTTCTTATACATTTACCCATTTGGGAAGCTGTAATTGGACAGAGCTGTACAGGTTTCTTTATTCCCTGAATCTCTTGGCGGGTGCCATTCTGATCTCTGTAGTAGACAATATTCTCTTTGAAATCTACTAAAGTCCAATGCCTTTCCAACCAATCCATACCAAGCAACACATCATAAGATCCCAAGGGAAAAAAATTCAAATCTACCGTTAATTGCTGTCCACTGATTTGTAGTGCACAATTTGGTATTTTGGCGCTAAATTTTCTTTTGGCTCCAGTAGCCAGCTGGACTAACCATGGCTTCCTAAATTTTTGACCTTGTAATTTACAAATCTCTACCAATTTAGGACTTATATAACTTAAACTGGCTCTTGGATCTACCAAAACGAAAACAGTCTGAGATAAAAATTTACCTTCTAATTCAATCATGGTAGGTTGGTAATCAGCTTGTCGATCCTCCAGGGCTGCATTAATTCTGGGTATGTTTCGAGCAACATCCCCCACTGTTGAGGCTTCCTGCAAATTAGCTACTGCTTCATTTCTACCCCACTGTGGGCAGTCTCGATAGTAGTGCGCTTCTCCACAACCCCAACACTGTAAAGGTGGCTTCTGATTTTGAGGTTGCTCCGGTTTGCTAGAAGCTTCAACGGTTTAATCTTCCATAGGCCACCTTATCCTTTGATGGTTCTTACCGAACTGCCTACTAACTGAATTTTTTGCTGTGTTTTTAAAATTACTGGTTTTGCCTCTTTTAAAACCAGCACTACCCTTATTTTCTTTCCTTGACTGCCATCCTTTTCCTTGATCTGTCTTGGCTTTATCTTGCTGATAGCACATTCTAGCCTTTCTGATGGTCTCATCCATGGTTTTAGGATTTACAAATTCTATGCGTTCCTTCATGTGAGTGGGTAAACTGCTCAGAAACCTTTGCACTTTAGTTTTTTCATCTCTTAAATAAGGTACGTAACGCAGTAACAAACACTACTACATGTGGGGGTGTTTTAAGAAAATATTTAAGACAATTTTACAGTGAATTGTCTTAATTAGAGACAAAAAGAAAATTGTGTATCGTCTTAAATATCGTCTTTAAGCAGGTGTCTCAAATTTAATGTCTCAAACAATTGTCTCAAAATTACTGTCTCAAAATTAGCGTCTCAAACAATTGTCTCTATAAAGACAATATATAACACATATTATTATTGTCTCTATAAAGACATAGGCATTATTGTCTCTCTAGAGACAATTTCATTTGTCTACAATTTGTCTCTGTAGAGACACTTTCATTTTTGTCTTTCTAGAGACAATAACATTTGTTTCTTTATGGACAACAGCTGAGATCAAAAATGTATTGTCTCTATAGAGACGATATGCCCATAATTCAAACTATTGTCTCTCTAGAGACGATATGAAAAAATATTTTAAAAAAAATAAACAAATCATTTTAAATGTTATTTTAAGGTGGTTTCAACATTTCAAGTTCCCAAATAGTGATTTTAATTACCTTAAAATCTGTTTTTTATGGAAAGAAAAAATAAATTCCATTTTTTTTAAAGCGAACAACAGTCATTTTAAATCTAAGTGAATAAACAATTTCCCAAAACTTAACAATTCTGGAAAGCAACCTTGATCATAATACTTATATTCGCTGAAAATAAATTCATGCCATTGAATTTGAACATACAAGATCCTCATAATTTGGAACTTCATTTCATGACTATTATGAGGTAAAAGAAAAATGTACAATATTTCTCCATCTTACAAAGAGATTTTAATCTCTGACATATAAATCGAAAAGATTGAATCACATTAAATGCTGGAAAAATAAATTCATATCCAGTGGTTAGCTCCACCATTTCAACACCTTTGTATAATTGGAATTGGCTTCCTTGATAACAAAAAATAGCAAAAATGTATATGCATCCGAATGTACAATTGATTGCCCAATTTACACTTAATTCCAGTGCTGTCATAAGAATGTTCTGTTGACAAAGGATTATCCACATATATTCTAGTTTTCTTACATTTGGGAGAGGAAAGGAATCAGGCTTGGTCTGATTCTTGTCCAAATCTGGGTGCTGCTGCACATTGTCTCTAGATACTTTATATTTATAATTGGCCACCATATGACTTGAGCTGCTCAACTTATGTCCCTGCTCCGTGACAAACTGAATTTGAGTATTCCTTTCCTTTTTTCTGGCTCACAGAAAGCATTGATATCCCTCGCATTCATTCATATCTATGAAATATAGGACTTCAATATCTCAAAAAACTTTAAATCTAATGTAGGGACGAAAACCATCTTCATTTCTGGTTGCTCTGGACTGTCAAAACAAAATGCCAAACATAAGCTGCGATGCTTAAACAGTTCAAATGACTCGTTAACAATACTAAATTTATTGAAATATGTTTTACAGACCTCCTCCTGCGATGTGATTTGAGTAGGATCTTCGGAAGACCATGTATTAACACGATCAATAGCTTTATTTGCCTGCAAATATATCAGTACATACATAACCATTATCAGTAAGTGACTATTATTAGTAACCAGCTTTTGATTTCATGTTAGTGTTTCATTTTTGGTGTTTTTCACCTCTAGTTCCCAGTCACAACGATATGTAATATAAGTGAGTAAGAGAGTTTGTATTGTTGTCCCGCATATCATTCCTGACCATATTCCCTGTAGTGTAAATTCACTCTATTATTGGCAGTGTTGTGTTAGTTCAATAGGCCTCTCTGCAAATTAGCACACAAATGTAAAACACTTAAATTGAATACCCAGCTAAGCAGCGCCCCTAACGGTACTCCAATGACATAGTAAAAACCCATTTTGATCTGGTTGTTCTCACTAAGAAAACAAAACAACGCTATTATGCGTTTTCAGGTGCTAGCATACAGCGGCACCAATTCTCACCATCACTAGGAAACAGTCTGATATGGAAAGTAGGTAGAGGCACAAGGGTGAGCATGAGATTTGAACCTTGAGTAGGTGAAGTACACTCTCTGAGGGTCTTCTAGAAAGACTACACAGATATGTATTTCTTTTAAAGTCAAATAGACTTGCCTGATTTATCTACAATTTAGCATCCAGAATGGAAAACTATTGATATGTTGGGACTATGAGGTGGATGCTATTAAGAGGAATAGATAAATTTCCATGCTAAGGTTATACCATGTGCATAAGGATAAGGAAGAAAAACTTGGTGCAATAGTCAAGCAACGGGCATCGATACCCCAAAGGAAGGCTATCGAATCCATTTTTTGCAAGGGAGGGGGGTTCAGGAACTTTAGTGATGGAAACAAATCTGGAAGTTTAAGTGGCCCTTAAAAACAAGAATTTTTATGTGGCTTGCATTGAAGAACAAGGTCCTTACCTGGGACTCCATTCAGAATCAGAGTACTCAAGGACCTAAGTGGTGTATTTTATGCAAATCCAATTTAGAACCCACTAACCAGTTCTTTTTCTCTTATCCATTTACATTGCAGGTTAGGCATGAACTTGAAAAACTAACTGGAATTTTGGTGTTTGGGGAGGAGCCTCAGTGAAAGAAATTCTAAAGAGCTTGTGCACAAAGCTCTCTATTAAAAGTTAAATCCTCTTCCTTTCTTAGTGGCATGGGAATTCTGGTTGTCCTGAAATGCTCAATATTTTTTATGAGAGGTGCATATCTCCCTTCAACATGTAGTAGTTTGGCAATCCTTGATCTCATTCATGAAGCAATAGAATAGCACGAGAGGACTTACAGACTATCAAAACTCAGAGGGTAAATGTAATGGACATGAAGTTAGATTTATCTATGGTATATGATAGATCATCTTGGCTGTAACTGAGATTAATACTGCTTCATATACGATTTGGTGTTTAAATGATCAATTGGACCAAAGGGTGTATGTCCTATGTCGCTTTTGATGTTTTAATTAATGGTTCCAGTTCGAGTTTCTTTGAGCCTTCTTGGGGATCGAGGCAAAGATGCCTTCTAGCACCTCTACTCTTTTCTAATTATTGCCCAGTGCTTGAACATATCTACTATAAGGGAAAAAAGAAGAGGCTTTCTTGGAGAGTAAGAGTAGGAGATAGAGTCAGAATTGGGGCTGATCCCTGGGTTGGAAATCGTGATAGTTTTAAACTCCAGTCTCCCTAAAGTCTTAAGAGGATCTCTGCAAAGTCACAGGATTTGAATATTGGGACAGGTAGCTGATATTTTGCTAATTTTAACCATTTCTCTATGGCAGCAAGGCTAAGAGCAAGAAAAAGAGCTGTGGAAGGCCTATATTGGCCAGCTTCAGAAATTCCATATTAGATTAAATGATGACAAGGATATCCTTGTATAGTCTAGAAATCCTGTCTTGGTGGCTTACATTCCAAGGTTATGTCATAATTTTTTGTGTGAAGAAGCTCACAAGGGAGAGTAGGTTTGCAAGTGGAAAATATTGTGGAAAGCAAGGGCCCCACTAAAATCCAAAGTATATATGTGGCTGATGCTTAGAAACAAAGCTTTGACATGGGATGCATTACAAAATCACAATCGAAATGGTCCAGAGGGGTGTACCCTCTGCAAACAAGATGGAGAATCAACAGACTATTTATTAAACATTTTTCATTGAGCATCTTAGGTGTGGGCAGGTATGAAATTTAGTGACTGGATGTAGTGATGGTTGGCAAGGGCCTTAAAAAATTGTTTCAGGACAAAGAGCTGAAAGCTTTCAGAGGCCTCCTATTTGTGGTAGTGTGGGGTATTTGATTAGCGAAATGCAGATTTATTCCATGAAAGATGTATAACTTCACAACTGCTCTATGAGAATTCAATAAATGTTCACAATGTAGTTAGGTCTGCCACATCCCAACTGCACTCATGCCTCCCGTTGGACTTTGAGAATGATGTTAATTGGTGTACACCTTTTGTTAGTTTGTGAGGTCTCCAACTCAGAACACATCTTTGAAAAAAATAATCTCTTTTATGAAGAAGCTTTGAACCACACAAACTGCAATTTTGAGAAATATACCAAAAAAAATTTGAACAACATTAAAGTGATCCAAAACAAGATGCCAAAGTCAATAGTACAAGAAAAATCTTAAAAGTTGCTTGATTCCAAAGAAGATTGTCAAAATCAATACTGTGAAGACAATTAATTTTGATAAATATATCAAATGACACGTAAAAGAACACCTCCAAACCCAAAAGAGAGAGAAGTATGTTTAACTCTGTTTGTCTATGGCTGAAAAAGCATACCTTGAGGGTTTCCACTGTGAGTTGAATCAATTCCAATCTTCTCAAGCACTCATATAACAACTCAGTCATAGGCTGCAACACAAAAGTGGATTGACTATGGAGAGAAACAAATAAACACACCCATCAAAGGAATATTGCTTGCAAGAATTGACTCAATAAAACTATCAGATATTTAACTTATAAGAAACACTACCTTATATGGGTTCGCAATAATGTCTCTGATCTTGAAGACCTCTTTGAGAGCTGGGGATCCATCCTCAATTTATTTTCTGAGGGCTCTGGCCTCATCATAGCTGTAATCGCTAATCCTAATCCCATCTGTCTCACCAATGCCGCTGTTTGCCTTGTCACTGTTTTTGTCATGGCAACCCGTGATACCCTACTCTGCATCCTCATCATCAATAATTTCATGATGGGGTTTAGCCAAAGTAACAGAAGTACAGTCATAGCACTTGACAATCCTATTTACATTTTTCTATGTTTTCAAAGGTTTCACTATTCCAATACGTCCATAAAAAAAAAATATGAAACATATGCTGAGATGATGTTTAGAGAAATATGAAACATTTTCCAGAGAAATGGATATACCTACTTTATTCTATCGGCTATGATATACCTAATTTTTTCTATCGGCTATGATATACCTGGATATGGGTTCATATGTTATTTCCCGTAGTCTATCTGCTATGATATACCTACTTTTTTCTATCGGCTATGTTATATATTTTCGAAAGTTTTTTATATATTTTCCAGTCCAAGAATAGAATTTGGTAGGTATATTGGAATCTGAAATCTCTAATTTGCATGTCTAAATGTTTTTTAAAGTGTTGAATCTATTTTTGCGATTTAAAATATACTATAAAGCTTTGCAAATTCTGACAGAAATTTCTAAAATTTCTGACAGTAATATTCTCAGCTTCGTTGTAAACTTAGATAAAACTTATCTGGATTGGAATGAATACCTCTATTTGAGAGGAGGCGGCCACTTGATTCTTATCTCTATAAATGTGGGTGAAAGATATGTTCTGAAAGTTGTATGCTAGTCTACTAATGCACCCAATCCAGTTGGAGAGGATAGGAGTGTCAAAAGAGGTATGATCCATGACCCAGCCATTGATGCTTTTTGCATGTACATGAATGTGAATGGTCCAATATTAACCATTTTGGGAGCTGAAGAGTGCCCCATAGTGTACTATTCTCGATATTCCATTGACAGGTGCATTTATCATGAGCACGGCCCTATTAATAGAAAGGTGTAAGAATTATGTCAGTTTCAAAGACACGTAATTACTTGTCTATGTTGTACATTGTAATTCCTGTGGCATACCTTGAAACAGCTATATCATTGATTGTCTTCTCTTCTTGTGGGCTTAATTGGTCAGACCTTGTATCATTACTCCTGGTTACCTGCAAAAGACCAGGAAACCATGGAAAATCGATAACATGAGATGGCCTAATACCAAATTTCAATCATTAAACACTAAGTTTTTAAATAATAGAATACGTTATGAAAGAGTACATCAAAGTAACTGGAATATTTATGTAATGCAGCAAGATACCAACTCAGGCAATGAATTACAAAAAGATAATAAGTGATATGACATTGTTTTACTCCATGACAAGAAAATGGCATCTTTAATACCTGTCCATCTGCAATAATAACAAGAACGTGATATTGGCCACCAGTAGCCTCCACAATGGCCATTGAAGCCTCAATGACTGGAGAAAAATACGTTGGACCTGTCACAGAGATAAAAAAGAAAACGTGTCATCAGATAAAAATTTCGCACGAGAAAGGATTGTTCGTTCCTCTTTTTACCAAGTATGAAACAGAAGGAAACAGAAAAGTAATGCTAGAATTTCCCTAGTCATTGCAGACAATTCAACATATAGAACAGTGAGAAAGTTCTGATCGTGATTATGCACATTGATAAACATCCACGCTAACTGAATTTACAACAATTCATACGAATGCCATCAACATTCCTCTACTTACAAGCTCCAGGAAATCAGCGATTTTGGTTCATATTTGCATGTAACCCCCAGTTTACCATTTATAATAAAATGTTGAGATTCGTCCTATTCAATGTGTAATGGATTGCAGTGCTTAATATGTTTTTATTTTTACATGGCAATCTTCTGTTAAGAAAATGTTGATTGTATGGCATTAAGTTATTTTTTTGCAATATTAGTTGAAATATCCCATTTTGGATATTACAATGGTATCAGAGCCTCAGTCTTGGCTCAGCATGCGGGTTTCAGTGTCCAGTTGCATAGATTATGGAAGTGAATATTGAAGGGTTTTGCAGAAAGAATCGAAAACACAGTCCCTACAGCAAAATGAAAATTTGTTACAAATAAAAAATAAATAAAGAGAAGCTCGACAAATTTCTTTATTATGAGCCAAATTCAATAAAAAGTGTCGACTTGCGTTAATATTCAAAAGGGTACTAGGTGTCACTCTACATCTAAGCCAACGTTAATCCATTTATTTTTATTTTTATTTTTATTTTATATAGTAAAGTTTGATAAGAAATTAAGAGTGCAGGCTGGCATGCCATAAGCTTCATCCACGTTCCATGACACCGAGATTGCATATATCAAAGATAGTGTTTTATTCAATAAAAGCTACCATCAACCTTTCCCTAGTTATATTTATAAAAGATAACTGTGTGTTTTAGCTGGGGAAGTATAACACGTGCCCTAAAGTGGGACAAATTTTTAGGTGGCCTTAAGACAAGTATACGCTTGAGTTGTGAAATCTCTGCAACCATTCACACCACTTTTTCAGCCACTGAAAATTGTTTCCAAATTTACAGGAAATAATTAGATAATCAAATAGGAGATAGAGTTAGAATTGGGGCTGATTCCTGGGTTGGCAATCATGATAGTTTTAAGCTCCAGTCTCCCTCAAGTCCTAAGAGGATCTCTGCAAAGTCACGGGATTTGAATATTGGGACAGGTAGCTGATATTTTGCTGATTTTAACCATTTCTCTATGGCAGCAAGGCTAAGAGTAAGAAAAAGAGATGTGGAATGCCTATATTGGCCAGCTTCAGAAATGCCATATTAGATTAAATGATGAGAAGGATATCCTTGTCTAGTCTAGAAATCCTGTCTTGGTGGCTCACATTCCAAGGTTATGTTATAAAGTCTTGTGTGAAGAAGATCACAAGGGAGAGTAGGTTTGCAAGTGGAAAATATTGTGGAAAGTAAGGGCCCCACTAAAATCCAAAGTATATATGTGGCTGATGCTTAGAAACAAAGCTTTGACATTGGATGCATTACAAAAGCGCAATCGAAATGGTCCAGAGGGGTGTACCCTCTGCAAACAAGATGGAGAATCAATAGACTATTTATTAAACATTTGTCCTTGAGCAGCTTAGGTGTGGGCAGGTATGAAATTTAGTGACTGGATGCAGTGATGGTTGGCAAGGACCTTAAAAAATTGTTTTAGGACAAAGAGCTGAAAGCTTTCAGAGGCCTCCTATTTGTGGTAGTGTGGGGTATCCGGTTAGTGAAATGTAGATTTATGCCATGAAAGATGTATAACTTCACAACTGCTCTATGAGAATTCAATAAATGTTCACAATGTAGTTAGGTCTGCGGCATCCCAACTGCACTCATGCCTCCCATTGGACTTTGAGCATCGTGTTAATTGGTGTACACCTTTTGTCAGTTTGTGAGGTCTCCAACTCAGAACACATCTTCGAAAAATAATCTCTTTTATGAAGAAGATTTGAACCACACAAATTGCAATTTTGAGAAATATACCAAAAACAATTTGAACAACATTAAAGTGATCCAAAACAAGATGCCAAAGTCAATATTACAAGAAAAATCTTAAAATTTGCTTGATTCCAAAGAAGATTGTCAAAATCAATACTGTGAAGACAATTAATTTTGAGAAATGTATCAAATGACACGTAAAAGAACACCTCCAAAATCAAAAGAGAGAGAACTCTGTTTAACTTTGTTTGTCTATGACTGAAAAAAATTGCAATACATTGATTCAAACATTGAAAATTAAAAAGCACCAGAGGGCCCAACTTCCAAAATATATCACTATCATATATAGATGTAAATACAAATAACAAATACAAAATATGGTACCTGATTTGGTATGTTGGCTATTCCGGCTTGGTTGGAAAGAGAGTGATGCCTCATACAGTATTTGAAATTTTTAATATACGAGTATTTTTTCAGTAACAACCTAAAAAAATCCACACCATACATGATCTGTCCAAAAATTGTAAACACCTAACCATTGAGGCCACATTGGCAAAAGGAGTCATCAAAAAACAGTTTTAATGAAATGGGTACAAAAATTCCTTCTTTGATTTTGATAATATCTGTTCCCTGGAGGGAAGAGAGTGGGGATGAAAAGCAGATAAAGCTGCAGTCCCACAGGATGCAGACATAGACACAGACGGAGCACTGAAACCTTGCTTCCAGTGGCAGTGAGAAAGGACTGTAAATCTGTGAAATACTCTGTACCATCACTCTCTATGAATCAATCAACATTTTTTCACTCTACAGTAGATGTTATAGTTCGTGTTCTAATTTGCTGCTCCTTATTTCTGTAGCATAGTATATTGAAAATTAAATAAATTAAAAAATGACAGTTCCATGTTTCTGGACTTCTTCATAGACCTGTTTTCCGTTTGAATTTTGTGATGTAATCTCCACTTACAGTTTATCAAACCATCATATAATCTTGTTATTAGCTTGGATTTCTTGCTGTTATAATATTAAAACGTGCCCCTTCACTGCATCCCAGGGTCGCCCTTTCAAATGTAGTGCAACAGGACAATGTTGGCATTACGTTTTAAAGGAAGAAAACCGAGCTTGATATCACATTGAGATTCTATAAATATAGAACTCTTACTCACAAGCATTCAATGCATTATCAATGCATTATCAATGCTAGGACTTTGTTATTCCTAGTGTTGCTATAAATTACAGAGTATTATTTCTGCATTGAGGAGTCTCCATGGCTTACTCCAGTGATAATTTCTGTCTTGTATTTTTCGTATGCACAGTTTTTTTCTCTTCATCTGTGGCTGCTACCAACACTATAACAGTGGGAGCAAGCATGTATGGTACTTAATACCTTATCCAGTCTTCACAGGTAATTAAGTATAGGCTTCAGAGTAGGTTCTGATCTTTTTGTTTGCAGGAATAATGGCAACAAAGACCTTAGCTGACAATGGCGTCAAGGACTTTGTAATACTAGAAGCAACTAATCGGATTGGGGGAAGAATGCACAAGGAAAATGTGGGAGGTTATACAATAGAGATCGGCGCTAACTGGGTGGAGGGCGTTGGAGGCAAGGTCATGAACCTCATATGGCCTCTTGCTAAAAACGTGTCCCTTCATTGCATCCCTGGGTCGCCCTTTCAAATGTAGTGCAACAGGACAATGTTGGCATTACGTTTTAAAGGAAGAAAACCGAACTTGATATCACATTGAGTTTCTATAAATATGTAACTCTTACTCACAAGCTAGCAGAATCCTAGCATCGCTAGGACTCTTATTCCTAGTGTTGTTATAAAGCATGCAGTAATATTTCGCATTGGAGAGCTCAAGGCTATTTACTCCGTTGATAATTTCATGTCTTGTATTTTTTCGTAAGTAACAGCTTTTGTTCTCTTCGTTCGTGCTACCACCACTATAATAAAGGAGCAAAGATGTCCGGGTGCCTAATACCCGCTATCCGCCCCTGAGTACTACAGGCTTCGTAGCAGGTTCGATCTTTTGTTTGCGTTAATAATAGCAACAAATACCTTATCTGACAATGGAGTCAAGGAATTTGTAATACTAGAAGCAACCAATCAAATTGGGGGAAGAATGCACAAGGAAACTGTGGGATGTTATACAATAGAGATCGGCGCTAACTGGGTGGAGGGCGTTGGAGGCAAGGTCATGAACCTCATATGGCCTCTTGCTAAAAATGTGTCCCTTCACTGCATCCCAGGGTCGCCCTTTCAAATGTAGTGCAACAGGACAATGTTGGCATTACGTTTTAAAGGAAGAAAACCGAGCTTATATTACAAAACGAGCTTCTATAAAATATAGAACTCTTACTCACAACCATTCAATGCATTATCAATGCTATGACTTCCTTATTCCCTAGTGTTGTTATAAAGGCGCAGTATTATTTCGCATTGAGGGGTCTCCATGGCTTACTCCCTTCAATACTTCGCCTTGCATTTTTCGTATGCAATAATTTTGCTCTTCTTTCGTCCGTGGGTGCTACCACTCACTATACGTTGGGAGAGCAGTATGTTTGGTACTTAACACTTCATCTCGCCTTCGCTGTGTACTACATAGGATTCGCAGTAGGTTCGATCTTTTTTTTTGCGAGAATAATGGCATACAAAGACCTTATCCGACAATGGAGTCAAGGACTTTGTAATACTAGAAGCAACCAATCGAATTGGGGGAAGAATGCACAAGGAAACTGTGGGAGGTTATACAATAGTGATCGGCGCTAACTGGGTGGAGGGCGTTGAAGGCAAGTTCATGAACCTCATATGGCCTCTTGCTAAAAACGTGTCCCTTCACTGCATCCTAGGGTCACCCTTTCAAATGTAGTGCAACAAGAAAATGTTGGCATTACGTTTTAAAGGAAGAAAACCGAGCTTGATATCACATTGAGCTTCTATAAATATAGAACTCTTAATCACAAGCATTCAATGCATTATCAATGCATTATCACTAGTTAGGACTTTGTTATTCCTAGTGTTGAGGGAAAAGCACAAGAGTATTATTTCCACATTGAGGAATCTCCATGGCTTTTGTTCAAAGGATAATTTCTGTCTTGTATTTTTCGTATGCACAGTTTTGTTCTCTTCGTCTGTGGGTGCTACCACCACTATAACAGTGGGAGCAGGCATGTCTAGTACTTAATACCTTATCCAGTCTTCACAGGTAATTAAGTATAGGCTTCAGAGTAGGTTCTGATCTTTTTGTTTGCAGGAATAATGGCAACAAAGACCTTATCTGACAATGGAGTCAAGGAATTTGTAATACTAGAAGCAACCAATCGGATTGGGGGAAGAATGCACAAGGAAACTGTGGGAGGTTATACAATAAAGATCGACGCTAACTGGGTGGAGGGCATTGGAGGCAAGGTCATGAACCTCATATGGCCTCTTGCTAAAAATGTGTCCCTTCACTGCATCCCAGGGTCGCCCTTTCAAATGTAGTGCAACAGGACAATGTTGGCATTACGTTTTAAAGGAAGAAAACCGAGCTTGATATCACATTGAGCTTCTATAAATATAGAGCTCTTACTCACAACCATTCAATGCATTATCAATGCTAGGACTCTGTTATTCCTAGTGTTGTTATAAAGTACAGAGTATTATTTCTGCATTGAGGAGTCTCCATGGCTTACTCCAGTGATAACTTCTGTCTTGTATTTTTCGTATGCACATTTTTGTTCTCTTCGTCTGTGGGTGCTACCACCACTATAACAGTGGGACCAGGCATGTCAGGTACTTAATACCTTATCCAGTCTTCACAGGTAATTAAGTATAGGCTTCAGAGTAGGTTCTGATCTTTTTGTTTGCAGGAATAATGGCAACAAAGACCTTATCTGACAATGGAGTCAAGGACTTTGTAATACTAGAAGCAACCAATCGGATTGGGGGAAGAATGCACAAGGAAACTGTGGGAGGTTATACAATAGAGATCAGCGCTAACTTGGTGGAGGGCATTGGAGGCAAGGTGATGAACCTCATATGGCCTCTTGCTAAAAATGTGTCCCTTCACTGCATCCCAGGGTTGCCCTTTCAAATGTAGTGCAACAGGAAAATGTTGGCATTACGTTTTAAAGGAAGAAAACCGAGCTTGATATCACATTGAGCTTCTATAAATATAGAACTCTTACTCACAAGCATTCAATGCATTATCAATGCTAGGACTCTGTTATTCCTAGTGTTGTTATAAAGTACAGAGTATTATTTCTGCATTGAGGAGTCTCCATGGCTTACTTCAGTGATAATTTCTGTCTTGTATTTTTCGTATGCACATTTTTGTTCTCTTCGTCTGTGGGTGCTACCACCACTATAATAGTGGGAGCAGACATGTCAAGTACTTAATACCTTATCCAATCTTCACAGGTAATTAAGTATAGGCTTAAGAGTAGGTTATGATCTTTTTGTTTGTAGGAATAATGGCAACAAATACCTTATCTGACAATGGAGTCAAGGACTTTGTAATACTAGAAGCAACCAATCGGAATTGGGGAAGAATGCACAAGGAAACTGTGGGAGGTTATACAATATGATCTTACATATATTAGACATATTTTACAAAATCTTATTGGAACACATCTCAAAATTTGGATGTGACATTTTTTTTGGTAGAGAAAAGCCTTTGAATTTTACTTTGTTGAAATGCCCTACTTAATTGTTTCTATGAATAACCAAAATCTCTATTTCCTCCAACCTAGCCTTGAAAAAGATGCAACCAATGAAAAATTTGAGAGATATTTCCAACATATCCAACCTTCCTACAAACTCCTTAGCAAAAAAGCCAAATGTGTCACTCCAAGGGCTTAAGAAGAATTTAGGCACCATGAAAGACTTAACTTCTATTAAAATAGTCAGCCCACCTATTAAATTATACAAGCTCTTGTGTTACATTTAAAATATAAATGACGAACATAATGACTTGGTCAATTCAACCAACTATATAATAATATTCTCAACTAAATTTTGATCCCAAACTTTCCTATTTTGCATATCACATGGAAGAATCACCCCAGCAAAAACTACACTACCAAAAATTTCTCCATCATAAGCTATTTTTGCAAGGAAGGAAGCAGAAGCATTTCAGAAGCAAGGAAAGCAGAAAGAAGCTTAAATACCTTGATCTAGGGCTTCCAGAAAATTATGGAATTTCTCCAACTTGTGAACCTGTGCTTGTTGATCAGATGTTAACCCAGTTATATAAACCCTAACTCCAAACTAAACCTTGAAGCAACTGTGTTGTACCCTTTCGATGAAAATTTGGCGCCAAATAATATTTCCCACTCTCCATGAAGGAATCACAGCTCCATGCTTCTCCATCGCAACCCCTTAAAACCAAGGCTGATCGCTGTTGTGCCGACACACAGGATTAACCGCTTTGTGAAGGCTGTATGGGATGTCTTGGGCGGCCACACAGGACTGTGAGATGTGGACAGCTTCATTTGTGAGGGAAATCTTTCAGAAGCTTTCATTGTACTGTACTAGGAGGGGAGAATATATGATTAAACAAGTAGTATTTGGAGAGCCAAGGTGCGCAGGGGCAAAGCTTAGCGCAGACCTTAGGTTATAGTTGAGAGCTCAACCACCAGATTCAGCCTACTCTCCAATTGGTTTAGCAGGAACATGACAAAATCAACAAATGATCGACACGCGCTCAGATGAGATATACCTGATACTTCTGTTGACAAAGGCAATGGCCGATTAAGCTCTGGGTTCCGAACATACCCTGATTTTTCTTCGAATCAAATTTTTAATACCGAGATATACCTAAGACCTCATAACTATATTCAATGTTAAACCAACTCTGCCACGGAATATGTGTTTTGGATTTGATTGGAAAGAGGGTCGATTGCAACATTATTATATTAAAATATTTCAATGCCAACAACTATGGGCCGCCATGTCAAGTTTTATTTCAATGTTTTTAATAATAAAGTGTCAAAGGTTTACTTAAGAGCTAGTAGCAATAAGGATTAATTCAATTGGTAAATTCTTTTGCAAAATAATTCATAGAGCTCGTGATACAAAATTTTATTGATTCTTTTAGGGTTACTAGTTGGTATTTTAGTTTCTAGTTACTATTGTGTTCTATTTGAAGACAAAGAAAGGGAGTAAATATATGGTATTGAAAATGTACCATCCACTCTTAAAATGTTTAATACATTGGTGAGTGAGAGAAAATATTCTTTGAGAAATGAAATGAACAATAGTTCATTTACTAATTAATAGACACATATTAATAATATATAAGATATATATGATAAATATAAGGGAGCCATTTGTAACACCCACTCCCCAACCATTTTATGTTATGATTAGTTATTATCCTACCTACTAGAAGATTGATTGCTTGGTAATTTCTTGTTGGTATTATTACCATACATACAAGGTATGTGTATGTTATCTGCATATACATAACTCATAGGGATATGCTAGTATTATATGGTTTATTATGCTAAAGCATTGATTAATGATTAAGCTTATGATTAGCATTAATATTGATTAAGCTTGATAATTTTTTTAACTATAGCCTTATGAATAATTTAATATCAAATTAATGTTGGCCCTCTCATGACTCTTTTACTTTGATTAAATAACTAAAATCACTTGATTATTTATCATGTATTAATTCTTATTGTTTGGGTTTGTTGAAGTTTTGGGGAGCAAGGAGAGGAATAAAGTTGAAAGAGTTTGGATACTAAAGATTCTCTAAGGAGGCTAAGAGAGGTCTTAGCTACTTGATGATCTGAGCACGTGGTTTGAAAACACTATGGGTGGAAATTAGGGCTTGGGCACAGAGGGTAAATGAATTTGGGGAGGTTCCCTAGGGCTAGGATGTTGGAAAGGTTGTTCCTAGTTGGTTGGGTCACAAATTTAGCCAGGTGGGCCATGAATCTTTGCCTCAATAGTTGCATGTACCATCGCATCAATTAATAGCATGTCGCCGCCCCAATTTCCTTCAGTATCAAGTGACATCATAATCGATGGATGTAAATTTCAGCTGTACAGCTAACACTGTCATCACTCTGGTTTTGGACCATTCCTCTATTCTCCCAAGCTTGGTTCCAGACCGAGGAACCTCTGAGGTTTCCAGAGAGCCTGATTAGAGACTTCAGGTTGTGAGATGGGGCATATTTTTCCTTCCAGAGTGCTGCCCAAGAGGTGTTGGGGCTAGTGATCCATCTCCACCAGGTTTTGGCGCCCATAACTTTTCCCAACAAGTCTGGGTCTCTGAGACCAAGCCCCCCATATTTTTTAGGTATATAGATTTTTCTGTGTCTGGGTCTGTGTCTCTTGTTGAGTTGAATGGTCTAGGAGGTAATGAGGAAGAAGAGTTTTGATTTGGCTTTATTGATGGAGGTGCCAAAGGCTTTATTGATGGAGGTAAACTTCTTGATCAGCCCGATATGTCAAAAAAGTATGGATTTATTATGAAGTGATCATTTGCTATGGTTTAGGTTGTTGTTTTTATGGATGAAATACAAACATGCTAGGGAGTGTGAGGGCCAAGTGTCAGGGAAACACAAGGGAGCACTAGTTTCAAATGCATGGAAATGGAGTATCAGCCAGTTCCAGGTGTGCTAAGAAGGGAGTGACATGGTATTCTAGGAAGTGCTAAGGCATGTTAGAGTGCTAGGGAAGCATACAAATATGTTCCAAGTGCCAAGGTGTGCCAATGTGTGCTAAGGAGTGTTAGGGAGTGCTAGGAAAACATAACAGAGCACTAGGTCAAAATGCATAAATGAATGAATAAGAGTGTGTGACAGAGAGCGTTAGCGAGTTCTAGGTGTCTCGAGGAGGGAGTAACATGGAATGATAGGCAGTGTTAAGTCATGTTATAGTGTCACGGCAACATGCATCCAAGATGTGCCAGGTGCCAAGGTGTGCCAACATGCGCTAGGAAGTGTTCGGGACTGTCAGGGAAACACAAGGGAGCATTTACGTTGAATTTCCAACATATATGGCTAGGAGAATTTAAAAAATGTAAGGCTAATTTGACTTCATGAAGAAAAGAAACCATGCATATATGGCTAGGTTTAATTGCATCATGTGGAGTTTCCAAGAAGAGGCTCACACGCAAGGTGTGGGAATAAAGGTTTATTTTCTCTAAAATAGTATGATGCATAAAGAGGCTAAAATAAAAAAGGATAAGGTGTATAAAAATAGCAAAAGGCCCTCAAGCAAGGCATCGCTTCCTAGGCTAGATTAGAGCTCTAGGCATCCTCCAATTTTGAACAAAATACGATGGTGAAATTTCACATAAATTGATGCCCTAACTATCACACCAAGAGGGAACCCTTGATGCTCCTTTGACTTGAGGATTTCTTGAAGGTTTGCACTTTGTAGTTCATCATTCAAACCCTATTATCTTAACTATAAATGATCATTGGATGAGCCTTTACCACGGTATATCTCCCAAACCTTAGTCTCTTATAGTATTTCTCTCAAAAAACAATTCATGGAAAGTCACCCTGGATTCTCCAAAAGCTCATACTTTACTTTGTTAAAAACGTGTCCCTTCACTGCATCCCAGGGGTTAGGGGTTAAGGGGTTAAGGGGTTAAAGGTTAAGGGGTTAGATGTTTAGGTTGTTAAATGGGTTAGGGGTTTAAAGGTTTAGGGGGTTAGGGGATTTAGCAGTTAAGGATTTTAGCAGTTAGGGGTTAAAGGGGTTAGGGGTTAGGTTTTGGGGGTTAGGGTTTGGGGGTTAAATGGGTTAGGTTTTTAGGGGTTTAAGGGGTTAAATGGGTTAAATGGGTTAGGGTCAGGAATTAGGGTTTAAGGGGTTAGGGGTTAAAGGTTTAGAGGTTTAGGTTTTGGGGGGTTAAATGGGTTAGGGGTTTAGGGTTTAGGGGGTTAAATGGGTGAGGGGTTATAGCCATTTATTAGGTGAACAAGGCATAATATAGTTGTAGTAACCATAACTTGGTCAAGTTGTTATAGTCAAGGCAAGACTTGGTTGGGATCCGAAGTTCCAAAAAAGTAAGGGTAATTGTGAGGGCATGAGAACTAAGGAGTGTCAGTGTGTGTCAAGGAATGAAAAGGCATGCTAACACATGCTAGAAAGTGTCAATGGATGTTGAGGAGTGTTAGGGAGTGCCAGGACATTGCAAGGGAGAACTAGGTCAAAATGCATGGAAATGAACGAATAAGAGTGTGTGCCAAGTAGTGTCAATGAAATCCAAGTGTCTCAAGTATAAAGTGTGTTAGGGGAAGGCTGGAATAAGACTTTTAGGAGGTAAGCCTATGGTTACATAAAGGGTTGCACAAAGTAGTTTCAGACAAAGGGAAACTTTGGGTTGGGCACAACATTTATTTTCCAATGACTTGGTTGGGTTCCCAAGTCGCAAAAAAAGTAAGGTTATCTATGATGGCATGAAAGCTAAGGAATACCAAGGTGTGTCAGGGAATTCCTAGAAGTACTAACACATGTTAGGCAGTTCCAAGGCATGATAGGCATGCCAAGATGTGGCAGGTGCTAGGGTGTGGGATGAATACATGCTAGGGAGTGTGAGGGCCAAGTGTCAAGGAAAATGAAGTATCAGCCAGTTCCAGGTGTGCTAAGAAGGGAGTGACATAGTATTCTAGGAACTGCCAAGGCATGTTAGAGTGCTAGGGAAGCATACAAAGATGTTCCAAGTGCCAAGGTGTGCCAGGAAAACATAACATAGCACTAGGTCAAAATTAATAAATGAATGAATAAGAGTGTGTGGAAGGGAGTGTTAGTGAGTCACAAGATGTCAACAAAATCACATACTTATCGAAATCCTCAACCAGGAATATGATACATTGCTTCTTAATGTGCTTTCAACTAGGTAGGCATCAATGACAATCATTACAATGGGTTAAGGGGATCTAAGAGAGAATTATGTAAGGAGTTCCTTCTAGGTAAAGGCCATTGGTATTACTATCGTTAAAGGGGGTGGCCTACAAGGATACATTGGTAGCTACTGATGCAAGAGCATAATTTCAACAATTTATTTCAAAATTTGTATTTGTCCTCCATAAGGTCTTAGAGATTTATAGAAGAGGAAGTTGGTTTCCTTGTTGCCCTATAATTTTGTAGAATTTCTAACTTCATATTTGGGATAGGAATTTTTAGTAATTTTAGGCATAATTTAAGATGTTTTTATTTTTATTTTTAAGGCCTCCTAGTCATTACGAAAGTTGAGTCTTATGATTAGGATTACTTGTGGCATCCTATGTATTTTTCAAAATCCAATACACCAAGGCAAATGTGTGGAGGACATTTGGGGGAAATGTGATTGTCCATCAAATTTAGATCGGATTTGGGGAACTTGTAGCTCTTTTCCTTGGACCCTACTAGTTCTTAGAGGTTGTATTTGGAGCGGTTAGAAAGAAAAAGCATAATATGCCCAAGAATATTAGCGTTGGAGCACCTATGGTTTGGGATAAAGGATAAGGGGTTCTAGGAGTTAATGGGTTTAAGGGTTTAGGAGCAAGGGGTTAAGGGTAAAGGGTAAAGGGTTAGGGCTTATGGGATTTGAAGGTTAGTCGGTTTAAGGGTTAGAGGTTAATGGATTAGTGGTTAAGGGATTTAGGGGTTAATATTAACCATCAAGGGCTTACATGTCTGGGGATTTAGGGGTTAAGTGCCTAAGGGTTATGTTATTTAGGTGTCAGAAGGTTAAGGGGTTAGGGGTTAATGAGTTTAGGGGTTAGGGGTTATGGGTTAAGGGTCAAGCTTTAAGAGGATATGGGATTAGGGTTTATGGGGTTCAAGGATTCTAAGTTAGTGGTTAGGGGTTAAGGGGTTAATGGCTTTGGGTTTAAGGGATCAAGGGGTTAATTTGTTATGAGTTATGGGTGTAGGGATTAAGGGATTGTGGCTTCGGGGTTAAAGGGGTAGGGGCTTTAGTGGTTATGGGTTAAGTGCGCATGGTTTGTGATAATGTGGCCCCTAATCCCCTTGTCACAACTATTGGGGGTTCCCCTATCAATTTATCTCATTACCTTACCTATAGGTTCCCTAGCCCCTATGCCATAAGGCCCTAAGGCTTCTTCTCATTCTCTAATGTTAGGATTGTAGATCTCAGTAAACCATGCTCGAACCTATCACTTCTACCCATCCATGCTACCCTTATGTCCCCTTGCCCCTCTCAATACACCAAAAGACCCCCCTCCCCCAAAATTCATGAGAATTGAACATTTGGAGGCGATCATTTAACAACAACTTCATAACTACTCCATTTATAATGGTGTCTTGGAGCTATTAGATGTCATTTCATTGAGCTATAGTGATAGGTGAGAGCTATGCATAGCTCACTAAAGGTGTATCAAGAGACTATTAGTCTATTGGCTATAGAATTTGACACTTTTTTTATAACTTAGCGAAATGGAAAAGATGTGGAGACAATCTCCATTCTTCTTCTTTCATCGGGCCATGTAAAATAAATGAAGCAAATAGTCTCAGCCCCTTGGAGAAGGAAAGTTGAGAACAATAATTAGCATGAAAAAACAAAGAATCCAATGAGTTAAGCTTAGAGGGGTCTCCCTTTGTAAAAAATCATCCATAAGCTTGTTAGAGTTAGTATGAATCTTTACTAGAGGTTGAGTAGTCTTCACATCGCCAACCACATCCAATAGAAAGGTACCAACCCCTACAATAAAAATGATGTCTCCAAGTAAGGTGTAGTTAATACCAATAATATCACCTTATGAATCTATTACAATATGATTTGGAAAGTACGTTTCCATACATGTGTGAAAGAAAAAATCCATTTGGCTAGCAAAAGGAAGTCTTTTTTAAGACCTTCAGAAACCCCCTTGAAGGAGACAAGAAGGGTTTGAAACCATATAATACAAGTCGATCTATGAACCCTATTTCTAATGTTTTCTATGCATGTGTTTGTTCACTCGGTTTGACATGTGATAGACAATATATGAAGCCTTTTTTTCCACATATCATCTTCATTAGATATCATGTTACTAAGAATGAAGTGTCTGGATTAGAGTTAAAGTTCCTATTTTAGTTTGTTGTCTTTTTTTGTCTTTTAGAGTACAAATATTTCTGGTATATTGTGCTAAGGTAGTTTGGCTTTCAAATATTCAAGGAATATGTGAGCTAACTATGTAAGAAAATATTGTAATATTTGAAATAACATGATGAACTATTTAGCACAATTTATGGTGTTGGATTGATTGAGATGTTTATTTTTGGATGGATGGATGTACATCTCTTTAGCCAATAGACAAAACTCATTAAGCATTGTTGCAAGTATGTTATTGACATGTTGAAGTGCCATTGATACTTAGAGGTAGAAGATTTAGACTTGTATGTTTTCACCTATCCGGCTGTGATGATACCTTGTGGAGGTAAGCAAAATTTCCATTTTTTAAACTTTTGGATATATTCTATATGCTCTTGAGAGAATTTCAACCTTTTAAATAAAACTACAAACAAATGTACATTCATGCAATACTTACTAATTGATTTGGGGGTGACTCAAAAAATTGTAGCATGTTGGCTTGTTGAATTTGTTAGTAAGTTAATTAGGGCTTGATAAATTTGTAAGCTTCAGTGGGATTTATTGCAGTTGTATGTGTTTTAGAGAAGCGAGTTTGGAGTGGTGGTTGTGCTTTTTTTATTGAATTTGATTTCTTTGGTTCTTCTTCTTGTGCATGCCCACTGTGGTATATTCTCGTTAGTGGTTAAGGGGTTAGGGATTGGGGGCTTAAGGGTTAGGGGCATAATGAATTAGTATTTAACGGATTAGGGATTGGGGTTAGGGGAATAATGAGTTAGTGGTTAAGGGGTTATGGATTGGGGGTTTAGGGGTTAGGGGATTTAGGCGCATTTAGGGGTTAGAGGAATAATGAGTTATTGGTTAAGGGATTAGGGATTGGGGGCTTAGGTGTTAGAGGATTTAGGCGCAATTAGGGGTTACGTGAATAATGAGCTAATGGTTAAGGGATTAGGGATTAGGGGCTTAGGGCTTAATTAGTGGATTTAGCAGTTAAGGATTTTAGGGGTTAGGGTTGAGGGGTTAATGGGTTAATGGTTAAGCATTAACGGTTTAGGGGTTTAGGGGTTAAGGGATTAGGGGTTTAGGCGTTAGTGGTTTAGGGGTTTAAGGGTTTAGAGGTTTAGGGTTTAGGAGTTAAATGGGTTAGGGTTTTAGGGGTTTAGGGGGTTAAATGGGTTAGGGGTTGGGAATTAGGGCTTAAGGGCTTAGGGGTTAAGGGTTAGACGTTTAGGGTTTACGTGGTTAAATGGGTTTAGGGGTTTAGAGGTTTATGGGGTTAGGGGATTTAGCAGTTAAGGATTTTAGGGGTTAGCGGTTAGGGATTAAGGGGTTAATGGGTTAGAGGTTAAGGGGTTAGAGGTTTAGGGGGTTAAATGGGTTAGGGGTTAAGAGGTTTAGGGGGTTAAGGGATTTAGCAGTTAAGTATTTTAGGGGTTAGGGTTTGGGGGTTAAATGGGTTAGGGTTTTAGGGGTTTAGGGGATTAAATGGGTTAGGGGTCGGGAATTAGGGTTTAAGGGGTTAGGGGGTTAAATGGGTTAGGGGTTTAGCGTTTAGGGGGTTAAATGGGTGAGGGGTTATAGTCATTTATTAGGTGAACAAGGCACAATCTAGTTGTAGTAACCGTAACTTGGTCAAGTTGTTATATTCAAGGCAAGACTTGGGTGGGTTCCCAAGTTCCAAAAAAGTAAGGGTAATTGTGAGGGCATGATAACTAAGGAGTGTCAATGCATGCCAAGGAATGAAAAGGCATGCTAACAGATGCCATAAAGTGTCAATGGATGTTGAGGACTGTTAGGGAGTGCCAGGACATTGCAAGGGAGAACTAGGTCAAAATGCATGGAAATGAACGAATAAGAGTGTGTGCCAAGTAGTGTCAACGAATTCCAAGTGTCTCAAGGATAAAGTGTGTTAGGAGAAGGTCAGAATAAGACTTGTAGGAGTTAAGCCTATGGTTACATAAAGGGTTGGAAAAAGTAGTTTCAGACAAAGGGAAACTTTGGGTTGGGCACAACATCGATTTTCCAATGACTTGGTTGGGTTCCCAAGTCACAAAAAAAGCAATGTTATCTATGACGACAAGAAAGCTAAGGAATACCAAGGTGTGTCAGGGAATTTCTAGAAGTACTAAGACATGTTAGGCAGTTCCAAGGCATGATAGGCATGCCAAGATGTGGCAGGTGCCAGGGTGTGGCATGAACACATGCTAGGGAGTGTGAGGGCCAAGTGTCAGCGAAACACAAAGGGGCACTAGTTAAAAATGCATGGAAATGAAGTATAAGCCAGTTCCAGGTGTGTTAAGAAGGGAGTGACACGGTATTATAGGAAATTCCAAGGCATGTTAGAGTGCTAGGGAAGCATACAAAGTTTTTCCAAGTGCCTAGGTGTGCCAATGCATGCTAAGGAGTGTTAGGGAGTGTCAGGAAAACATGACAGAGGCGCACTAGGTAAAAATTCATAAATGAATGAATAAGAATGTGTGACAGGGAGTGTTAGCGAGTTCTAGGTGTCTCGAGGAGGGTGTGACATGATATGATAGGCAATACTAAGTCATGTTATAGTGTCAGGGCGACATGCATCCAAGATTTTAGATATTCACATATGAGATAGTCACAAGATGTCAACAAAATCACATACTTATCGAAATCCTCAACCAGCAATTTGCTACATTGCTTCTTAATGTGCTTGCAACTAGGTAGGCATCAAAGACAATCATTGCAATGGGTTAAGGGGATCTAAGAGAGAATTATGTTATAGGAGTTCCTTCTAGCTGGTAAAGGACATTGGTATTACTATTGTTAAAGGGGGTGGCCTACAAGGATACATTGGTAATTGTTGATGCAAGAGCATAATTTCAACAATTTATTTCAAAATTTGTATTTGTCCTCCATAAGGTCTTAGAGATTTTTGGAAGAGGAAGTTGGTTTCCTTGTTGCCCTATAATTTTGTAGAATTTCTAATTTCATGTTTGGGATAGGAAATTTTAGTAATTTTAGGCATAAATTAAGATGTTTTCTTATTTTTAAGGTCTCCCAGTCATTAGGAAAGTCGAGTCTTATGATTAGGATTACTTGTGGCATCCTATGTATTTTTCAAACTACAATACACCAAGGAAAATATGTGGAGGACATTTGGGGGAAATGTGGTTGTCCATGAAATGTAGATCGGATTTGGGGAACTTGTAGCTCTTTTCCTTGGACCCTACTAGTTCTTAGAGGTTGTACTTGGAGCGGTTAGCAGGAAAAAACATAATATGCCCAAGAATATTAGTGTTGGAGCAGTTATGGTTAAAACACGAGATTCAAAGTTCAAATCCCCTTGAGTTTCCAACCTAAAAATAATATTTTTTTATCTATTTATTTATTAAATTTTTAGAATGTGGTTTAATGAAAAAATAAAAATATAATATAAAAGAAATAAATATGACATGATTAAATTAAATGTGGTTTGAATATCGATTTTCAAAAATAAAAAATATAATTTTATCCACTATCCACTCATGATATTTCAATGCAAACTTCCCAATGCTAATGATTTTGTCTTAATTGCTAACTATCTTAAATGGGTTTCGTCTTAATTGTCATTGTCTTAAGTCGCCATTGTCTTAAATATAAAGTATTGTCTTAAATATTTTTGTCTCAAAGTGCTTTTGTCTTAAATCTAAATTTTTGTCTTAAAATATTTTTGTCTCAAAATGCTTTTGTCTTAAAATATATTTGTCTCAAAGTGCTTTTTTCTTAGATATAAAGTTTTGTCTTAAAATATTTTTGTCTCAAATTCGTTTTGTCTTAAATATAAAATTTTGTCTTAAAATACTTTTGTCTTAAATTTTTTGTCTCAAATTGTTTTTGTCTTAAATATTTTTGTCTCAAATTGTTTTCGTCTTAAATAGAAAATTTTGTCTCAAATTTTTTTTGTCTCACACTATTTTTGTCTTAAATTTTATATTTAAGACAATTCAATTGATATTAAATTTTAATATAAAATAGCTAAAATAAAAAGTGACTTTTTAAGACAAAAGATTTCTTTTGTCTTAAACAAATGTCTTAAAATTCCCTTGGTGTAGTAGTGGAAGTAAACTTAGTAATAAGCTCGTCCATAGTCAGCTATCCGAGTTTCAAATCATGGAATTCTCAATCTTTTTCATCATAAAAGTGCTCTGTCAAATACTTATCTTTAAAGTATTGTTGAAACATATCCCATGTTACATCTTGATCTTCTACATCGCGAACGTTCTTCACTTCTTCCCACCATAAGGTGGCTTTCTCTCTTAACTGGTAAATAGCTAATCGGGCCTTAAGACTGTTGTCATAATCATATACTTGAAAATACTTGTTCATATTAATCAACCACGCCTCAGCTACCTCTTCTTTCTCTCCATCAAATGTGGGTGGCTTTATCTTCCTAAATTCGCCCTACAGCTCTATCTTCTGCATTTTGTTTACCTTCTGCTCGGTTTCGTTATCAGATTCAACCTCATTAAAATTTTTATTTTGATTACTTCGCTGGGATGTACACCTTTCTTTTCGGCCTGCATCATGATCTCCCATTTGTTGTTCATTTCCTTCCTGAAATTCTCTATCAGTATTAGGCTTCTCAATTCCTTGGTTTTTTTTATCAGAGAGACTTTTCAGAATTCTCTCCTACTCCTGCATTAATCTTGCGTTATCATTTCAAAATCTTTCTATTTCTTCTTGCAAATTTTGCACTGTGGTTAACAAGATGCTGGTTTGTTGCTGCTGTTCTTCTAACAACCTGCTAGTCCGTTGATGTTGTTCCACCCCCAATTGAACCCAAATTTCAGAATTCCTTTCTTGTTGGGATTGGGTCTCCCCAACATCCTGAGGTGGCTGCGGTAGGGGTGTCCTTCTCGTTTGTCCTATAATCCGTTCCATCTGAGTGCATTAGTAACACACAATTTGACGTTAGTCGACCCATAGGGTCCCAATGTTGTAACATAGCTCTGATACCACTTGTAACATTCACCCTTAAAATACATTGATAACAGTAAAAAAAATTTTACTATCTACCAACCCTTAAAATATACCTACCATAGATCGGCTGGTAATATTCATTGTTAACAGTGTATAGACCTTATTATAACCTTTCCAATCATTAAAAAAAAGCAATTATCACATCAATATGGAACAATAATAAGTCTTGCATATATTGGTTCTTGGTTTATATATATGAGTTTCCGTATACATAGACCTTGACATTATGTCATGATCTAAGGCTCCAGTCATTCAACAATTGATTAAAGGGAATTTTTATTCATGCCATGAATCTTTACTTTAACGGCGTTATTGGTATTCATTTCAATTTAATTAGGTGGTACTCTTATGTACTAATTATCCTTGCTTGCGATCCTTTGGCAACTCGCATGCATTTAACTTGATTGATTGGCAATATTTATACGCTGTTGATCTTGGAGAGATCAGACGGTGGGAACACGTTAGGGTTCGACTAATGACTACCAGGCTTGTAACCGTTTCTTCTCATTCGCATTCTCCCGGGGTAGCTTCTGGAGCCGACTCTGCTGCACCAAGGTTCCTTCTTCCGGTTTCTTGGCTCATGGCCTTTGCTCTGTGGCAGCCCGACATCTTTGTGCGTTCTTCGCGTCCTCTGCTGACTGGTACACCCTGTCTGCGTTTGCAGGAGCATTATGGGTAAGTTTATGTGCTAAACCTGCAATTATTTTACCCTTGTTTAGGAAGATTAATTTCCTCTGTTTCGGTTTGATGCCTGAGTTAAAAAATAATGCACTAATTCTTATTCTGTTCTATGTATGGGTTACCTACGGCTCCAGTTCTTGACTTGAAATCTTCCTCAAGCATGGCCGACAGGTATTGCTCGTGGTTCCTTCCGAAATAACTTTCCTAATTTATTGTTTAAAAGTAATTAAAGCTTGGTTAAATAAAATAGCAGGGTCTCAGTTCTTTAGCCTAGCTCATGTTTTAACTCATTTTCATTCCTTGCGCGGAAGGTAACAGGTTCTTCATCACCTGCGCACATCTTTTGTTACGCTTGCGAGTTGTAATGGCGCATCTCTATTTCGAAATGGCTAACCGATGCTTCCCTTACTCCAACAGGTACCCCTGCCCTAGCTTTAGGGTTTATTCCCTGGCTACAGGCGGCTGGTGATAGCTTTGGCCTTCGAGTTGAAGGATTCTCTCAGGATTTGATAGATATATGTTACTCAGGGTTTAGTTGCCGCACCTATGGTTTAATAAAAAGAGGCTCTTTTCATTATGGCCACAGGCCTACCTTCTGTGTAACACTATTTGGTTCTCTACACCTCTGAGAACAATTATGATAGACTTATTTTAACTATCATTGTGTTATTAAGGCTCTGGATTTACTTTCCTTGTCAATGTTTAACGCACTGTGTTGAAATATGCTTATAAGATTTAAGGCGATGGATTTACTATCCTTGTCATTATTTATCATACTGTGTTGATATATGCTTATAAGATTTATGTCAGGGTTTATCTCAGAGTTTGACTACTGTGATCTTACATGTATTTGTAACAGTCTGTCGATTCTAGTTATCTTGTTATGCGTACTAATATTCTCACCTAGCATGAACTGCAATTTTGTTTTTCCCCTGTTCAGTATATGATTTATTCGATTAGCACGTAAATAGATTCTCCGGCAGTCGTTGTCTAACTCTCCTCTAGGAATGAAAGTAGACCTATACATTTCACAGTTATTGCATACATTTATGGTTATATATATATATATATATATATATATATATATTCCTCACAGAGGTTTTGTTCTTTTCCTATAAACTGAATATGGCGAACTTTACATACTCTGTTAGCATTTTTCTGTTTACTTAATAAGGAACTTATTAATGTGAGTCTGTTCACTTCTTAGTATCTTTATTTTGACTCAGTTATGCTGTTCTTTTAACTGTAACTTGTGACCGGACCACAACTTGTCCGTGTACTATCATAGAATATGAAGGACGACTAGCCCAGTATCTGGTCACAGAGATTGGGCTAATGGTCCTTCGATTAACTAGATAAAATGTAGCTTGCTCTTTACTATACAGAGTTAATTTACATATACAGAGTACAGAAGTAAATATTTCATATCTTGCATAACTGTACGGAGATTTATTTCCTGTCTGTTAAATTTTAAGCATCTAAATTATTTGAACCATCACATCTCTTCAATTTTCTTATCTAAAATTTAAGAAGAAAGAAACATTTATACTACTTTTAGAAATACAGATTCCACTCATCTGTACTTAAATCTGACTGATAATTTTTTATTTCCTCCCTTCCACGAGTTGGGAAATTACGTCCTGCAACTCTCCCCCGTGCTCCAAGTCTAAGTCCTCATTGAATACAGAAACCTAGAGGAGTATCTCGGGACAGTTTGGTCCAATTCTCCAACTCCAGTGAAACAGTCTCCTCTGTAAGTTTCCCTTCAAGGGTTTACTTCTCCGGATGACAGTTTTTTTTTTTTTTTTTTTCCTTTCTCCCACCGAACCCCAAACTCTCTCCAAAATTCCTTATTTATTCCAGAGTTTCTTTGGGTAACTGTGAAACTGTTTTTTCTGTTCAACTAACTCCAGATCTTGAATTTACTTTTACCATCAATCTTTACTCATGAAACTAATTTCACAAGTAATCTTTTATTCCAATACCAAAATTAATTTCTGTTCATAATATTCTGTTGCAACAAAATAACAATAATGTTTAATCCATTCTTAACAATAGTCTAACCATTTGTCAACAACTAAGACAATGGTTACATCAAATTTTCTCAAAATCATGCCTTTAAGCTAAGCATTTTTCCTCTGTTTTAGAATTCTTTGTGCAAAACCATTTAGTCATTTATGCACTACCCAGAAGTATAGAAATTTCTGTGCACTCAATGGTTATTAATCATCTTGGAAGATTACACTTCACTGTGTTAGGCGCCCACAGTTTTCTATTTGGCAATGGTAAAAGTGTACGGTAAAGTGATTTGGGAATAGTGAAAAATTATTGCAGTGTTTTTCAAATAGACTAATTTTTCACAGGTGTTATAAAGAGATTTTGAATTTCAAATTTTGTGTGCATGGATATCAGATTTTATTCAAAACTTCCATAAATCCCGTGCACTCATCGTCAGGGAAGATTACACTTCGCCATTTAGCATTAAAAAATAATTACCCATTATCAGATTATTATAATAGAACAAGCGTAAAGAAATTTTACAACAATAAATATTTAATCCAGTGAAAACTGGTGTGATACAAACGAAGACTTAGAACCCCTTTCTCTTAAAAATGAGTACATTATAAATTGTAAACTACATGTGCAGGCAAAAATTATGCATTATATTGAAGAGTATGTTAACCATAAAATGTATGTGCACAAGACCTATCTACCCATTTACCACCCCCAAACTGCACTAAATACTTTACAGTTTGATATGCATATATGTGAGATGCAAAATTAATTCCTGAGCATAACCGCCAACGCTCTCAATCATCAATTCGTTCGTTCAGTTTTGAAGTAAAATGATTGATAAACGACTCCAACTCCTTCCACGACGATCCTCCCTCTTCCACGGCTTCTCGGGCGGCCAATCCCAGTTCATTGACCCTTCTCCTCATTTCTACTCCCTCTCCATCTTCTGCCATCACTCGTCGGATCGCCTTCTCCACATCCTCCGCCATGACCAACTCATTTTCATCCGCCTTCATCCAATTCTTCACTTCCACGCCCACCTTCAATTCCCTCGCCACCAGAATCGAGTTCGCAAACTGGTCCGAATGTAGAGGCCAAGCCACCATGGGAACCCCAACGCCAATGCTCTCCAACGTCGAATTCCACCCACAGTGCATTACAAACGCACCGGTGGCCCTATGCGCTAAGATGTCAAGTTGGGGCGCCCAGTTTCTCACCAAAAACCCGCGTTCAGCAATTCAGTGCTCATACCCTTCCGGAAGCAGCTCGTTAACCCAATCCATCTGCGCTTCATCCGACGCCGTGAAACAGGCGCTGTCCGCGACCCGAACAACCCAAAGAAACGACCGCTGACTCGCCTCCAATCCCCGAGCCAATTCTTGAAGTTGTTGCCGCGATAAAGAAAGAAACATAAAGGCGTCCAACCATTTAAGGCAACTTTCAACTTGTGAATTAGTAGTACTACCCTTCGTACCAGTACTCCACACGGATTGAGGAAGAAGAGGACCGATGGCCCACACCGGCTTCTCACAGTAATCTTCTCGCATGAATTCGGATTCCAGAAAGTGAAAACTGTTGACAAATACCCTACCGCGAGGCGGAGATAGTCTGGCTGCCGAGACTTGAAATCAAGAAATCTCTGTGGGAGGCACCTTTTCTGGGACACAACACAATTCGGAAGTCCGCACCCCTTTTCTTTCATGGCGTAGAGATAGGCGCTGAAGCAATTGTAAACGTAGGCCAGGGCGCCATACTTGGCCGCCACGGTCTGAGCCCACCCCAGCAACGGGTCGTGCACAATCACAACTCTATTCCGATCGAGTGTGCGTATCAGATCATCGAAAGGCTCCCTGAGATGATGTTCCAAGGCTTTGAAGAGAGGAATAAAATGCACGGGAAAAGGGTGCTCCTTGTTTTCAAGATCTAGCTGCTCTTCTTAGAAAGAGGGATGGGCAATTCGTGAAAACGAATGGGGAAGTTGTGAGGATCCCATCCCCGAATGCGATGTCGAGCTTGATTAATATGCACAGAAGTGGTGACAAATATTACTTTTACACCTCGTGCAGCGAGGGCCCTTGAAAGCTGAAGCAAATGATTAAGGTGTCCTTGTGCTGGCAATGGCAGCATCACCACCTGAATTTCATTTCTTCTTGCGAACAAGGTGTCAATAGAATCCATTAATGGCAGACGAAGTCGATTCTGTAATGCAGAACTCGCGGTCGTTCTCGTAGAAAGAACTTTACTTAACTGCGATGTTCCAGTCACCCCAACTGGTGTGGATGAAATTGATGAAGGGGGCAGCATACTTATCCCGTGAAGGGTTGTTTATAACCTATCATCCATTAACATGTAGGCATTGAAATTCCTAAATTTGTTATTTTTTAGATAGTGGAAAAGCTTATCTTAATTTGTGAAAAGAGCATTGCGACCGTTATTACTCGCTGTTATTTTGGATGTACGTTTATCATTTTTGTTATTTAAAGAAAATCACAGTACTTAAAATTACTGAAAATCACACTATTTAGAATTATTTGTTGGTAGTTTATAGAGGCATATGTCTTTTTAAGTCTCAGAGTTGAAGAAATTTTTAGCCATTTAAGATATACTCTTGCCCAATTTTAAATAATTTATGGTAAATTTTTTTAATAATTAATTTTATAAAAATACAAAAAAATTATAACAAATTTAATATAATTTATTGTGAATTTTTCTTTAATAATTAATTTGATAAAGAAACTATAACAAATGTCACATTCATTCATCAAATATTAAATTCTCTCATAATAAAATTAAAAAAAATAAAAAATTTACTATGTAATCTTTCTACAGCATCAATGTCTCTTCGTTGCACAGGTCAGTTTAATGTAGTGTACTTTAAAATACAATAATATATATGTATATATGAACCAATATCCGCTCTGACATAATTGATTATGTTAACGTTAAGGTTGATATTGCATATGCTTGGTCTTGGCTTATATGATTGTGTTCATATTAATGCATATCCCATTTAAAACATACGGAGGTATATAATCCACTTATCATTATGGCGGAACTTAAGTCTGGATGTTATTTACTGTACATCGACCTGATTGTTCACGGATAAATAAATGTCAAAGTGTAATACTCTAGTTTCACTTGACACATGGCTTTGAGTTATCATTCCATGAAGGGTAGCTGTCATCTCCCATGGGGATTTGTACATAGCAATTTTTATTTGGTTGACAGCTGTATATCGCGCCTCGTTCTCCTAGGGGGTTTGCGAGGGAAAAGGGATTGGAGTTCACTGTTAGTTCTTTGGGTAAGCTGTAGCTGCTCACCTCCATGGCGCGTGAGCAGAACACCGCCCTTGGTTGTTTTCTCCGTCGAGCTCATGGATTTAAGTTTGAACCCCAAACTCCCGGTAATCATTCTCTGTCTCGTCTTGATTTCATCTGTTGCGTCGAATCCTTACTGCTTTTCCCACAGTTTTGTTTCTCACCGGGAGTTTTTGTTATTAGAAAACCAGGCTTCTTTCTTCCTATGGAATTTTGAAACCCTTGGACAACTCCTGGTGATTTCATGAGGTAAGAAACACAAATACTGGTTTTTAAATTCATTACAGGTTTGGCATGTTATTTACTTCGAGTTACAGGGTTGTTATAAACTTGAACGCTGGACTAACTCACCCATGCGCCTTCTCTTTCGCAGGTCCAGTACTGTCATGCAGCATTTCCTACAGGTATACTACTTACTCTATTTTCTCTCCTCCTTTTGACCTCCTTTCCAGGCGTTACCTAGCATGAGGTTCGCTCCGGCTTGGATACTTTTAACAGGATTGATTTTCCGTTTGTCTTGCAGGTTAGTGGGTTCTGTCTCTCGAACCCTTCCTCCAGATTCTTTCATTGGCTCCCTCCGATCACGACTGAGCCTGTCTCTTGCCTGTCTTTTCCTTTTACAGGTACATAGCAGCATAAATTCCCATTTCCTCTGGTAGCCGTTGTCCAGGTTTTCTCAAGAGGGTTGCCGGTGTTTTTATCACCACCCGGCTTAGGGTTTTACAAGCTGAAGCTCGGTTGTTCCTTTTATATTCACGGTGTTTATTTTATGGACATGGAACTGTTAACTGGCCTTTTTGCCATGGCCGAGGCTTACTATTTTGTCTCACCTTCGAATTTACATATCTACTGGTACATTAGTACCCTGTTGAACTTGTTACGTTTATTTATAAATTCCGCAAGGTTATCTTTCAAGTTGTCCAATTGATCTGCATGGATATATCTTTGTTATTTATTTTGTTCATTTCGAACAGTGGACGTTCCGCCAATTAATCTATTGCCATGCGCTACGGCTTGGCAAGGACTCTTGTATGCTAATGATGTTTGCATTTATTCTATAAATTATATGTGCACAGGTTGTTCTTGACATAATTCGAGGGTTTCACCGTTAATGATTTTCGTTTCATCCTGTATGTTTCATGGATAAGTTTCGCACTGTACTAATGCATCTCTCAGGTTATATGGTTGTTCGTTCTGTGTTTAAATCACTAATCTTGTTGTGCCTACTTTTCGCAGGGTTTCCCTTCTAAAATTTGTAAAGGGGTTTACCATTTCTTGTTACAGAGTAGCGTTTAACCGTCCGGTTCTGGTTCATCATGTAGCATAAAAGGGCTGTTCTTAGTTTTACGGTTTTGATTTTGTACAGAGGAGCTGAGGAGGCCGGGTGGGGTTTAGACCCGAACCCTGCACCTCGAGCTCTCACTGTGATATCTTTGAGGTGTGGCATGCAATGTCTATGCAAATTATTGTACTCACTCCACACATTTCTTCTCTATGCACAGTTACTATTCCCGTGTTTGCTTTACACTGATATAATTTAATAAAGTTATTTCTATCTGTACAGACAGTTATTTCTGGTTTCGATTCAACTAGCAAGTTTCTATTTCAGTAGAACGTAAGAAGAAATTCTAGAAATTTAACTCTACTTTAGAAGTTTATACGAACTACACTTTGCAGGAATTGTATCCGGAACTTTAAATATTTTATTAGGAAAAGAGAAACATTGAATATATGTATAACGAGTGCTCACCCTCCTCTTCGCAGGGTTATAACTTCCATTTATTACACATAGTATCTAACAGAAATATTCTTATTTTGATAACCAAACCCTACTGAAAATACAGTTTAGCTGAATACTTAAACAGTCTATTGCCTTCATTAAAAACTGTGAATTTCTTATAGTTAGGTTTTGTATACTTATCTGAAATAAAAGATTGATTTCTTCAAACTGAGGTCCTCCCAACCATCAAGGGAGGCTATGACGTCCTCCTCTTGCCCCCTAGCTCCAGAATCCTGGTTGGTGCCACGAGTTAACAGTGGAAACCCTCTGTTGTGACCTATGGAAGGCCAAATCCAGTCACAAGCAGATATTCTGGTTGTTCAAGGGATACAAAAAGCTATTTTCAACTGGTTCTCCCAGCTCTAGAAAATACTTTCCCCTTCTTACCAAAGTTCACAAAACCCCCTCTCCTCTCCTGGGTTCCAACTTTATCCCTGGAGGAGAGGTAACTGTTTTCCAACTGTCCCCAACCACCCCCTATTCTGGGAAACTCTTTTCACCCACAGTTTAGAAGAATCATTTTCTTTATTCATTGGTTTCTCCTATTATTCTAATAATAAAAAATAAAATAGTAGTTATCTCCATAATTCATAACAATAGAGTTTTCCTTTGTCAAGGACTAAAGAAAGAAAATAGACAATTGTTTTTAACTAGTTAATACTAGTTAATCTTTAATGAGGCTATCACATCTCCCCCCCTGGAAGTAACACCGTCCTCGGTGTTTTCAGCCCATCTCTGCAAAGAGCTCTGGGTAGGCTTCTTGCATAAATTTTTCGTCCTCCCAAGTAGCTTCGTCCGGTCCAAAGTGCTTCCATTGCACTTTCACCTGGATAACTACTCTTTTGCGGAGTTCGATCTCTCTTTGATCAAGTATGCATTGCGGCTCGACCAGAAACTCTCCGTCCGATTCTACCTGAAATAACAAAGTGTGTTTCAATTAGTATTCATATATATTTTCAAATTTTCCAAATAGGATTCTCTTTCTTACCCTTCTTCCTACTTGAACATTTTGCCAATGAATTACATGTTTTTCATCATGTACATATCACTTTAACAAGGATACATGGAACACATTGTGTACTTGGATATGGCTGGGCAAAGCCAATTTATAGGCTACCGGTCCCACCCTTTCCAATATTTGGAAAGGTCCACAGTATCGGGGAGCCAGTTTGGCACAAGAGGTCCACCTCAAGGTGCTTCTTTTCGTCTTAATTCTTACGTAAACATGGTCCCCTACCCTGAACTCACAGTAGGACCTTTTCTTGTCAGCAAAAGTCTTTTGTCTGTCTTGCACAGCCTTCAGATTCTGCCTTATTTTTTTTACCTCAGCTTCCATTTCTGCAAACATTTCGGGTCCCAACAATAATTTTGTCTCGGGGCTGCCCCAGTTTATAGGTGTACGACATTGCCTTCCATATAAGGCTTCAAAGGGACTCATTTTCAGAGATTCCTGTCACCCATTGTTATATGCGAACTCCACAAGGTGCAGGTAATCTTCCCACTTGACAAGCTGTTGCATCACATACATGCGCAACATATCTTCCAAAACTTGGTTTACCCGCTCTATTTTCCCATCCGTCTGAGGGTGATAAGAAGTGCTAAAGTGTATCTGTGTCCCCAATCCAGAGAACAATTTTTTCCAAAACGCGGATGTAAACTTGACATCCCGATCTGAAATCACAGTCTTTGGCATGCCATGCAGCCTAAAGATTTCCTTCATGAATATATCTGCAATTTGTACAATCTTGTAAGTAGATTGCACAGGTATAAAATGGGCAGATTTACTTAATCTATCCACTACCACCATAATTGAATCATTTTGCCTCCTCTTTCGGGGTAAACCCGTGATGAAATCGAGGGAGATGACTTCCCACTTCCACTCAGGAACAAGTATAGGCTGCAATAGCCCTGCAGGGTGCCGATGCTCCACCTTAACCTACTGGCATTCCAAACATTTGCTTAGATATTATGCAATATTCTTATGCATACCTGGCCAATAATATACTTTTCTTATTGCAGTGAGCATATTTTGATATCCCGGAAGACCCGCATAATTGCTGTGATGGAATTCATTAAGGATTAATTCCTTAAGACCCGCACGATTAGGTACAAAGATTCTTCCGCGAAAGGTCATCACCTGTTCTTCGTTCTTTCCATATTCTGATGTCTTGCCTTGCTTTATATCTTCCTCCATTTGTGCTTCTTCCTTTAACTGTTCTGACAGTTGGCTCTCTGATTGACTGTAGTACATTGCATAAATGCCATGCAATTTCCTGCTCAATGCATCTGCAACTCGGTTTTCTTTTCCCTTAACATGTTGTATATCCATGTCGAACTCACTCAAAAAGGCATTCCATCTTGCCTGCCTAGAGTTTAAATCTGCTTTCTTAAAATAATTAGTCAAGCTGCTATGGTCTATCTTAAGTACAAATCTTTTACCCAACAGATAATGCCTCCATACTCGGAGGGCATGCACTACTGCTGTAAGCTCTAAGTCATAAGCAGAATATTTTTGTTCATGTTCGCTCAGCGTTCTGGACTCATAAGCTATCACTTTACCTTCTTGGGTTAGTACTGCACCAACTCCTTCCTTACTGGCGTCAGTACACACCACGTAATCTTTACTGGGGTCAGATACCTTCAGTACTGGTGCAATGGTTAGGAGTTGTTTCAGCTTTTCAAAGCTGTTCTGGCATTCATTCGTCCATTTGAAAGGCTTGCCTTTATTTTGCAAGGATGTAATGGGATATGCAATTTTAGAAAACCCTTCAATAAATCTTCTGTAATATCCAGCTAGACCCATAAATGATCTAATGTCTGCCACGTTATGGGGTACTTTCCATTCCATAATGGTTTTGATCTTTTCAGGATCAACCGCTATTCCTTCTGCTGACACCACATGTCCCAAGTATTGGATTTCTGATTTAAAGAAATCGCACTTGCTAAACTTATCATACAGCTGATGCTTCCTCCATATTTCTAAAAATACTCTCAGATGTTCCTTGTGTTCTTCCTCGCTTTTTGAGTATATTAGTATGTCATCTATGAAGAGAAGCACGAATTTATCTAAAAACTGATGAAAAATTCCATTCATCAACCTCATAAAGGTTGCTGGCGCATTTGTCAGTCCAAAAGGCAGTACCACGAACTCATAATGCCCATATCGAGTGCGGAATACAGTTTTGCAAATATCCTCATCCTTAATTCGAATCTGATGGTACTCGGACCTTAAATCTATCTTAGAGAGCACCTTAGCCCCTCTCACCTGATTGCATAAATCATCGATTCTGGGTAAAGGGTATTTGTTCTTAATAGTCAGCTTATTAAGCTGCCGGTAGTCCATGCACATGCGTAAGGTTCCGTCCTTTTTCCTGACGAAAAGAACTGGTGCTCCCCAAGGAAACACACTTGGGCGAATGTAGCCCTTATCTAACAACTCTTGTAACTGTATCTTCAACTCTGTTAACTCTGGTATACTCATTCTATAAGGAGCTCTTGACACCGGAGAAGCTCCGGGAATCAATTCAATAGTGAAGTCAATATCCCTTTTGGGTGGCAACCCAGGGATGTTTTCTGGAAAAACATCCAAAAATTCCTACACTACAGGAATATCCTCCATAATTGGAGCCTTTTCCTTGGAATCTGCATATCCCACTTGGATTGCGTACCACTGGATACCTTTCCGGATACACTTGCCCATTTGGGATGCTGTTATTGGACATAGTTGTACAGGCCTTTTAATTCCTTGAATTTCTTTACGTGTGCCATCTTGCAATCTGTAGTAAATTACCTTTTCTTTGCAGTCCACTAGGGTCTAGTGTTTTTCCATCCAGTCCATTCCCAATAACACATCATACAAGCCTAATGGTAGGATATTTAAGTCTGCTTGCAGCTGTTGTTCTGCCACTTCCAGTATGCAATTAGGAATTTTCGCAGTTACCTTGTGTTTAGCCCAGGTAGCTAATTGAACTAACCATGGTTCTTAAATTTTTGTTCCTTTAATTTGCATAATTCCACTACTTTAGGACTTACATATCTTAAACTTGCTCCAGGATCTATTAAAATCGAAACAGGTTTAGTTAGTATAGTACCTTCCAATTCTATCACGGTGGGCTGAAAGTCAGCTTGTTGATCCTCCAAGGCTGCATTTACACGCGGTATATTACGCGCCACGTCCCCTACCGTAGATGCCTCCTGCAGATTTGCTACAGTTTCACTTTTATTCCGTTGGGGACAGTTTTTGTAGTAATGAGCTTCCCCACAACCCCAACACTGTAGGGGAGGTTTAGAATTCAGCCCCTGATCTGGTTTGCTTGATGCTTCGGTGGGATTTTCCTCTGCTGGCCAGTTAGTCCTTTGATGATTTTTACCAAACTGCTTACTAATAGCGTTTCGTGCTGCACCCTTAAAATTACTACTTTTACCACTTTTGAAAGTGGAGTGACCTTTCTGATTTTTCTTTGGCTGCCAGCTTTTTCCACCTTCACCCTTGGCCTTATTTTGCTGATAGCACATTCGTGCTTTACGGATTGCCTCATCCATAGTCTGGGGGATAACAAATTCTATTTGTTCCCTCATGTGAGCAGGTAGACTGCTCAAAAACCTCTGCACCTTGGCCTTTTCTTCTCGGAGATAAGGTACATAGAGTAACAGGGAGGTAAATTTTGTGACATAATCGTCCATGGTCATTTGGCCCAACCTAAGGTCATGGAATTCCTTGGCTTTGTCATCATAAAATATTTCTGTCAGGTACTTGTCCTTAAAGTACTGTTGAAATAGTTCCCATGTAATATCCCGCTCATCAATACTGTGAACATTTTTCACCTCTTCCCACCACAAGGTAGCTTTCTCTCGCAACTAGTATATAGCCAATCTGGCCTTCAGATTGGTGTTATATTCATATACCTAGAAATATTTATTTATATTTATTAACCAGGCTTCAGCTGCCTCTTCTGCCTCTCCATCAAATGTTGGTGGCTTAATTTTACAAAACTCCCCCTATAGTTCCACTTTCTGCCTTTTAAGATCTTTTGGTCGGACAAGTTGCCCGACTCTGCCTCATTATAATTCCTATTTTTAATCTTCTGGGAGGGACTCCTCTCAGTCCTGCAAGTAGTGTTGTTTCTGGTTTGCTGCTCTTCCCGCTCTGTTGAGAATTCTTTTTCAGCATTGGGGTGTCCCGTCTCCTGATTTTGTTTATCCGACAAACTTTTCAGAATCTTCTCTTGATCTTGTAGTAGCCTCTCATTATCTTTCCGGACCCTTATCATTTCTTCTTGTAATTGATGTACTGTACTTAGTAGAAATGCAGTTTGGTGTTGCTGTTCCTCCAGGATTCGACTCGTTCTCTGGTGCTGTTCCACAGTTAATTGAACCCACATTTCTGGATTCATAACCGTTGGAATTTGAGATTCCTCGGGTTGTGACTGAGACGCTGTAACTTCACTCATTTCTCTCGCTTCCTCTCAGTGCACTAAACACATACACAGCTTCACTGTTAGCAGACCCTCAAATTTCCAGTGTAGCAACCGGCTCTGATACCACTTGTCACATTCATCGATCAAATATTAAATTCTCATAAATAATTTTTTTTTTTACCGTGTAATCTTTCTACAACATCAATGTCTCTTCGTTGCACAGGTCAGTTTAATGCAGTGTACTTTAAAATACAATAATATATATGTATATATGATCCAATATCCGCTCTGACATAATTCATTATGTTAACGTTAAGGTTGATATTACATATGCTTGGTCTTGGCTTATATGATTGTGTTCATATCAACGCATATCCCATTTAAAACATACGGAGGTATATAATCCACCTATCATTATTGGGAAACTTAAGTCTGGATGTTATTTACTGTACATCGACCTGATTGTTCACGGATAAATAAAGGTCAAACTGTAATACTCCAGTTTCACTTGACACATGGCTTTGAGTTATCATTCCGTGAAGGGTAGCTGTCATCTCCCATGGGGATTTGTACATAGCAATTTTTATTCGGTTGACAGCTGTATATCGCGCCTCGTTCTCCTAGGGGGTTTGCGAGGGAAAAGGGATTGGAGTTCACTGTTAGTTCTTTGGTTAAGCTGTAGCTGCTCACCTCCATGGCGCGTGAGAAGAATGCCGCCCTTGGTTGTTTTCTCCGTCGAGCTCATGGATTTAAGTTTGAACCCCAACCTCCCGGTAATCATTCTCTGTCTCGTCTTGATTTCATCTGTTGCGCCGAATCCTTACTTCTTTTCCCACAGTCCTGTTTCTCACCGGGAGTTTTTATTATCATAAAACCAAGCTTCTTTCTTCCTATGGAATTTCAAAACCCTTGGACAACTCCCGGTGATTTCATGAGGTAAGAAACTCAAATACTAGTTTTTAAATTCGTTACAGGTTCGGCATGTTATTTACTTCGAGTTACAGGGTTGTTATAAACTTAAACGCTGGACTAACTCACCCATGCACCTTCTCTTTCGCAGGTCCAGTACTGTCATGCAACATTTCCTACAGGTATACTATTTACTCTATTTTCTCTCCTCGTTTTGACCTCCTTTCCAGGCGTTACCTGGCATGAGGTTCCCTCCGGCTTGGATACTTTTAACAGGATTGATTTTCCATTTGTCTTGCAGGTTAGTGGGTTCTGTTTCTCGAACCCTTCCTCCATATTCTTTCCTCGGCTCCCTCCGGTCACGGCTGAGCCTGTCTCTTGCCTGTCTCTTCCTTTTACAGGTACATAGCAGCATAAATTCCCATTTCCTCTGGTAGCCGTTGTCCAGTTTTTCTCAAGAGGGTTGCCGGTGTTTTTATCACCACCCAACTTAGGGTTTTACAAGCCGAAGCTCAGCTGTTCCTTTTATATTCACGATGTTTATTTTATGGACATGGAACTGTTAACTGCCCTTTTTTCCATGGCCAAGGCTTACTATTTTGTTTGACCTTCGAATTTACATATCTCCTGGTACATTAGTACCCTGTTGAACTTTTTATGTTTATTTATAAATTCCGCAAGGTTATCTTTCAAGTTGTCCAATTGATCTGCATGGATATATCTCTGTTATTTATTTTGTTCGTTTCGAACAGTGGAATTTCTGCCACTTAATATGTTGCCATGCGCTACGACTTGGCAAGGACTCTTGTATGCTAATGATGTTTGCATTTATTCTATAATTTATATGTGCACAGGCTGTTCTTGACATAATTCGAGGGTTTCACCGTTAATTATTTTCGTTTCATCCTGTATGTTTCATGGATAAGTTTCGCACTGTACTAATGCATCTCTCAGGTTATACGGTTGTTCGTTCTGTGTTTTAATCACTACTTTTGTTGTGCCTACTTCTGCAGGGTTTCCCTTCTAAAATTTGTAAAGGGGTTTACCATTTCTTGTTACAAAGTAGCGTTTAACCGTCCGGTTCTGGTTCATCATGTAGCATAAAAGGGCTATTCCTAGTTTTACGGTTTTGATTTTGTACAGAGGAGCTGAGGAGGCCGGGTGGGGTTTAGACCCGAACCTTGCGCCTTGAGCTCTCACTGTGATATCTTTGAGGTGTGGCATGCAATGTCTATGAAAATTATTGTACTCACTCCACACATTTCTTCTCTATGCACAGTTACTATTCCCGTGTTTTCTTTACACTGATATAATTTAATAAAGTTATTTCTATCTGTACAGACAATTATTTCTGGTTTCGATTCAACTAGCAAGTTTCTATTTCAGTAGAACGTAAGAAGAACTTCTAGAAATTTAACTCTACTTTAGAAGTTTATACGAACTACACTTTGCAGGGATTGTATCCTGAACTTTAAATATTTCATTAGGAAAAGAGAAACATTGAATATATGTATAACGAGTGCTCACCCTCCTCTTCGCAGGGTTATAACTTCCATTGATTACACATAGTATCTAACAGAAATATTCTTATTTTGATAACCAAACCCTACTGAAAATACAGTTTAGCTGAATACTTAAACAATCTATTTCCTTCATTCAAAACTGTGAATTTCTTATAGTTAGGTTTAGTATACTTATTTGAAATAAAAGATTGATTTCTTCAAACTGAGGTCCTCCCAACCATCAAGGGAGGCTATGACGTCCTCCTCTTGCCCCCTAGCTCCAGAATCCCGGTTGGTGCCACGGGTTTACAGTGGAAACCCTCTGTTGTGACCTCTGGAAGGCCAAATCCAGTCACAAGAAGATATTCTGGTTTTTCAAGGGATACAGAAAGCTATTTTCAACTGATTCTCCCAGCTCTAGAAAATACTTTCCCCTTCTTACCAAAGTTCACAGAACCCCCTCTCCTCTCCTGGGTTCCAACTTTATCCCTGGAGGAGAGGTAACTGTTTTCCAACTGTCCCCAACCACCCCCTATTATGGGAAACTCTTTTCACCCACAGTTTAGAAGAATCCTTTTCTTTATTCATTGGTTCCTCCTATTATTCTAATAATAAAAAATAAAATAGTAGTTCTCTTCATAATTCATAACAATAGAGTTTTCCTTTGTCAAGGACTAAAAAAAGAAAATAGACAATTATTTTTAACTAATTAATACTAGTTAATCTTTAATGAGGCCGTCACAACAAATTTAATATTGCAAAATTTTAAGCATAATTATGATTTTATGATAACTAATTAAATAATAATTTTGAAATTATAACAATTTAATAGTGCAGAATTTTAAGCATAATTATGATTTTATGATAACCAATTAAATAATAGTTTTAAAATTATTTAAACATATATTAGAGTTTCAAATTGATAAAGAACGCTTACAATTTGTGTTAGATTTCAACCATTCAGGTAATTTTTGTGATATGATTAGTATAGAAATAGAAATAGAACATTGCCTGAAAATTGACAATCCAATAATCTTGCTAAAAGAAAATGTCATTATCGGAAAACAAACACTAACCACGTGCCTCTATTCCATCAAATAATGTAATATTTAACATTTTGCCGTTGTCCTCTATTCCATTAAATAATGCAAATATTAGTCGAGTGGACCTTCAAACGATGTACACGTGAATGGGAGCTGTGAACTCTTGACTGACGGATTGACCGACGAGGAGTCATTATTCCAAGTCACTTACAGCTAGAAAATGTCAGAGTAAGGCTTCTCTCAATTATTTTTTGGCATTCAAGAAAATTTGCACTGTCTGCCTTTTATCTGAATATACTTTCTACCGAATATTGTTTTCCATGAAGTGATTATTTAATATGTCTGAATCAAATTGAAGTATCATTTAAATTTTAGTGGCCTATGGAGTGCAACACGACAAAAGCAACGTGAGTGCCATATTCAACCGGACAGCGACGTGAGTGCATGGTATCAATTCGATTCGCTCTTGCTGGTCACATAATATAATTTTTTTATGGCAAATTCCTTTACTAAATGTCCTCCACATGATGTTTGATGCTGTTTAGTTCTGTGTTTTTATTTTTGTTATTCTCTTATCTTGCCTGTGAAGAGAAAAGTTCTCCCAATTTCTGTTTAAGCAACAAAATATGATCTACTCAGTTCTAAAAATATTCATTATCATTATAATTTTCAAAATTTTCCGCGAATATAAAACCAATGTAAAATGAAAATTTGACTGTGAATATAAAACCATTGTAAAATTCTTTTTTTTTTCCAGAAGAAAAAAAACGCTGCATATATTAGATATATCAGTACATGGACAAAATACATTCTCAGTTGAAACTAGTTCAATGAGGAAATCAACATTGCAAAGTCAGTCTGTAGACTGCTGATTAAAAAAGAGAATAAACAGTTATAATCTGACTGGCACTTCATAATCAGGGGGAAATAATTCAACCCCAGCCAAATGTTGCATTACATTTCTGTAAGGAAACAAAACAAATTAAGAAAAAAAGCAACGTTATGATAATATTCATCTTCTGCCCTACTTAAGCCTTAACCGAAGCCAGTGAAGATTTAAATCATTTACTAATGGACAGGTAAAACAACAAAAAAAAAAACATGGAATTCCGGATGATAAGAGATGTGGAAAACGATGACCCGGCTGACTTGAAATACTATTATCAGGCTCGCGTGATTATGTGAACAGGCTCGCTTGTAAACAATTATCAGGCTCGCTTGATTATAGAACCAGGCTCCCATGATTATAGAATCAGGCTCGCTTGTAATGTTTCTGTCCGGCTCGCTTGATAAGGGATACTTTGTTCAATAGATGACTCTGCTAATTTGATAAACCTTGATCACTTGAATAAAGACCCAGTCACCTATGATGCTGTGCATTCAAAAAATGCGACGGATGTCACTAATAATTAAAAAGCAGGCTCGCTTGTAGGAGAATATAACTATTCGCTTGATCGGCTAATATCTGTCTCCCTTGATACTTCAGTGCACTCATTCCCGTCCATAACACTTTATTTGTGGCCCAAAAAAACGATTAGTCTATGCATATTGTAAATCATAAAGAGACCAAAAAAAAAACCGATTATAGCGATTTGTCCCATGAGATTCATGGAATAGGAATATTGAATTCCTGTATCATCCTACCATCTCTGTAACGAGAGACCTGCATATTCCCGAAGTCTGCCAGAAGACCTTTCTTTGACAACCCATCTGCTCGGGTATTATTTTCCCTGTAAATATGATTGATCATTGGGAAGTTCATCCTTCTCCACAGTCTTTGTGTGCGGTCCAGCCATCCATGAAGTTGTGGAGAAATAAGTTCAAACCTGTTGGTAATCCATCCTATGACAAGATTCGAGTCCCCGTATATATTGACATTTTGTAAGGATAGTTCCGTAGCCACCCATAGTCCCCCATAGAGCCATAATCTCCGCCTTGTTATTTGTACCCGGGCCTCCATTCCAATAAATATGAACGCGTTCACTGGATGACAGTTTTATCCACACCCCGCAACCTGTACAATTCCCCACTGAAGCCCCGTCGAAAAGATTGCAGGAATGGATATAGCATGTGGTCTAAGGCGGATAGACCCAACAGACCCAATGCTCAATCAGTTCCATACCGCTTGTAATTCGATTTGAAAACAGATTTCACTGGTCCAATTGTAATGCGCCATGCTTCTATCTCAGAGGTTACTGTAAATGTGATACTGGATACTGGAGTTTTCTATTATGCACAAAGACCTACTATAAAGGCATTCTATGTCTCAGTGCAATGGAATTGGAATTTACAACCCTAAGCCCGGATCTTTTCCTCCCTCTCACCCCTCTGTTCAGGCATGGATTGCGTCATCATTGTTTTAAATGAGAAAGCCAAGCTACTCGTGCATTCGATCAAAGCATAAGTGAAGTTAAGTTATAACATTAAATTGAGCATAGGATAATTAATAGAGAGTTAACTAGTAACATTTTAAATTTTAATCATCAAATTAGGTTAATTCTAAGAAGATTTTAAATTTCGATTAATTATGTTAATTCTAAGAAAACTGTATTTATGTCAATTTTATGAAGATTGTATTTTAGAAAAGTGGAAGATTTTAAATTTCAATCAGTTATGTCCATTCTAAGAAGATTGCATTTTAGAAAAGTGGAAGATTTTAAATTTCAATCAGTTATGTCCATTCTAAGAAGATTGTATTTTAGAAAATAGTTGTAAGTTTTCAATTTACATACATATATTAATTAGATGGTTTTAAAATTTTAATTTTTTTTTTTTTTTTAATTATAAAAATTGATGAATATATAAAAATAAGCAAATATACAAGGATGTGTTACATACATAGATAATTCTTGGTACTAAAGATTTATCACAATTTGTTCTTTATTCTCTACACATTCAAAATATTCATTAATACAAAATGATTTGGTTCTTCAAGGAATTCACTCATTTACATTTAAAAGTTGTTCATTAATTAAAAACAATGTTATTTTTCCTAATTCAGTAGCCAAATTGATTTGGGATTTAGCTAAATTGTTGTTATTCTACATTATTCAATCTTGTATATCATTTGTTTAACCAAAGTTCTGATTCTGATAAGATTGACTTCTAATAAAAGATCTCTGACATTTGTTCTATATTGCAAGTGTCTCAATATAATAAATAAATCCAGTAAAACCAACATAGATCTATCTTAAGTACGGATCTAACATAAGTCTAGAGGAATCAAATTTTTTAGTGTGCAAACTTTTTTATAGCCCAAAATACAATGTCTTATTTTCATTGTTTAAAATATATTTTTGAATCCTATATAGAATATATATATAGAACCAAATAAATATTTTAATCATAAAATCTTAATATTTTCATAATATATACATAATTTTTTTAAAATAATATATAATATATACATAATTGACATAAAAATATTTTATTTTAACAAATGTTTTTTATAATAAAATTGATATTGACATAAATTAATTAACATAGGTCTTTAAATAATTTATTTAAATTTTCTCTTGAAATATTTTCGAAAAGTATAAAATTTAAACATTTTACTCACATTTTTTTTTACTTCTCATTACTTTACACCATTTTTTTTTATTATAGCTAATATTAATTTTTTATTTAACGAATATATATATATATATATATATATATATATATATATATATATATATATATAATAATAATAATAATAATAATAAATATCAACTTAACTGCTACACATCTTCTCATGCTAAGCTATAGAATGAACTTCTCAACTCAAAATGAATCTCTCAACACAACAACAAAAAACTCAAATAAAATGTGCTAACTAAGATTTATCAAAACTTATATATTTTTATTAAATTATTAAAAATAACTCCTACTTACTAGACTTCATTTATTTTTACTTACCAACTTTTAAAGTGTCATTATTTTAATAATTAAATAAAAAAAATGTCATTAAAAAATAAACAACCACTATTTTAGTGATTAAACTGGAAGAAAAGAAAAAAAAAGCCAACAAACATGTGAAATTTAAATTAAACGTAGTGCTGAGGCTGAGTCACTGAGCATGAATCACGGAGCGAGATGAGAGAAGGTGTTCCACTTGTAAATACAAAAATGAATAAAGTATGTAGTGGCGGCGAGCCTTATTTCCTCTGCTATTGACCCATTAATGCCCCTTAAGAGTACCATCGGTGTCTGCGTGGTCAGGTTGAAGTACACTCTACATCTGCGAATCATCATACATGGGCATGGGCATGGGGCAAGCAATATTGATCAGTTAATACACTTATTGACCATCATACAAACCACCGCATATGATTATTACGATTTCCGGCAGCTCTTCCCGAGGTATTCCGGTCGGTCGGCTACCTCCGCCTTCGTAACCCATATACATATGAACATATATGGAAGTTGCGCATATACGGTAGATGCACATATACAGAAGCTAGGCATATACATAAAATTTTCATATAAATAATTTATGCACAACTTTAGCCACTATATAAGTGCAACCTTCGTATATGTGAAGAATTTGTATATGCGCAATTCATTTGTATGAGATCTTGATGAAAATGTACTTGAGGATTTGTAAATTGCAGGTGTTACAAATGAATTTTTGTGAGCTTTTATGTTAATTTTGAAACAGATAAAGCATGAAAATAAACTCTGAAATATGCAGAAACAATGGACAAATACACCATAAAACTAATCACAACATAGAAAATGATGAAGGATTTCACCCCTCTTGGGCTACATCTCTTTGTTCCAGGTTACAATGGCTTAGCCCTCTTTAATTATGCTCAAAATGGTTATTACATACATTTACAGTGCTCAAATAGCTTCAAAACATGTTCCATCAGCTTCAACATACCCAAAAAAACATGTATAGCATCATTTTTCTCCAAAATTGGTCAAAAACTGAAGAAGTTATGAGCCTCCCTAGTTTTGCTGCTAACCACACCACAAATTCCCCAAAATCAGGACTATTCCTATAATTTCACCCTGAATTCAGCTAACCGAGGGACATTTTCGGGTGAAATTTTTAGATCATTAAAATGCCCAAAAACACCTAAAATCCACATTTTTAAACCATAATAATATGGTCGATTAGAAATTTTTTTAATAAAAAATTTTGTGGTTACCCTAACCGTTGACGATCAGCGTGGTAATAGTCACATGGGTTATGATGGCGATTTGGGTGGGTGGTTAGGGCCTAGCCCTTGGCTCTGATGCAAAGGTCATATGCAATGTAATATGTGGGTGGGGGGGCGTCGGGGCTAAGCCCTAACCCCTTGCCCCTGAACTCTGTCAATGCCAACTTTAAATACGTTTCTGAATGCATAGTTTAATAAGAATTCTTGTAGCCTGAATCGTTAAGTGGTGCACTGTTTGGGAAGTCGTCACTGTTTCAAATCCCATGGGGTGCAGTTTGGCCTTCAAACATAGTTTTGATGGCACTCGCATTGCCACATGGCGGCCTTCGGCTGGGCCACGTGGCAACATGTGGTTGGCCACCAACCAACCAACCAAATTTGACCAAACCAGAACCAATCAGGTTCAGACAAGTGCTGAGGCTACATTTCCCTTTAAAAGATAACTTTCGACCAACCAGAAGAGGCCACGTGGCATCCTGCCACTGGCCCAAAATACACAGTCAGTTGTCATTTTTTTTATGTGAAACTTCAACCATCGTATATGCACAATTTCTGTATATACACAACTTTCGTATATGTGCATATGTGTTTGCACATATAAGAAAGATATGGGCATATATAGAAGATTCACATGTATCGAATTTGTGCCTATACAAAGAATTAATTTTTGCACAACTTCCATTCGAAGCTGTATATGCATAGCTTTCGTATACACACATATATGGAAGTTGTGCATATACGGTAGATGCATATATACAAAAGCTACACATAAATGTAATATGTGCGTATACATAATTTATGCGCAACTTTAGCCACTGTATAAGTGCAACCTCCGTATATCCGTAATTTTAGTATATGCTCAAATTTTGGTATATGCGCAACTTCCATATATGCGCATATATATTTTCACATATACGGAAGATAAGTGTAACTTATGTATATGCGCATATCTGTTTGCATATATATCAAATATATGCGCATATACAAAATATGTGCCTATAGAAAGGCTGAAGTGCTACACAACTTCCATATATATGCATATCTTCCATATATGCACACATCTTCCGTATAATATGTGAAACTTTTGTATATGTGCATATATTATGTATATGGGCATATAAAGCTGAAAAAAGAGAGGGAATAATGGGATAGATTGTGGAGGAAGTAAACAAAAAAAAATTGGGTTTTCCAATGGAGATTGATGCTCTTGCATAGGAGGCAATGTTACAGATCGACAAAAAAATATAGGGGATGAAGAGATTATAATATGTTACAGATTATAATATTCTACACTCTCCCATAGGTAACCTTTCCTCCTCTACCTATTATATCACTCTTCTTGCATTACTCAATATGCGAAACATAAATGATACCAAAGAATTCAACCCACTCTTCTTTCAGTCTATAATATAATGCAAAGAGTTATGGTTCGGATTAGGATTTATAATTCTCCCTAGAATCCTTTAGAAATAGACACAATTCCAATATGTGGGTTGACATGGTGTCGAGATGGATAAACAATAAATTTATTATGAAATAAATTTCATATACATTTCATTAACACCCCTAAAAATATCATAACATAATACTTCATGCTACATTAAAAATTACATAAAATATAATAAAAAAAAATATCAAAGTCGTTACTTTCACCCTAATTTCCAACACTAATATGCACTACTATGTTACATATTATGTCAAGAAAACAAAAGAAGGTTACCTTACGAATAGCCTGTCTAAAAAAAACTAAAGAACAACATCAACTAACCTTCTTAAATGTGTTGTAAATATATTATTATGTTTTCTTTTTTAGTTTTATTAATCATCTCTCGTGTTGCCCATTATTATTTTAGCATTAAACAATTTAGCTTATAATTTTTATGAATATTTATTTTTCAATAAACTATTAAAAAAATATAATTTTCAAACATTTGATTGAACAATAGCTTGAAAGTCTCATTGCAACCTTTACATAATATAATGTCAAATGCATAACTAGCTCATGTAATTTACGCCATAATTTATGGATATTGTTGCAATATTCATGCATTGATTTTAGATATTTTTGTAGTGATTTATTAAACCTTCTATGAAAATCATCCAAAAATATTTTAAAAAAAATGTAGTATAACTAATAGCCATAATCCAACAACACAATTTAAAAAAATGTGATTTTTTGTTTTTAAAAATACACTTTTGAATACATATATAGATTCAATACTTGAAAAACCTATGGGCACTTCAATTTCGCAAATTAAATAACTAAAATTATGATTCTTATAAATATTTACCAAATTTTGGACAAAATTGACAAAAATTTTTGTTGAGAGTATAATGTTCTATCTATTAGTTACACTAAATGAAAATAGCTCATACGTAAATAACATATTTACTATCAGTTACTTATTTGCATAGAAATTGGATAGGAATAAGATGCAAATAAATATACTTACTAGGAGTTACTTCCAACCATTATTTATGTTTTTCGTAGTACTTATGTAGAAGCAAAACTATAAATGCTTAGAATTATTAGTGGTTAGTACCCACTATAATTTATGAGCAAGCAATTATTAGGCATATCTATTTTAGAATAGGGTTTCAAGAATTTTAATTTAATTATCAATATTTATTAGATGATGGTAGGAATTTAACCTCCATAGAATATTCTAGAATACTCTTAGTGGTTATAGAAATCAAAGAATTTTTTTTTTGTTAGAAGAAAAAAACTAACTAGTGTACAGTAGTTATATTTTTTTCCATTTTAATTAAATTACATATTAAAAAAAGAAATCATTAGCAATTTTTATATGAAATGAGTTATTGTTTTTATGAGTATGTGGTATTGATAAGTCACAATATTGACTTTGTTATTGTAACAAATTTTATTTAGAGATCATGGTTAATTTTTATTTTTTTTAACTATATATGTTTTAATATATATTAATTATTTTTATCATTAATAATTATTATTATTATTTTAAACAAAGTTATAGTTTAGTTAATTTTTATGATTCTTTTTTAACTATACCAATTTGTTATATATGATGAAGCAAGTTGTTTTAAGTGCGACTTTTTGAAAAGTTTTCCACTTTATTTTCTGATTTATTTTATCTAGAATTGGCATGGATTCATTGAAATGGCCACTTTGATGGGTGAACTCTGCTAAACCAAAATGCTCCAGGGGTTTTTCATGGTGTTAAATCCATATATACAATAAAAAAAACCAATTTAAAAGACAACACCATGATGAAGTAAGCCTTTTTGTTATTTAGTATGAACTAATGCTTTTCAATATTACTAGTAATTTAATTTATATGGCTACCCTAACTATTTAAGAAACCAAGTTCTATATACACAAGCTACTCACTCTAAATTTTTTTTTTTCCAATTTTAAATAAAGCAATTAAAAATTTTATAATTTTATTTTCCCATTACTTCTCAATTTATTAAACTAAAATAATATTTATAAAAATATTATAAAAGCACAAATCATAACATAAGTATCTCTAATGCTTTGACACTTTTTGCACTGAATTTTTTTTTCCTTTTAATTATACAATTTTTAAATCATTTTAATTTACATATTTTAATTATTTTTTGTTTGCTAAGTTGTGTGAGTGCTCAGATGATTGCTTGCTTAACTTTTGACTTGAGAAATAGTGATCCAACTACATCTAAGCTATCAAAATCAGTTAGAGATTGCACCCAGCCTTACACCATCCCTAAACATGATTGGATTTTGCTATACATTGTCTATATCTCATAAACTTAATTTACATATTTTAAATTAAAAATAAATCTTTTATATATATTAAAATTCATACCAAATATATTAAAATGTAAACTAAACTTAAAAAAACTCTTTTTCTAGAAAAAATGTTATGATATACTTTTTTATATTTTCCATAATATTTTTCATTACATTAAGTATTCGTATAAAAAATTTGCCTCTTGATATAATATTGATTGATTTATTATATAAATATAAATAAAAAGATAATAATTTTTTTATTATAAATTTATTTTACATATTTAGATATAGATATTAATTAAATTTTATTATATAATAAAAATAAATTTAATCGTTCAACCGAAATTGAATTTTTTTTTTAGAAATTCATCTTTATATAAAACCTAAAAAACTTGTAATTATAAATACTTTATCTCATTTATCTGCCCTTTAAAATTTAAGTTTTAGAATTTAAGTTTTTAGCTCAGATATGCACACAAGCTTTGCCCTATGAAATTAACAAGCTAATAACATCTCCTCGGGTACCATTTCACAATTCTATTTATCGTTAAACCCTATACCATCTTAGATAATATGAGCGAACGTTTTCGGAAAATTTGAAAAAACAATTTATATAATAAAAAATCTTTGTTCTCAATTTTACAACATACCATAGCTGGCCTGGTTGTTCCCAAACTAGCCATACCGAATATTTCTCTCCAATCTAAGAACATCTCCTCCACTGAAATTTCACAATTCTATTTATCGTTAAACCCTGTACCATTTTAGATCATTTGAGCTAACGTTTTGGAGACTTTGAGAGAACAATTTATATAATAAAAAATATTTTCTCTCAATTTTCCAACTTACCATAACTGGCCTGGTCGTTCCCAAACCAGGCATACCAAGATTTTTCTCCAAAAATTGGTATCCGTATATTTGAAAAGATGATACCAGTGAATATATATAATTAATAGGATGAATAAATGGCACAAGTTCGAATCTCGACGCAGTCCATATTGATTTTCACTCGGGTGAATAAAAGGCACACGTTCGAATCTCTACGCAGTCCATATTGATTTTCACTGGGATGAATAAAGGCCACTAGTTCTAATCTCGATGCAGTCTGATATCTGTTTCACCCAGCCAACCAAACAAGGATAAGACAATTTTGTAAAAATTTAGGGAAAAAAAATATACTATGTTGTATTTTCCTCTATCTAAAAGTGAAAGCGATAACAAAAGGTCATTAAATAATCTTGGAAATATGTAGATATAGATGGAATAAAAAAAGTCTGCAGGAACAGAGCATTACTAAATAGATGAAGATCTGCAGAAAATTAAAACTTGAAAATCTTCGAAATCCAAAGAAACAATGCAGGTTGAAAGGTACAACGAACTACAACACAAAAAAAGGTGAAAGATCTAAACTCAGTCCCTGTTTGTCCCATTTAAATACTATTTTTTCTAAACATCTTAAAAAATTCACAAATCCCATAAAAATAATTCATCATGTTAAGGAAAATCCAAATGTTGGTTGTTTGAGGAGTCTCGCTCTGTGCACACTCTATTATTACGGTTGACGGATGTGGGATATCCACCGATGCTGTTAGGACAAGGGATGATCGGAATCTATTCTTTGGGATACATTGTTTGCTTATATATGATGTCTATGATTTTTGGCTCAACAATGATGCCTTTGTTTTCTTCCACCTAAAAATATCCCTCAATTTGGCGGTGTATAATTCATCTAAAACCCTGTTTTGGCAGCTTCCAATGTGTATGTTTTGCAGTTCCACGTTGGGAGCCTAAGAGCAAGAAAAGCTTCAACTGCACCTCTTGCGCGAGGACGCTCAATAGGCCCCCGATGGGCTGGGTGAAGTCGTCTTGGGCTGAAGCTTCAAATTTAGTGAATGAAAATGTACCACCTGATTCTTCAAGATGGCACGCCATTTCAATTTCAAATTTCAAACTAGGTTGGAATATAGGAATGGCGGGCTTCAAGTTCGGGTTTTGGTGGGTTTCTAAATTCAAATGGGCATACGGTCTGGTGGTGGCATGCCTGGTGGTGGTGAAGGCGGAGGTAGCCGACCGTCCGGAAATACCTCGGGAAGAGCTGCCGGAAATCGTAATAATAATATGCGGTGGTTTGTATGATGGTCAATAAGTGAATTAAATGATCAATATTGCTTTCCCCATGCCCATGCCCATGCATGATGATCCGCAGATGTAGAGTGTACTTCAAACTGGCCATGTAGACACCGATGGTACTCTTAAGGGGCATTAATGGGTCAATAGCAGAGGAAATAAGGCTCGCCCGTATGATATATAAATATATATTGTTTTCATATTGTTTCAATGCATCATTGCAGTGGCAAGTGCCAGCTATACCTTTAACTTTTGAAATGCATCTTTTTTTGGTTTGAGAATAATGATTTCTGTGGAATATCCCAAGAAGTAGCATTCTAGCTCCAAATTTTTAAAATACAATTGAATTAATTTTACAACTTTACAGAACTTTAATATTTTTTTGGCTTTTAAACCATCTGTACGTAACAACCTTACCGTAATTACCTCCATTTACTCATAAATAAATAAAAAATTATTTACACTTAACTATTACTATGATTTAATATGTAGGAACATCAACTCATAAGGTGTTTTTTTTTTAACACATATTTATGATTTAAACATTATAACAAATTGACTTACTATGATTTAACATGTAGGAACATCAACTCATAAGGTGTTTCTTCTTTTACACATATTTATGATTTAAACATTATAACAAATTGACTTTGGAAGTAACATATAAATAAAGTGACTTTAATTCTGGGTCTGTATATATATGAATGTCTTTTCATAATTGATTGGTTAATCTTTACAAAATCTTTGTCCCGATGGTTTCATATGGATCTCCATCGTGCTTGACTTTAATAATCTGCATGCAATAATTATGTTGATAGAGTTGGAGATATGGTTTAATAGTTCGTGACAATACTTTAACCTCCGCATTTCATATGATAATACTTTATGAAGATTTTATCCTTGGTTTAATGTATTGAGGGATTTAATTAATGTTTTTTATACTGCATCTCTCGGTTAATGTGACGATCTCCACATGTCCCATGCTCTAACCCTTGGCGAATTCCTGGTTGTCCGATTTGTACCTCAGGAGATCGACACTGATAACGCAAGGGGAGAAGGGTTAGGGTAACCACCCACCCCAACCTTCCGCTTCTGATCTATTTCTCCTGCCGCTGTGGTCAGGAATTTTTCTCTGCAACCTTGTTCATTCCTCATGCTAGAACTTAGGGTTTTCTCCTTTTGATATGGTGCTGCCGAGGGGATGATCATGCTGTTCAATTTGTTTGTATTTCTAAGGAGGTAAGCATTGTGTTTTTTTCTTTGAATCTTCGTCTTCATTTCTGGAGTTAATTCCTGTTGTTCGTTCTTTCATATTTTTTGTTTCTTGTTACATAGGTTGGCAGTACATGCAAATATTTGGTTCTCTGTTCTCTTTCGCAGACCCTCTCGAATTTCAGGTTGTGGTCCCGTCTTAGAGAGAGATTTCTTCCATATGAATTTCAGCGCAATCCCCAGGCTTTCTTAGCATTGCAGGTTTGTTAGGTATGTCCCTTTACGTTTTTTATATTGATTTGTTTTTGTTTTGAAGGTTATCAGTCCTGGTCGTAACCCCATAGTTTTATATTGTGGCACAAGCTTCGAAAGTCCGGAGGCAAATGGGACTACGAGACTCTTCCGAGAGTTGCTCTACCTCAACACTGGTAAGTTCATCTCTCCATTCACTACTCGGAAGCCCTAAGCTATACTGATTGTTTTCACTTGATAGTAACCGCTACTATCCCCCTATGTCTCTTGCAGGGACTGGGGTTTTGCTTTCGTGGATGATTTCGGCCTAGCCGTAGTTTTATTGTTTAATAATTAGAGTTGTAGTTGGATTTTCTAGTTGGGCTTTGCCCTCTTTCCTGGTTACAATGTTCTTCGTTTATTAATTGTATTGAAGACTGTTGATATGAGAGACGAGACTTAGTTTTCCCAATTTAATTTACTGGATGTACATCAGTTCGTTACTTCATCCACTATATAGATTATCTATCAATTTTTACAGTGATTTTATTTTTATCAACCTTCCCCTTTTACATGCAAGGGTTTCGGTTTCAATCTGTCTTTTTTCCTATTTACCACCACCTCAGAGTATGAATATTGTAAGTGTTATTCTGTACATAATGTGGATTTTTTGTGTTGTTTATTTTCCATACCATACTGTCATATACTTGTTAGAGTAATGGTAAGCTATGTTGCACATTTTTGTTCAATAAATACTAAAAATCATTTTTGTAAATATTTTGCACAGTCGGCTTAATAATTTCAATTCTTGGTCATGCTCAACATGAGTATTTTTTTACCACTATGTTTATTCTTGTTTTCTGGGTAAATGGAAAAAAGGGACCTGAACCTCGACCCTACCCTTGGGTCCGAGTATTAAACCCGCGGGCCTATACCCATGCAACTCCTTCCTGCATAATAATTATTTGATTTGCATCTCCTCATAGTACTGGTTGCTATTTATTATGCTCACTGTTTTTTTTCTTTTCATGCTCTGCTTTCACTTTAGTTTTCTATCAATACGGTGGCATATGCTAAGTCTGGTTGTGGGTCAGAGTTCTAGTTCCACCATGATTTGGATTTACAGGTTGTTTTGGCTTACTATTTCTCCATTATAGTTCTGCTATAGATATTTATAACGGACATTACATATAATATTCATGATTGAGAATAAATCTATATTTATTTCATACAGTAGTTCTAGCTGTAACTTGTCTGACTAGAATAAAATTCATAATTTCAATTCACAGCAATCAATTATGTAATTTAAATGCAATGTTATACTAGCATTTATTCCGACTATTAGCAATATTAAAACAGTAAATTTGAGATACTTAAATACCCATCTCAAAGTTTTTCTTCCAGTAACTGTTGGTCCTCCCAACCTTGAGCGAGGCTATCATGTCCTCTGCTCCCCCCTTGCTCCTCACCAGGGCCTAGGTAATTTCCTGAGACAAGAAGTTAGACCTCAAGATCAAATCCAATCTCTACTTCTCTTGGGTATTTCCTGAGCTCCACTGGTTCTCGCACCAGCTCTGGACAACTTAGAGCAGTATCCTGTTGCTTAACCCCAACATCCTTTCTGCACAGAACCCATTTCCAAATTAGGATTTTCCTCTAAATCCTTTTGGGAAGGTAATTGTCAGAATTGTCTCAATCCCTTTTACCCTGGGTTCTTGGAATATTTACCAATGAGTTACTTCCTCCTTTTTACTCAAGGTAATTATTAAATTAATCTCTTTTTTGAAAAAGACAAAATATTATGTATTAAATTACTATTAACGAATATCCCCATTCGTTACTCATTCAGAATGTGTCATAACAAGTTTATATACCAATAAGTAAATTAAAACAGGGTGTCACATCTTCCCCCGCTGAAACAAACATCATCCTCAGTGTTATTTGTTCTCTGAGAATAACTCCAGACAAGCCTCATGAATAACATGCTCATCCTCCCAAGTAGCCTCCTCTGGGCCAAAGTGCTTCCACTACACTTTAACTTGGGCGATGACTCGCTTCTCGAGTGTTATTTCTCTCTGATCTAGAATATGATGTGGTTCTACTAGGAGCACATCGTTCAGTTTTACTTGCATGCAACAATGATCTTAATCAGTTCAAATCAGAAATCTAATTTTGATATAAATGTATTACACTGTTGAATTACATGTATACCATGCCAATGTATCACATGTTTGGGATCGTGTACATAATGCTTCAATAGTGACACATGAAATACGTTATGTACCAATATATGGCTTGGTAGGGCCAGTAGATAGGCCATTGGTCCTATCCTTTCCAAAATCTCGAAGGGTCCGCAATATCGGGGAGCCAATTTAGCATAAGCATTCCACCTCAAGGTGCTCTTTTTTGGTTTAATTCTCACATAAACATGGTCCCCTACCACAAAATCCTGGAAAGTTATTTTCCTATCAGCATAAAATTTTTGTCGGTCTTGCACTGCCTTCAAATTATACCTGATCTTCTCGACTTCCCGTTCCATCTCTTCTAGCATATCCGGCCCAAGCATCATCTGATTTTCTGGACTACTCCATTTTATAGGAGTCTGACATTGTCTTCCATACAATGCTTCAAAGGGGCTCATCTTAAGGGATTCTTGATATCAATTGTTGTAAGCAAACTCAACCGAATGTAAATACTCCTCCCATTTCGTTGGTTGTTGCATTACGTACATGCAGCACATGTCTTCTAAAACTTGATTCAACCTTTCTGTTTTCCCATCTGTCTGAGGATGGTAAGCAGTACTAAATTGTATTTGCGTCCCCAAGCCACTAAATAGTGTCTTCCAGAATGCTGATGTAAATTTTACATCACAATCTGAAATGAAAGTTTGGGGTATACCATGCAATCAAAAAATATCTTTCATGAAGATATCAGCAATTTGCACCATTTTGTAAGTAGACTAGACAGGAATGAAATGAGCGATCTTGCTGAGTCTATCAACTACCACCATAATCAAATTATTGTGCCTTTTGTTTCTGGGTAGTCTAGTGATGAAGTTGAGGGAAATAAATTCCCACCTCCATTTGAGCAGTAGGATAGGCTGAAGCAATCCTACAGGATGTTGACGCTCAACTTTAATTTGTTGACATTCTAAGAATTTTTTCAATTATTCTGCAATGTCCCTTCGCATTCCAGGCCAGGAATAGTCCTTCTTAATTGCAGTTAACATTTTTTGATATCCTGGATGTCCTCCATAAGAACTCCTGTGATATTCATCCAAAAAAATTCTTTTCAAACTATTTTGATTAGGGATATATATTATTTTCTGGTAGACTAGGAACTGCTTATCATTGAGTTCATACTCTAACTGTTTCCCTTGATCTTCGTCTTATTTTTCTTGCTGCCATAAAAAATGGTATTCCGGGTCTTTCTTTGTTGCCTCCTTAATAGGTTCTTGAAACTTGAATTCAATTTGGTTAAAGTAAAGCTCATAGATGCCATGCAGCTTCCTGCTTAAGGCGTCGGCCACCCGATTCTCTTTACCTTTCACATGTTGAATATCAAAATCGAATTCACTTAGGAATGTGTTCCGCCGAGCTTGGAGAGCATTCAGATCGACTTGTTTAAAATAGCTAGTTAAAATTCTATGATCAGTTCTCAGCACGAATTTTTTCCCTAACAAATAATGCCTCCAGATCCGCAAGGCATGCACCACCGTTGTTAGTTCCAAGTCATAAGTTGAATACCTCTGTTCATGATCCTTCAACATCCTAGATTCATATGCTATGACTCTTCCTTCTTGAGTCAATATTTCTCCCACACCTTCCTTACTTGCATCAGTACATACTTCAAACTCTTTACTCGGATCTACTACTTTCAGAATAGGGGCAGTAGTTAACAGCTCCTTCAGTAACTCAAAATTGTTCTGACATTCCTGAGTCCACTTAAAGACTCTTCCCTTCCACTGCAATGAGATAATGGGAAAAGCTATTTTAGAGAATCCATTGATGAATCATCGGTAGTAGCCAGCCAAACCCATAAATGAACGTATGTATGCTACGTTCTTTGGGACCTTCCATTCCATGATTGTCTTTATCTTTTCTGGGTCCACGACAATCCCTTCAGCAGAAATTACGTGTCCCAAATATTGGATCTGTTCCTTAAAAAAGTGTCAATTACTAAACTTAGCATAGAGTTTATGCTCTCATAACATCTTCAGCACAATGCGTAGGTGCTCCTTGTGCTCTTCCATATTCTTGGAGTAAATTAGTATATCATCAATAAAAATTAAAACAAATTTATCCAAGTATGGGTGAAAAATTCCATGCATTATCTCATAAAGGTTACTGGTGCAATGGTTGACCCGAATGGTAACACCACAAACTCATGATGTCTGTTCCGGGTCCGAAAAGTTGTTTTGGATATATCTTCATCCTTAATCTGAATCTGGTGATACCCTGACCTTAAGTCAAACTTAGAAAACAGTGTAGCTCCTTTCACTTGATCGAATAGATCATCTATGCATAGTAAAGGATATTTGTTTTTAACGGTAAATTTGTTGATTTGTTGATAATCCATGCACATTCACATAGTACCATCCTTTTTCTTCACAAACAACATCGGTGCTCCATATGGGGACACACTGGGTCAAATGTAACCTTTATCCATCAACTCCTGCAACTGCATTTTTAGTTCTGTTAATTCAGGCACGCTCATCCAATATGGAGCCCGGGACACCGGTGTTGCCCCAGGTGTTAATTCGATGGTAAAGTCTATGTATCTTTTTGGTGGAAATCCTAGAATTTCCTCAGGGAATACATCCTAAAATTATTGCACTACAGGAATATTCTCCAACATAAGGGTCTTGTCTTTGGAGTTTGAGAATCCTACCTGAATGGCATAGAGTTGACATCCCTTTCTTATGCATTTACTCAGCTAAGATGCTATAATGGGCCATAATTGTAATGGCTTCTTAATGCCCTTCAGTTCTTGACGTGTACCATATTTTGATTTAAAATAAATAACTTTATCTTTTTAATCTACTAAAGACTGTTGTTTCTCCATCCAATCCATTCCCAACATGATATCATAAGATCCCAAAGGTAGATTTTTGAGTTTTACCGTTATGTGTTGGTCTCCAATATTCAACTCATAGTTTGATACCTTGGCATTGACTCGTCTTCTTGCCCTTGTAGCTAGTTGTACTAGCCAAGGATTCTTAAATTTCTGATTCTATAATCTACAGTTCTCAACTATGTGGGGGTGAATATAGCTCAAACTAGCCCCAGGGTCAACTAAAATAGAAACAGACTGGGTTTGTAGCTTACCTTCTAATTCTATCATAGTTGGTTGAAAGTCCACTTGCCGGTCCTCCAGTGCAACATTGATTCTGGGTATGTTTCGAGCTACATCTCCGACATTAGGGGTGTCTTGCAAGTTTGCTACCACTTCGTTTCTCCCTCGATGGGGGGAATTTTTGAAATAATATGCCTCCCCACACCCCCAGCACTGCAAGGGAGGTTTTCGGGATTGTCCAATGTCAGGTTTGCTAGATGCTTCAATATGCCACTCGTCTCCTATCCATTTGGTCCTTGGTTGACTCTTTCCATTGTGTTTATTTATCAGATTTCTTGCAGCATTCTTGATATTTCCTGTTCTGTTATTCCTAGAATTGGTAAAGCTTTTTTGTCCTGTTCGAGGCGGCCAACTTTTCCTAGTTTCTCCCATGGCTTTGGATTCTTGATAGCACATTTGTGCTTTCCTTATTGCCTCATCCATGGTTTTTGGGTTTACAAACTCAATCCTCTCTTTCATATGTATCGACAAGCTACTCATCATAAACAATGAAGTAAATTTTGTAATAAATTCATCCATAGACATCTGCCCCAAATTTAGATCATGGAATTCACAGGATTTTTCATCATAGAATCATTCAGTAGGATACTTATCTTTGAAATATTGCTGAAACTCATCCCAAGTTACATTCTGATCTTCAACCCCACACACATTCTTCACTTCTTCCCACCACAATGTGGCTTTCTCCCATAGTTGATAGATGGCTAAACGAGCTTTAAGTTTGCCGTTATATTCATACACCTAAAAATATTTGTTCATGTTTATTATCCAAGCTTCTGCCATTTCTTCAGCTTCTCCGTCGAAGGTAGGAGGCTTGATCTAAATTCACCCTGTAATTCCACTTTTTGCTTCTTCAGTTCTTGTTGTTTTTAAATATCCCATATTCAGCTTCATTTTAGGTTCGACTTTTATTACTCAGTTGCGTTCGACTGCCTTTGGGATTATCATGCATTGGTTTTCATTGTTCTCCTTCTCCCTAAGTATCCCTCTCAGGGTTGGGTTGTGCAGTGGGATGATTATGTCCATCTGAAAGGCTTTTTAATATCATTTCCTGCTCCCTCATTAACCTTTCATTATCACCGCGAACCTTCATCATCTCTGTCTAAAGTTATTTCACAGTAGCAAGCAATCTATATATATGTCGTTGTTGTTCTTCCAACATTCTACTTGTTTGTTGGTGCTAGTCAATGCTTAACTGCACCCACATTTCGGGATTGACTTCAAGATTAGTCATAGGATAGGTTTCCCCTATATTCCTGGGTGTCTGATGACTAGATCCTCTCCTCATGGTAGCTTAACGCAAATATTTCCCTGTACTAACCACAATTTCCAAACATGAAACTTTAATAATAAATAAATAAAAAGAAATGTTATTGTGTTGGCCCATCTGGCCCCAGCGTGTAACTTACACTCTTATACCACTTGTAAAAACCTTGCCGTAATTACCTCCATTTACTTATAAATAAATAAATAAAATATTTACACTTAACTATCACTATGATTTAACATGTAGGAACATCAACTCATAAGGTGTTTCTTCTTTTACACATATTTATGATTTAAACATTATAACAATTTGACTTTGGAAATAACATATAAATAAAGTGGATTAAGGATCAAAACTTGGTCAATCATTTGGTACCCGAGTGCTTTAACTCTGAGTCTGTATACATATGAATGTATCTTCATAATTGATTTGTTAATCCTTACAAAATATTTTCCCCGATGGTTTCGTGGGGATCTCCATCATGCTTTACTTTAATAATCTGCATGCAATAATTATGCTGATAGAGTTGGAGATGTGTTTTAATAGTCCATGACAGTACTTTAACCTCCGCATTTCATAAGATAATCCTTTATGAAGATTTTATCGTTGGCTTAATGTATTGAGGGATTTCATTAATGTTTTTTATACTGCATCTCTCGGTTAATGTGACTATCTCCACCTGTCCCATACTCTGACCCTTGGCGAATTCCTGGTCGTCTGATTCGTACCTCGAGAGATCAATGGTGATAACGCAAGGAGAGGAGAGTTAGGGTAACCACCCAACCCAACCTTCTGCCTGTGAGCCATTTCTCCCGCCACTGTAGTCAGGAATTCGGTTATGCAACCTTGTTCATTCCTCATGCTAGAACTTAGGGTTTTCTCCTTTTGATATTATGCCGCCGACGGGATGATCATGTTGTTCAATTTGTTTGCAATTCTAAGGAGGTAAGCATTGTGTTTATTTTCTTTGAATCTTCATCATCATTTATGGATTTAACTCCTATTGTTCATTATTTCATATTTTTGTGTTTCTTGTTGCACAAGTTGGCAGTATATGCGAATATGTGGTTCTCTGTTCTCTTTTGCAAACCCTCTTGACTTTCCAGGTTGCGGTCTTGTCTCAGAGAGAGATTTCTTCCATATGAATTTCAGCAAAATCCCTAGGATTTCTCAGCATTGCAGGTTTATTAGGTTTGTCCCTTTACATTTTTTATATTTATTTGTTTTTTTTTAAAGGTTATCGGTCTCGGTCGTAACCCCGCAGTTTTATATTGTGGCATAGGCTTCGAAAGTCTGGAGGAAAATGGGACTACGGGACTCTTCCGAGAGTTGCTCTACCTCAACACCGGTAAGTTCATCTCTCCATTCACTACTCGGAAGCCCTGAGCTATACTAACTGTTTTCGCTTGATAGTAACCGCTAATATCCCCCTCTGTCTCTTACAGGGACTGGTATTTTGCTTTCGTGGACGATTTCGGCCTAGCCATAGTTTTATTGTTTAATAATTAGAGTTGTAGTTGGTTTTTCTACTTGGGCTTTGCCCTCTTTCCTGGTTACAATGTTCTTGGTTTATTAATTGTATTAAAGACTATTAATATGAGAGACGAGACTTCATTTTCCCAATTTAAATTACTGGTTGTACATCGGCTCGTTACTTCGTCCACTATATAGATTATTTGTCAGTTTTTACAGTGATTCTAGTTTTATCAACCTGCCCCTTTTACATGCAAGGGTTTCGGTTTCAGGCTATATTTTTTCCTGTTTTCTACCACCTCAGAGTATGAATATTGTAAGGTTTATTCTATATATAATGTGGATTGTTTGTGTTGTTTATTTTCCATACCATACTATCATATACTTGTCAGATTAATGGTAAGCTTTGTTGCACATTTTTGTTCAAGAAATACTAAAAATCATTTTTGTAAATATTTTGCACACTCAGATTAATAATTTCAATTCTTGGTCATGCTCAATATCCATATTTGTTTACCGCTATGCTTATTCTTGTTTTCTGGGTAAATGGCAAAAAGGGACCTGAACCTCGAACCTACCCTTGGGTCCAAGTACTAAACCCGCAGGCCTATACCCATGCAACTCCTTCCTGCATAATAATTATTTGATTTGCATCTTCTCACAGTACTGGTTGCTATTTATTATGCTCACCTTTTTTTTTCTTTCCATGCTCTGCTTTCACTTCAGTTTTCTATCAATACGGTGGAATATGCTAAGTTTGGTTGTGGGTCATAGTTCCAATTCCACCATGATTTGTATTTACCAATTGTTTTGGCTTACTATTTCTCCATTGTAGTTCTGTTATAGATATTTATAATGGAAATTACGTATAATATTCATGATAGAGAATAAATCTATATTTATTTCATACATTAGTTCTAGCTATAACTTTTCTGACTAGAATAAAATTCATAATTGCAATTCACAATAATCAATTATGTTATTTAAATGAAATGCTATACTATTATTTATTTCGGCTATTAGCAATATTAAAATAGTAAAATCAAGATACTTAAATACCTATCTTAGAGGTTTTCTTCCAGTAACTATTGGTCCTCCCAACCTTGAGCGAGGCTATCACATCCTATGCTTCCCCCCTTGCTCCTAACCAGGGCCTAGGTAATTTCCTGAGACAAGAAGTTAGACCTTAGGATCAAATCCAGCCTCTACTTCTCTTGGGTACTTCCTGAGCTCCACTGGTTCCCACACTAGCTCTGGACAATTCAAAGCAGCAACCTATTTCTTAACCCCAACATCCTTTTTGCACTGAACCCCAATCAAACTTAGGATTTTCCTCTAAATTTTTTTTGGAAGGTAACTGTCAGAACTGTCTCAACCCCTTTTACCCTTAGTTCTTGGAATATTTACCAATCAATTACTTCCTCCTTTTTACTCAAGGTAATTATTAAATTAATCTATTTTTTGAAAAAGACAAAAGAATATGTATTCATAACAAGTTTATATACCAATAAGTAAACTAGCATTTTCACCGAGAGGTGAAAATTAAACATCGGAAGTGGGAAATGTGGAAAATAGTAATAAAGTGAAATATATGGAAATTTTAGTTTCTATATATATATTAAAGAATGTAATACGAGATTAAATTGAAAAGGAAAGTTACACTAACATAATTTTCATAGAATTTATTTGAAAAAACATTTAGTACAAAATTAAGTTCTTCAAACCTTGTAATTTATCAAAAATATATTCACAATTTTGTATTAAATTTTTCTAACAAAATTCCTCAATGCCTATCGATTGAGTTTATGCTTGTATGTGGGGTGATGTTAGTCTTCAATGCTTTTGAGTGCACCAAAATTGTAGCTACTTCCTATATTTTTATATTTTGAGTTTAATGGAAGAAATAAAATAACAATAACCAATCAGAAGAAGCAACAATATGTTCCTTAAATTTTAGAACAAATGACAGTCACTCTGCTGTCACTCTGCCCTCTACCGTGCATATCCATACCAATGACCTATTGAAGAAAAGGGTTGCTTGTAGTACCAATATATTTCACAATAGAAGCACCTAAGCGTATATAGAAAATTCGTGTTTCTTTTGCTTCAATATTGGTTGTTCCAGTTACAAATTAGTTTGCTTGAAGATGAATTATCTAGATTGACAAAATTTGAACTGAAGGTTGTAATTTTCCACATTTAATGTGCGAGATACGATAAACATGTTGAGGTCTAAAAATCCCTCTCCCCAATAATAAATATATGAGATTATGATCACAAAGAATTATTAGAAGGAAATACACTCAATGGAAGAGAATAATAGATCTGATCATCCTTACGATTCCTTGGTGGTAAATTGCAGCTGGTAATGAGTGGGCTTTTAAAGTTTTAGGATCCGTGAGCGTAGACCTTTGGCATAGCCATGGAAAGAAACAGGAGTTGGTGCCCTCCTATGGATCTCCTCCGTTCAGAGGAGATGAATTTAGTTCAGCTTATCATTCCTATTGAGTTTGTGCATGATAGCATGGCGTACCTCGGACAACTCAGCCTTCTTCAATTCAAGGATCTTAATGAAGACAAGAGCCCATTTCAATGGACTTATGCTAATCAGGTGAAACGATCTAGAGAAATGTCACAGAAGTTGCGCTTTTTTAGAGAACAAATGATTAAAGTTGGGTTATCACCTTCTACAATGTCTGCTCTACGTCTAGATATTGAGTTGGATGACCTTGAGACAAAGTTGGGTGAACTTGAAGCAGAACTTGTAGAGATTAATGCAAATAATGAAAAGTTGCAGCGTTCTCACAGCGAGATTCAGGAATTTAAGCTTGTACTACAAAAATTTGGTTCATTCTTCTCATTAGCTCGAAGTGATGTAGAAGGACCTATGGATAGCCCATTGTTATTAGAGCAGGAAATGTTGACAGAACCTTCAAAGCAAGCAAGGTTGGTGTTTATTAGTGGTCTTGTTCCCAAAACAAAGGCAATACAATTTGAAAGAATTATTTTTTGTGCTACAAGGGGGAACATGTTATTAAAGCAGTATGCGGTTGAGCAACCTGTCACTGATCCTATCTCAGGGGAGAAGGTTCAAAAAAAAAATATTATTTTTTATTCTGGAGAGCGAGAAAGGACTGAAGTAATGAATATTTGTGAAGTCTTTGGGGAAAATCGCTATCCTTTCCTGAAGAAATAAATAAGAAAAGGAAAATGATAGGAGAGGTTTCTGGAAGGCTCGTAGAGATGCAAAGCACAGTAGATGTTGGCATTCTCCATTGGGATAATGTGTTGACAACAATTGGATATTAGTTTGAACAGTGGAATATTTTGGTAAGAACAGAGAAATTTGTTTACAACACTTTGAACATGCTAAGCATTGATGTTACAAGGAAGTATCTAGTTGTTGAGGGGTGGTGCCCTGTAATTTCAAAAACTCAGTTTCAAGATGCATTGCATCGTGCAACTGTGGATAGTAACTCACAGGTTGGAACTATATTCCAAGTTCTTTATACAAAGGAGGCACCAACCACATATTTCATAAAAAATAAATTTACCACTGCTTTTCAAGAAATATTTGATGCATATGGTGTGGCTAAGTACCAAGAGGCATATCCTGGTGTATTCAAAATCGTTACATTCCTATTTTTGTTCGTTGTAATGTTTGGTGACTGGGACCATGGTATATGCTTATTACTTGCATCCTTGTGGCTCATATGCAGAGAAAGAAAACTTGGTAGTCAAAAACTTGGAGACATAATGGAGATGGCTTTTGGAGGTCTCTATGTGATTTTTATGATGGCAATCTTCTCAATTTACTGTGGACTCATCTACAATGAATTCTTTTCAGTTCCCCTTAAAAATTTTGGCCCATCTGCATATGCATGTCGTGATTCTTCGTGAAGGGATGCTTATTCAATAGGGTTGATAAAGGTTCGTGAGGCATATCCATTTGGAGTTGATCCGGTGTGGCATGGTAGTCGAACTGAGTTGCCATTTTTAAACTTATTAAAGATGAAACTCTCTATTCTATTGGGAGTTACAGAAACGAATTTTGGAATTATTATGAGATATTTCAATGTAAAATTCTTTCATAATCCATTGAATATTTGGTACCAATTCGTGCCCAAGTTTATTTTTTGAATAACATGTCTGGCTATATTTCACTCCTCATAATCATTAAGTGGTGCGCTGGTTCCCAAGCTGATCTTTATCATGTCACGATATATATGTTCTTAAGCCCAGCTGATGAACTTGGTGAAAATAAAATTTTTTGGGGTCAGAGGAATGTTCATATGGTGCTACTACTTCTGGCACTTATTGCAATGCCTTGGATGCTTCTTCCAAAGCCTCTGCTTCTGAAAAGACAACATGACCAGAGGCTTCAAGGTCATTCGTATGGCATTCTTGCAAGTTTAGACGTTTATTATTTTGATATGGATCATGATCTTGACACTGAACATGAGGAATTTGAATTTAGTGATATTTTCATACACCAGATGATACATACAATTGAATTTGTATTGGGTGTAGTCTCCAACACTACATCTTATCTTAGGCTTTAAGCTCTTAGCTTGGCACATGCAGAGTTATCAACTATGTTCTATGAAAAAGTCCTGTTACTAGCTTGGGGATACAACAACATCTTCATTCTCATACAAAAGGGCTCCCTCTTAACGGACCGCCCGACTACCCAGGGTGTGCACAAACTGTTCAGGAATAACCATCGAAGCATCAGCACACCGCCTATGGACCGCTGTGGCGGAGCCTACAGAGGAATTTAATGAACAAAACCCTGAGCCCTTCGGCAATGAAAGGCTTCGGAGAGGGCAGAGCATGGGCGGTAGAGAACTTGGTGACAAATCTCAAGGACGAAGTTGCTCTAAATAGTGGAAGGGTGGGCATTGAGGGAAAGATTCGAACCGTAAGTTTGTCAATCGTTTTTTATATGTTCTTCCAGATCAAGCCGAATGAAGAGACCCTGACTAACGTGGAGGGATCGAGTATGGTGGTGGTCGCAAAGACTTCCCAGGGTGAGAGTGGAAGCGTAGTGGATCCCACGATATTTTGTGGCACGTATTTCAAGACAGAATGAATGGCAGACTTCCTGAACAGGAGGACGAAGCCGATGGTTACATTTGTCAATTTTTTATTCGACAAAAGGGCGATGAGAAGGTGTTTTGATTGCATGGGGTGAACAGTGTTTTCTCACCCCATTCCAGAAAAGATAACACCTCCGACGTAATTAAAACAAGGTGTCACACTGTAAATGCATGAAAAATACATTAAATTAATTTAAAATCAATTACATATCAAAGATTATATTAAATATAAACAAATCATTTCGAACATTTATCTTTAAAATTTGCATCATGAAATTATTTATATCACATAATATATTTCACAAGAAATAATAATTTTACATAAATTGAAAATTTATACAACAAATGAATAAAATCTAGTTTATTATCATTAGAATTAAGTAATTATCATCATTATTAATTAATATTAAAATTAAGTAATTGTCATCATTATTAATTGCAATTATTTTTAATACAAATTAAATTAATTTTTTATATATTTTTAATACAAATTAAATTAAATTTGTATGTTATTTTTTTAATAAAAAATAAAAATATTATTTTTTCAAAATCTTTAAAACTAATTTTTTTAATGGTAAGATGTTGTGAGTAATATTGTGCAAGTTTTATTTGAGTTTACATAAATAGAATACAATGTAACCTTACAATTGACTTCATCATCAATTTCTCTCTATAAATTTGAACATAATATTTAATGAAAAATAAATTTTATTCTGCAAATTATATAATTAAATAATAATAATAATAATAATAATTAAATTAAATTATATAAAAATGAAAATAGGAAAAATTGTTCCCATTATCAACATTTATTATTTTAAAAGAGAAAACTCTTGAATCATGTCAAGATTTGGATTTTTCTTTTTCATTATGTTATTTATCATTGAAATTTATAAATATAAAAATGTAATTTATTAAAAAAATGTTTGAAATTGTATATAACAACTACTATCATTAATCAAGTTGTTAGTTTTGAAAAAAAACTATGAAAGTATACAACATCACATAAAATAATGAATCAAAGTTATATATATATATATATATATATATATATATATATATATATATATATATATATATATATATAAATTATTGATAATTTGAAAGCGAACCAGTTTGTATTTTCCTTTAACATGTAATCAACAACAAAACAAAACTAGAAGTGGTTGTGGTTAGGTTATTGAGAGAATTCCATTCAAAGATCAAAATCTGTGTGGTAACTTAAGTGGTAGGACTTCATTCTTGAGGAATTTTAATAGGGAATTGTATTCTCTTTATTGATGGTGTTATAGTTACATTGAAATTGACATGGAATTATTTTATTTTACATGGTTTTATGTAAGTATGGGAGACAATGGGTAAGCTCCATTCAACATTAAAAATTATTGTTTTTGTTGGTTTCTATATGCTTTTCTAAACTTGTCCATCATATTTTCCATATGTGTGAGAGGTTTTTAAGTCATTGTCATTTTGAAACCTCATATGCACAAGCTTTTATTATTTGCTACATTTATGATGATACCTTGGCTCAATGTGGTTCTAAATGGCTACTGGTTTGGATTAGACATTGCATATTTTGTTTTCTTGTTTGGCTATGTCAATTCAATTGTGCCAAAGTATCCATCATTTGTTACACTCACATTATACATTTTCTTCTACAAGAAATTTTTTCTCGCTAAGGAATTAAATTGATACAAAGCCCCTAACATGTTTCACAATATTTTTTCTATAGCTTCCCTTGATTCCATTTAGTAATATTGAATCTAAGAGACATAATTATATTGTGTTATTTTCCCTTTGATCCAACTTGGCACAATCTTATATTGACATCCCTATCAGTGCAGTACTAATGGGTCCCATCAATAGGTATATTTTGAGGTCCATATTGCTATCCTCCAGCCCATAAATTCTTCCTTTTCTCCACATTAATTTACATTTTTGGCTATAATGTGTTTAGTAGGAACACTAAAGGGTGTTTGTCATACTTTTTGACCTAATGTGGTTTATGTGCAGTAAAGTAAGCATTTTTAGGTACATTTATGATGCAAAGGCACGTTGCAGCCAGCTAGAGGGAATGTAGGAGGCTTGTCCCCTGCATTTACTCTAATTTGAATCAAAGTGATCCCTAGAATCACTCATCTGCACTCATCTATAGCTTGAGATCCATTGGTAGTTGAGGAACTCAAGTGCTTGAGAGGATCTAAGGGAACTAGATCCACTAATTTCAAGATTTTAGAGGGAAGCATACCTCCTCTCAAGGGATTTTCCCCTCAGTCACTTTTTGTATAAATAAAAATTCCTAAGGGCTCATTAGGATTTGAAATATTGGAGCTAGGAATAGCTATTGAAGACCAAATACTTGAAATTTTTATTTCCATTTTGAGAATATGTATTTGAACTCCATTTTTTGTTAATGAAAAGTCCATTGTTGGTCTACATCTGAGTTAACTTAAGAAGGTTAAAACCCTTGGGTTAGGGGCCAACCTAGAGGCTATAGTCCCACTCATGTATTTTTCTTTTGTATTTGTTGAAGTTGTTGTATTTATTTCAATGTCTAGGTAGAAATTATATTGAAAAAATTGTGGTTGCAAGTCTGACCACCACCTCTCTTGTGGGAAGTGTGGTTGAAGATTCTACAACAACAAGCCAGAAATATGTGTTTATGTTTCTTTGGAATTTGCTAGGATTTGGATTGTAATTCTCTTGCAGGATTTCTTATGCACGTTAGAAGTTAATATCATGTTTTTTTCAAATGAATGAGATGCATGTTGTAGGATAGAATAGTTCTTGATGAAATATAGTTCAACTCATCCTTTCCACTTTGATTTATATTGCTGCAATTTGATCATTGGATGTATGTTCCTCCCAAGAGGAAAAAAAGTTGATTGTTAGTCTACAGGGATGTCCAGTGACTTGCAAGGGTTAGAAAATTCATCCTACATCCACATTTTAATTACTATTCTCCTCCTAGACACCTCATACTGCTCTCAAATTCTGCCACTGAGATCACCTTCTCAGGGTCAATGAAAGACACCGTCAACATGAATATTTGTGTTAGATGGGCCTCTGAGGGGTGATAATATTGGAAAAAATTCCCCAAACATCCTTTATCCACCCTCATCCAAGTTCCTCCACCTTCAAAATGCCTTCCTTGCCCTCAGAAGGCTGTCGGGCCCAATCGTGTAGCAAAACAGGGTATCTTGTAGCAGTCATGTAGCATTTCCTAAACTCGGCCAAATTTACTCTAAGATCTTGATTTTTTTTCTAATTTTGGGAATGAATAATGACCTATAGGATTTGAATCCATGATTGGGGAGACCCAAGGACCACTCTAGACCCATCCTTTACCCACTGCAAGTACAAGACAACATTTAGAATTAGGAAGAAAATTTTCACATTTGAACCACAATGAGTATTCTCTTATGATATGAGTAAAGACCCTGTTGCTAAAGCTAAAAATATATTACACTCAATGATATGAAGGGAAAATATTCAATGCAAATAAATTAGACTTAGTTTTTAAAAAATTACACTCTTGGATTTCCTAATTATGTGTTCTAGACTAAAATTCCTCTTTCAAAGTAATTTGCAAATAGATTAATGATTTACATTTTGCAAGTAGAGTATTGATTTTATTAGTTTGCAAGTAGAGTAGCATGATTCATTTATACAAGTAGTGTAGTATTTTTCCTCCCTGTAGTTATAACTATTCTTTACATCTAATGAATGACAATTTCATTTCTGCAACTAGGATAATGTTCATTTTGTAACACCCTCTTCCCACATCTACCCAAGTAACCAGAAAATCGGGGTAAACATGCGATGAGAGGCTACAATAATGAGATTCAACCTCCTAGGTGAACTTAAGGAAGTGGAACCGACAAAAACACAACATACATACCTTGTACAACAACAACAACAACACCCCCAAGAGGTAACTTCAGACCTTTCACCCTTGGGTCACACTGACATTTTGACCTCTTTGAGCCATATCCGCAGGCATAACATTGCATGCCAGTGGCTAGGAGGCTATATCCCAAGGCATAACACTGCATGCCAGTGGCCAGGGCCCCAAAAGCTCAGTTTTGTACCTGTATCTCCAGGATTTGAACCACATTTTCAAGCCCATAACCTAGTGCTTTGTCAAAAACTACATGAAAAGTTGAGAGATGATAAAAACAATAGGACAATGATATAGAAGAAATCACATAATTAAGAACTCATCTAGACCCTCCTATCCATGACAAGAATTTTTTCAAACATGTCACAAACATTGAATCTACAGGTGTAAACAACAGAACATAGCAAAGGGGTCTCATACTTATCTAAGAATCACTAAGAAGCATTTCTCACCTACATCATTAACTGCAATACCATCTATTTGATTGTAGATACATTGTACATTCATTTACAAGTAAAAACATGGGGAGAGCCATACATCATCACTATAAAAATACATGCTCATAACCAACATAATAATAGCAGAAATATAATGGATACAACAACAATAGAATCCACATATAAATCAATACATTTGCATACCAAATACCAAGGGAATTAATTGCTCATTAATGAATGTAGAAACCAATCGGAGATGGGACTTCCACATTCCACCCGATCATAGATTGGCTTATAAAAATATCACTTCAACCAATCAACCCTGTGTCATATTCCAAGCATGAATATGGGATCTCATCAAACACATCAATCACAACCAATCCATGGCTTCCAAAGGAAAAACCACCTCAACATTAAACTAGTGCTTCCACCTCATAGTCAGACATCACAACCATCACAGATTGGTCTCTATCCAAGTAATTATAGGGCTCCAGAGTGTTTGTTCCAACCAAGTTTTCCAGTACTAGTAACTCAACCCCAATTGTTTCATGGATTCCAAATTTTTTTTCCAACCAAGGCTTCCAGGACTAGTAACTCAACCCACCTAGGGCTTCCAAATCGTTTTTCCAACCAAGGCTTCTAGGACTAGTAACTCAACCCATAGATTTTCATCATGCTTCCAAAGCATTTGTCCAGCAAAGGCTTCCAAGAACTAATTATTCAACCCACAACTAAAGGAAAATGAGAAACAGTGAGAAAACAAGCAATGGAACTAAACTCGCAACACCATGGCTATCCAGGAAATGGAAAGGCTAGGCAAATACACCGTCAATCTAGGAAATCCTCCATGCCAATGACAGATCATGACCAATAAACCACATGCATACATCATGCATGCCAAAAATAGTGAGGAAAACATACATGAAACTCAGTACCTACAATCAAAACTCATTGTAGTTGTCGATCCTGATGTGTATAAAATATTTAACACAGCTCTCATTCCATGTAGAAATTATATAGAAAATCTATACCAATGGATTCAATCCGATCATGTAATGTACTAAAACAAGATATTGAATCCTTGTACTATATTTGCGGAATATAAAACATGATCGCTCAATCACATGCAAGTAAGAGAAAGGAAATTATCAATCACACAACACAAGATGTTCTTGGGGAAAGAACCTGCTCAAAACCCATCTATCAAATATTTTACATAGTTAAAGAATCATGAAACAATACAATGCTTTCTCACATCGAGAAAATCCTTCATTCTACCTATCGTCTCACCCTGATCCTGCTCAAAATTGACTAGCAATTCTTAGGAAAAATTGACCAACACTTAGCCAATTCTCTGCCCCTACTTATCCTAGCCTAGCTCATGCAATCCCTAGACAATTAATCCCTATTAAATAGGATAATCATCCTTCCTTGACTACGCAATCCATCATGAGCCTTCCTCTAACTTTATAACTGCACTCGGTTAATTTTCTAAAAATACAACTGATAGTTATCTTCCCTTTAACCTATGTCTCAATTGGGTCATCATCAGAATTAGTATGCATGTGGCTAATAATAGTGAATGATCAGTTACTTGGTAGATCACTACTTGTGAATTAAATCTAATTTAATTCACTTGACCTCTCATCATCTCATCACTCGGTTAGAACAAATTAAACTGATTTTAACTCAATTAATTTGAGTTAATCGATTATACTCACACCACACTAGTGCTACAACTGCAACTGGACCCTGAAAATAATAGAATCACTCTACATGCCTCACTTTTGACCCTCAACTCAAAATTCTTGAGCTAACTAAGTCTATCTCACTTATTTAACTGATACAAGTTGTTATGAGATGAAATTACAATTTACTTTCAATTTAATTAAGGGATAATTAAATCAAAAGCCTCACATGGTAGCCATTTATGGGTGCCATTTTCTGAATTTTGTTTCTGGATGCCAAATTGACTGTTTCTTGTTGCAAATTTCAACACTCCCTCTCAACAAGAAAGGAATCAATCAGTCTCATTTCGGTACCTTTGGAATGTTCTTGCATGCAACACTTCTCTAGTGTTGTTTTCACATGCAACTCTCCTGAAACTAAATAGCCTCCAAACAAATGAATGAGTATAATGCATCTGTCATCAGAGTCTTCTGCCTACTGCTAGCTACTACACATGTCTAGTGGACTCTCTGCGATGATGCTGACATCTGCATCCATGCACTCTGCAGTGCTTCCAACTTTGATCTACGCTCCAGTATCCGACATTTGTCACTTTGATTTCTATCTTCCTGACATCTGACTGCATCAATATAACTAATCCTTCCTGCTACTGTTGTACTATGGTCTCCTCGTAGCCAGGTTGGATCCATGAGACACACCATCTCAAAGGAACCTGCCCAAATTTCTTCTTGGGATCATATTTGCACATCGCCCCACCTCACACCTGGAGGTATAGCTACATGTACTCCCTCTGCCCATTTGGATTGAAATTTCACCCTCCTGGAGGTATCTGCTTGAGTGGAATCTTCCACTCAGTCTCCTCTTTGCTTCTCCAATTGTGGCTTCTCCACAAACTTTTGAGATTGCTTCTGAGGTTGCATGTTGAGAGATAATTGCTCTCTCTCAACCACCAATTCATTAACTACTAATTTTCTCCTTAAATCCTTGCATGCATCCTCAACCTCGATTGCATATAGGTTCTTGACTCTTGAACCGATCTTCTTCACCTATCCTATGGCTATGTGTTTAAGGAACACCTTTCCTTTTCTAAACATTGCCTCATAACCATGGTCTTCCAATACCACTATGGAGACAAGATTCTTCCTTAGGCCTGGAACATACAAAACATCTACAAGTATGAGAAGGGAGCCAGACTCCCTCTAAAAGGTAACTATACCTATGTTGGTTGATTTATACCTCTTGTCATCTCGAAACTCTATGTGCTGTTGGATGTCCTTCTCCTCCAATTCACTGAAGATATCTTTATTCCCCATCATATTGAATAAGGCACCGCTGTATAGATACCACATGCATCCCATTACAGTTCTGGACATGCATGAAATGAGAGTAAAATCAAGCTCTAACTGTGAATCCAATGCTTCACCCGACACAATTGCAGGCTCCTTCTTTCTTGCCTTCTTCTGTGGACAATTTCAAGCATAGTGCCCATGCTTGTGATAGTGAAAACATCTGATCTTGGACAAGTATATCTTGCCCTCTTCACCTTGGGATTTCTTTCCCTTGCCTTCTTTTGTTTTCCCACTAATGTAGAATCTTCTTCTTTGTTGGTGCTGGAGGTCCCATCTCTGGTGCTCCACCTTATCTCTTCTATTACCAAATTGGACCACAAACACTCCTAGTCTAGTAACTTCTCCCTCCCATTCACAAAGTCTTGGTAACTATGCCAGCTCTTGGGAAGGCCTAGAAGTTCTAGGCTCACCAAGTCATCATCGGCTACGGTCACACCAACACTTCCAAGCTCATCTCGACGTTGAGTGAACTTCGCCAAGTATGTTGGTACCCTCTCTCCCTCCTCCTGCTTAATATTGATGAGCTTGTCCTTCAGCGCCAACTTCCTTTGGTCATTGTTATTCTGAAATAGATCTGTCAAGGCCTTCCACATAGCATATGGAGTCGCCTTCCCATGGAGACTTGAGAAAATATGATCTCGAAATCCCTCTAACAAGATCCTTCTCACCTTTTCTACCTTCTTCTGCCATGCATCAAGAGGCTAGGCATCTGCTGTTGCGGGCTTAGGAATATCCGTATCTATGAATTCCTTCAACTTGTTGTCCTCTAACAGTACCTCCATCCTATCCTTCCATGAAATATAATTCAAATTTCCCTCGAGTGCATATTCGAGTCTCAAGCCATTGAAAGACATCTTCATCTGCTGCTGGACCCTGAAGAATAAATCTGCAAATTTGAACCTGTGCAAGACAAACTAAATTTCTTCTCTTCTATTGTGATTTACGGCTCTCTGATACCCAGTATAAAATCTCTAACACAACTCTAATACCATGTAGAAATTATATAGAAACTCTATACCAATGGATTCAATCTGATCATGTAATGTACTAAAACAAGATACTGAATCCTTCTACTATTTTTGTGGAATATAAAACATGATCGCTCAATCACATGCAAGTAAGAGAAAGGAAATTATCAATCACACAACACAAGATGTTATTAGGGAAAGCACCCACTCCAAAAACCTCTATCATATATTTTACATAATTAAAGAATCATGAAACAATACAATGCTTTCTCACACCGAGAAAATCCTGCACTCTATCGATCGTCTCACCTTGATCCTGCTCAAAACTGACTAGAAATTCTCAGGAAAAATTGACCAACACTTATCCAATTCTCAGCCCCTGCTTAGCCCAGTCTTTCTCATGCAATCCCTAGGAAATTAATCCCTATTAAATAGTATAATCAGCCTTCCTTTATTGCGCAATCCATCATGAGCCTTCCTCTGACTTTATAATTGCACCCGGGAAATTTTCTAAAAATACAACTAATAGTTATCTTCCCTTTAACCTTTGTCTCAACTCGGTCGTCATCAGAATTGACATGCATGCAGCTAATAACAATGAATCAACAGTTACTTGGTAGATCACTACTTGTGAATTAAATCTAATTTAATTCACTTAACCTCTCACCATCTCATCACTCATTTAGAACTAGTTAAATTGATTTCAACTCAATTAATTTGAGTTAACTGATTACACTCACACCACACTAGTGCTAAAACTATAACTAGACCCTGAAAATAATAGAATCACTCTACATGCCTCACCTTTGATCCTCAACTCGAAATTCTTGAGCTAACTAATTCTATCTCACTTAGTTAACTGATACAAATTGTTATGAGATGAAATTACAATTTACTTTCAATTTAATTAAGGGATAATTAAATCAAAAGCCTCACATGGTAGCCATTTATGGGTGCCATTTTCTGAATTTTGTTTATGGATACCAATTTCATTGTTTCTTGTTGCAAATTTCAACATGATGTCCTCTTGCGCTTTCCTCCTCTTCCTTTTCCTTCTTTCTCCAAATCACCAAGTATGCCACACTCCTCCAAGAGTGTTCCAAGAAAAATCTAAGTAGCCAAGAGTATGAGAGAGAGAGAGAATAAAGTGAGAGCCATATGTGTGAGCAAAATCTTAACTGGAAAAAGCTTTCCAATTGATCCTCAGAAACAATTTTATCAATGAGACATCTATTTTCTTCATTTTCCAATATTTTCCTTCATTTTCCTCCTCACGTGCAACCTGTGACCTTTCACCTTAATTTTCTCCTAATTTCCATTATTTTCATAAATAAAATTCCAATTAATGCCTCGTTCCTTTCCAAAGCCTTTTCCATTGCATTTTTTAATTTCCTTTAGCCATAATAACTGAAATGAACACCTGCTAGGATGTTTTTCCTGCCATTCAGCTTGGAATAAGTTTCCCATCAATCGTGGTTAGTATTTTTAACTTTATTACATGTAATTTTCAACAGGGCTGTTATAGAACCCTCCCCCTTGGGGGAACACCATCCCTGGTGTTCAATGACACCTACAAACCAGTAAAACACTGAAAATAGAACATACTTCCTATGAGCTTTATAACACAACTCGTTGCAATATTTACAATGAATAGTCTTCTCAAAAGAAAAAATCATCATGACAATCATAACATGTACTGATATTTATAACACAACTCATTACGACATTTACAATAATATACACATATGCAAATATACACATTTTCTCAACCAACAAATAGAAGGATATGATGCCCATATCAATAACGTAAAAGGGAATCCAAAGTCCCACACCTCCACCCTCAAGGTAATACCAGGATTCATGTCCTTCCCAGGAAGTCAAGAATCTAATGCCAAAGTCAAAGTTGCGTCCAATGTCCAGCGCTACAATCTTGTGCCACTGTACCCCCTTAGTGAACAGTTATCGACTCATTATTCCATGGCACACTACAAATGTGCATATTATTCCATCTAACAATGCTAATGACCAAAACAAATCCACCCCGACCTTCCCTTCGCTGCTACAAAGTCACTCGGGAAATCCGATCACCACCTTCCGTGCAGTCACATACCTTCCAAGTTCTGTTGGCACTCCCATCTTGGGAATTCCATCCCTTGCCAAGCTTTCCTCTCATCAGAAGGTCCAACAACCAAGGCATATACCTACCTAAAAACCCTCATACCGATTATAGCATGCTCATGGAAATCAATGGACACTATTGGGTACCAATGTCCCACAATGGCCCTACTCTTGAAGTGTTTTACCCACATATTGCTTTTTGTTCCAATTCCTTTTTCTAACGCTTCTAGTTCTTGTAGTCAGTTCCAATCATCCCAAACCGGGCATTAGATTCTTTCTTGTACCAAGCACATAATTTCCATTACATTAAAAATAAATTGAAATAACTTCAAATCATACCTCATTGGTAGTTGTCAATAAGGTACACTTGCAATCATGTTTACTTCCTTTTAGAACAAGCCAAACGATTTTTTCGATCAAATCATCATGTATAAACATATCACATCTGGTTAGCTCAAAAAAAAACCATCATAGGTCAAAATCATGAATCATATGCAATCATCATAAACAATAATCATAAATCACATGTAACCATCATAATTTAGAATCATAGATCACATGCATAATAGAACTGAAATAAAATATTGATACTTATCCTTCATCGGCCCTTACTTCTACCTTTGTTCTTTCTCTACAAACACTGGATCGGTTGCCACACCCAGAAAACACCCAATGCCTTTGCTTCTCTTCAATCATGTACACATACACACAGTGTGAATCTCACACATGACATACAACCCCATACAATACATGCACCTGCACTTGAAATACAACACATACACCTACACCTATGTACAATATAACATAATATATATTCCTAAACCGGAATACAACACATACACCTGCACCCAGTGCACAATACAACACAACACATACATCCACATCCGGTGTACAATACAACACAATACATATACATATATAGAGTACAACATAACAAACACATGTCACGATACCACGACTACACCATGCACATACATAGTACCACATGCCCGCAACAAATCATGTAATACATGCACACAATACCACATGTATACCAGTACCATATGCACAACATGTACACAATACCACCTGTACACAACACTTCCTGCACAACGTGTGCTCAACATCACATGTGCACGGTACCACCTACACAACGTGTACACAACCCCAAATGTACATCGCACCACCTGTACAATGTGTACACAATACCACATATTCATGAAACCACATGAATGACATGTACACGACACCTCATGTACACAACGCCACATGCACAACATGTACATGGCACCACATGTACAACATGTACACAATACCACATGCACACGATGCCACATGTATAACCATGCACACAACACCATATGTACAACACACACACAACAACATATGTACATAGCTCTGCATATTCAACATATACATAACACCATATGTACACAGCATCACATATCCAACATGCGCACAACACCATATGCACACAATATTGCATATCCAACATGCGCACAGTACGATATGTACACAACATCACATATCCAACATGTACATAGCACCATCTATACCTAACACTGCATATGAAATATACACACAACACCATATATACAATAAACATACAACATCATATGTACACAATACTACATATGTTACATGTACACATCACCATAGGTATAATCATTGAATAAACAACATGTGCAACATATACACAACAATAGTACTTCACATCCATAGGCCACACACTGACCCCACAAGCAACTTTGTTTCTAGTTTCTTTCCACTATCCATGCCTATCCTAGCATGCCACAAATCACACTACTTTCACTTCGGTGATGTACCCATCATCATTACATATCCATAACATAAACATAGGAATAGTTCAAGCATATAACATCAAATCATATCTACATGATACTGTCATCATAGATCTATCAAGGCTACTCTACCACTTGATTCCTCATAGCCAGGAACCTATTCGTGCCATTCACCTGCATAAGAAATCACTCCTCCACAAGAATGATCCTTGAAAACCCTGTCATACAATGACATAGATACATACATATATATATAATCATTAGCATAAAACAACCATGATCCTATCATACAATGACATACATACATACATGTATACATATATACATTAGCATTAAACAATCATGATCCATGATGACCCTGTCAAACACGACATACATACATACATACATGTATACATATATAAACACCAACATAATCATGATCACATCATAATTACCAGATAAGATTAAGGTCAAGGTTAAGAGAGTTTCCTTTATCAATGAAAAATATGCACAACATTGAGAACAATAGTTCCCAACATAGTCAATACATCTAACACCTCAGATCCATTCACTTTACCTTTCGGGTTACCTTTCTCATTATTGTTCTGCCACTGCCCTTTTACCTCAATGGACCCAACCAATCCAACTAGTTGTCATATTCTTACCTTCAGCTGCCCTTATACATGCACTGGGATTCATCCAAGTCTTTCATTACTTGTTGGGTACCACAAGGTTCTCCTTGAACTCCATCAACTTTCCTCTTTCCCAACCAATTCCCAAGACTCTTGATACATAAAAGGCAAGCACAAGAAGGAAAAAAAAAAAACAATGGAAAACCAATAACAATACAACACCACAACAAAAGTGGCATAGCTATGCACCAGACATAAACAAAACAAAAAATCAAGCTCAACAAATCACAAAATACCAAAATCACAAGACTAGCAAAAAACACCATGACCCAATCCCCATGGGTTCCCAAAGCTTCCAAGGGAAATCTCAACATGAGCCTTTTCGAAGATTTCATGGCAGTCTCAAGAATACTATCTTGCGATATAACTGTATTCAGGTCACTTAGGACATTTAACGACATTGACAATAGTGAAGAAGTTTTATCATTGGACAAATCTGAAGAAAGGCGTGGCAAGTTTGTGGCTAGATGTTTGGATCGTCATCAGGTAAAAGAAGAATGTAAGCATCTTGGTGGACTAATACAGCTGATTCTAATTCCATAGTGGAAATGGGAGGTAATTTCCATGTACTTCATCACATGTTTTCCGAGGACATATAGACAACATGATTCCATCATGGTTGTGGTGGATAGGTTGACAAAGGTACCACACTTCATTCCAATTACGTCTGTGTATTCAGTTAGTGATGTGTCACAAGTATTCATCATATATGTGGTAAGATTACATGGTGTTCTATGGAAGATTATTTCAGACAGGGATGTTAAGTTCTCTTCCAAGTTTTGGAAAGAGTTGTTTGCAAGTTTAGGGACATAGTTGGCCTTCAACAAAACTTATCATCTGCAGATAGACCGAAAGGCAAAGAGGGTCAACGATATTTTGGAGGACATGTTGAGAATGTATGTGATGCATCAACAAAGGAGATGGGAGGAATACCTTCCGTTGGTTAAGTTTTCTTATAATAATGGTTACCAAGAGTCATTGAGGATGAGTTTGTTTTAGGCACTCTATGGGCGGAGTTTTAATACTCCCACGAGTTGGAGTTATCCAGTGAACAGGGTGTTGATAGGACCAGGCATGTCGGCAGGGATGGAATAGGAAATGCAGGTAATCAAGAAGAATCTAAAGGCAACACAGGATAGGAAGAAAATTTATGCATATCAGAACAGGATTTCTAAGGAGTTTGGTTGGGGAATGCAATGTTCCCAAATCGGGACAGCTAGCAATCCATGGCTATAAAACACATTTTCCAGAAATGGAGGCAGTAGGATTTGATACCAAGACTTGGATCCCTTAGAACAATGTGTCTAAGACCAAAATCCAAGATTTGGGGCCTAAGAAATTTCTAGAGTGGTTAAACAAATCTCCCACTACTAGATATCCTCAGAAAGTGACTGGTGAGGGACTACAACAATTCTTGAACAAGAAATGGAAAGACAACGTTGTTTTACAACCATGAGCATATGAAGATCTGAATATCCATCAAATAATGTTATAGCATCAAAAGAGTACAGGTTCTTGAGGAAACATCCACTCAAGAAAGGCAATGCAAGCCTCAACAAGACATGTACATGAAAATAGAGAACACTGCTCTTTCTGCATAAGCCCAGGCTATGAGGACGCAGTTTATAAAAGGTACTGCTCCATATGATATGATAAATGAAATATATAGCAAGATATGGCTCCAATACAATAGGGGAGAAAATCTCTAACCTTTAGAAGCAATAAAACATCAATCCTCCAAGGGATTGGCTGAAATACACAAAATGGAAAAAATGTCGAAGTTGTTGGGTAGCTACAGCAACTCAAATCTGGAACACAATAGAGAAGGCTGAAGATGATGAGAAATATGATTTAGAACTTATCCAATGGATCTCCAAAGTGGAAGACTGATCCTTACACTTGAGATCTCACCCTCCAATCAATTCTACAAACCCTCACTGCAGATACTCCATGAAAATAACGCAATCACTAAGAGGGACTGCGCAGTGAGTGGAATATAACACACTGGCCAAGTTCCAAGATCTGGAAATTAGCTCCCAAGCTTCCAATCTGATATCCCAAATAAAGGAAAGACTCTCTCTCTGAAAAACAAGAGATGGAAGAGGTGTTGTGGAGTCTCCACTGCAACACCCTACAACATAGAGTTATGTTGTTGCAGCAATAACGCTGTCCTAGAGGAGGATGCTTTGGCCTTGAGCCAAGAGATGTGGTGAATGAAGAACCAAAATTCAAGAGGCCTCTCAAGAAGGTGAGGAAATCCTAAACAGGAATTCCCCGGCAATTCTTGCTAAACAACAAAGAATGCACAATGTCTGAATAGACATGAAATGAATAATACAAGCATGAATAACAATGGCTCTCCTCCTCTCCATATATAGCAAGTGAAGGCTCTCTCTCCATGGGCCCCATCCATTAGGGTTTCCTCCATAAAGTAATATTCCCTCCTCTATCTCTGCTCTGCCCTATGTAGTGCTTTCCACCTCATACACAACATTGTTTGACTTGGTCAAACTTAATCAAGCTCCTTTGCAAAAGTCTCCTTTCACACATGAGAGTGTGAAATTTAGTTCCAAGGCTGATCCCCTTTCATACTAGAGGGATTTTATCCTTGTTTTTATTATGAATGGGCCTTCTCACCCAATTATTCATCTCCTAAGTGAAAATAGACAAAATTAATGTTCCAATTTGTTGAAGCAAAAATTAGGAACATTACAGTCCTCCCCTCCCAAATGTTGCTTGTCCTTAAGAAACTGCAATGATAGAACTGGAGAGCCTCTACTCAAGGCATGGAGTCTAAAATGTGATGAGTAACATCTCCCTCATGTGTATCCTCCATCCCTAAGAAATCATCCAAACAAAATGAGTCACCTCCCAACATGGCAACTCCTGAAAATCTGCTTCCACCTCAAGCTCCGGAAATGAAGGTGGGCTGAAAATATTAACTTGGAAAGCATCATAGCTCACCCTATGCTGTCCTTCTCTCCACTTATGATAATTTTAGAGTGTGTGCTAATCCAGGGCTGCAAAATTATTGCCCTCAAATGGCAAAGTGAAGAACAATCCTCCAAAGAATGCTTCTCCAACAATGAAGAACAAGTTGGCCCAAAACAATCCATCCATGATGAATAGAACATGTTCATAATAGAACATCCTAATGATAAGTTTGTTGAAGGTTTTACATGATGATACATGATACAAAAAATGTCTCATAAGGATACAATGTAGTTTCATCCACTGCAATCTCAAAAAGGTACATGGCAAGTGACATACAAAATCCATCACATCTACTAAGGAATAGTAAATGGCTGAATATAACAACAATACAAGACCAAAAACTTGCCCATGGTTGTACAATGGATGACTATCAAGTCCATGGTACACCTTAAGAGAAAACACACATGTATTAGTGGTGGCCATATCTCCTCCCATGCTCCCATTAGAACATGTAGTGCAGAAATTGTGGGAATTTTCTCCCCTTAAGTACACATCCAACTCATGTGTCTCTCTCATAATCATGCTTCTTATACAAATATGATCCATATCAGAAACTTAAGTCATGATCAGAAATAAAACAGGGAAAATGCTGAAGTTTTCATGTGTTGCAAGAATGTACCAATAGTTTTCCCAATGGTGACAGCGCAGTTTTCCAAACTGTTGCTTCAGAAAATCATATGGCAAGTTGTTTTGTGTTAGATGAATAGTTATGTATGTCATGATAGCTACTGATAAATAGAAAATGGATGAGTATATCAAATAATCATACATGAAAGAAAACACTTGCCCAAGGCCATATAAAATATGGTTGTCTCCATCATACAAGTTGGCCCGATTTTGTCCATGGAGCTCAATGAAAAATTTGCCCTTTTGTGGAGCAATGCACTGAATATGAATGGTAAGAGCATCAATATGTGGTGTTAGATAATCCATGGATGTAAAAAAAATATTATTACCATATTTTGAGAGAAAAATGATGCATGTGTATATGAATGATCCCTCCATAGTAGTATGGCACATTCCCAGGAAGAGAATTGAACCATATGGGGCATAAAGATCACCCTCCTTATACTTGGAAATACAAGTCAAGAATATCATAGCAAGTGAGGTCATACCAATGTAATAGATGTCTCCAACCATTACTCCATCAATCTCACCTCCTCTTTGTCCTCCAAGTGCATCAAGTGTGAAGTGATCATGGGGAAACTCCATCAATAACTTGTTGATGCCTCAAAAATCATTGCTTGAGCATTCAGGGGATAACCACCGTCGGGACCTTAGAATGACTCCTTTTTTGGTGTGGTGGCTAAAATTTGGATTTATAGGACCATTTTCCTAGTAGTTTAAATGGGCTGGTAATGGAATGATTGGATGGAAGGAAAATGGGACTAAATAGGCGAAATAAAACTATCTAATTTAATTTAAAAATGCGAGAAAATAATTCTAAAAACCTAGCAGGAACGTAAATGTGAATACAACTTTAAATTGTTTCAATTAACCAATAACCATGAAAATGTATTATAACTTAATTGAAATATGCAGTAACAAATAAATATAACTCTGTTTAAGAAATTAAACAGAGTCATAATAACATATTGCATTCATCATCATATATCGCTTGCATTTACTGTAAGAGATAAATATTTCTAACAACCTTAGAAATGATATGTATAAAGAAATATTGCAAAGTGAGTACACATAAACGATAGCAATTTAAAAGAGAATATCACATAACATAAGAAATTAACAGTGAATAGATAGAAATACCATATCGATATGGTCTTTTCCAATGCAATCTGATATCCAACTCTAGCAACTTCAATGTAAAATCAACTCCAAGATACATAAATGTAATTCTTAAAGGAAATTTCATAGAGAATCACCAGATGTGATCCTTTATAAAAATATAGGAGTCAATGGAGTACAGAAATGTAATCTCCAAGTCAAAATATTACAAATTCAGGACCCCTTTCTAAATGCATAAAAGGGGTTTAAATAGGTACCTAACAAAAAATAACTAAAACTATTCCTACAATATATCTAAATTAAAAATATCTAGAACAGAAATGTGATCTTGAGATAAACCGACTCATTGATTATCTCATGTGTTTGATGTGCCCAGATGGTAGATTTTGAGCATTTCCTTCACTTCCTCAGGATGACTAAGCTTTGAATGCAACCGCCCTGTATATGTGGCATCGGAGAATTCAGGAATGATGCAATTGATGGCATTTGAAATAAATTTTATTTCTATTTGTTGACTATGTGGCTTGATAAGATAAGTCCACATTGTATCCCATGATATTCCTTGTAATTGGCTAATTTTCTGATTTTTATTAATTATCTCTTGTTTCCATCTGTGATCAGTTTCTTTTACCTTAGGTAATTGTCCAGGAGTAAAATCTGCAATTAAATTGATTGCATATAAGTTATCATTCACTAGCTGTGTTACATTGTTCATTATGCCTTTGGCTTTGGATGTGGCTCTTTCTTCTTTGATCAAACGTTGTTCCCATTCTGCAAAAACAATTTCTTTATGTCTCTCCATAATTTTGGGAAGATTTTCTTTTCTTCCTGCTTTTGAGTCTTGTCATAAAATAAATTCAGAGATCTTTTCATCAGCTTCATCAAACTCAATTTTAAGAGTGACTCCTTCATCTACCAAGGAAGATGTTAATTCACATAGGGATTCTGCTTCTTCAACTTTTAGACAAAATTCATTTAATTGTTGAGACAATAACTTTTTTGTATCCAGGGCTTCATTTTTGAATTCATCCAAACTGGGATAATTCTTAGACTTGTCTAATTTAGATCGAAACATCTTCTCTTGTTCAATTTTTGAAGTTTTTTCATTTTGTAGAAGAGCCTGTAATTTTGTAATTTCTTGATTTGGAAATTTTGTTGTTTTCCGTCTGTTGATCAGTCATGTAATTTCAACGACCATTTATCTTTCTAATTGTTTAGATTTGAGCTCTCCATCCTGGAATCGCTGTTCTAACTGAATTATTTTCGACTGATTCTCTGTAACCTGTTCTTCTAACATGGCTATTTGCACATCCTTTTGCTTCATTAACTATGTAACTTCAGAGGCCTTGTCTATAGTAGCAGCACTATAGGCACCTGCATATTGGCATAATTTGGTGAGATCCTAAAATGGATTCACCTTAGCATTCTTATAAACATGTTGACGGAAAATGTAGGCCAACGATGAGATCTCCCCGGTAGAAAGTCCCAATTAGACCTTGAACCATTTGGAATAGGGATCCCGTTCGGGGTGTGGGTCCGGCTACCGCTTAAGTCACCTTCCCTTTGGTCTCAAAAGAACACGATTGAACCTGCAGACACACACTTATTCAAATGATACAAGATACATGATTGATGCGTTAAAGACATATATAACACTATGCGTAGCGAGACAAATAATGAAGCATAGACACCGAAGGAGGTGTTGTTAACAACACATCGAAACTTACCTGCTCATAGGATATTCTATTACAAAGAAACAATTATTTATGGTGAGATGCCCCTTTACATTCCAGAAAGATAAAACAAATGCTAATAAACAAATTCACTAACATCCATTAAGAGAGCAAAGTGAACTAAAAATCATTAACACAAGTACAGAGAACCATAATGTGTAAATGATGCCATTAAAGGTGCAACTTCGTTAACTAAAATATTTTTGAAACTGTATAAGAAATACTCATAGTGTTTGCACAGAAAAACACATCAGATCCAAAAGGAGTTTAAACAAGTATCTATATTCATATGCAAAAGAGTGTTATCTTTCAATACAATTTTGTATGCTCTTGAGTCCCCCAAAAAAAACGGTCGTTTACGTTTTCTCCGGAGGGAGTTTTATAGATCAAAACTTGCCCTTTGGGCTTCCTGACTCTTCGCCTGCCTAATTGTTGAGTTGCCTTGCAACATGGAAGGGAACTGCGACCTGCAACCTGGCTGGGAAGTGCGACTTACGACCTGGCTGGGTAGTGCGACCTGCGACCTGGCTGGGCGACGCGACCTGCGACCTATTTCCAAATGCTACCAGCAATCTACTACCATTAGTTTATGAATATGTGTGCACAACTGTGAGGTCAGGGGCATCAATCTGTTGTCCTTTGAGGAAGTCTTTCCAGGTCTGATACTCTGCTTCTATGGGAGAAACCATAGGGGCCTCTTCTTTCAACCGATGCATGCACTCCAAAGCATTTGGGACTAGAGTTTCCTTATTCTACGAAATTATGTTGGAAAGAGAGGCGATATTGGTGTAGATCCAGACTGGCGTGACAAGAAACTAGCCCAGGTTCTCTCGTGACGCTGCAAGATCGGGAGTGGCAGTAGCTTGTTTGATGGGCTACAAAAATGACTGGATCTCCTGATCCACCTGTTCCCAGGTCTTCCCCTCGTCCAATGCACCCAGCGAAGGAATGTGGTGAAGGATGTGCATCGAATTGATGTCGTTGATCAGGTGTTCATATGCATCCATTACCTTGTCTAAGTCCTTGGATAGCTTATCCTTGGACTGCATTTTCATACGGATTTGGGCTTTGGCATCTTGCGTGTGAATCCAATCCTTCTTTGGAAAATGTTCAGGAGCCTGAGGGTACTGCACTGTCCAGTCCATCATTCTATCCAAGGCAGCTGAGGCCTCCTTCAGCTATTCGTGCTTTTGCTTAGTCTCCGTTTGGGCCCTCACCAATGGGGCTACTATTTGTTTCATGGTAAAAATTTCCCCATAAACTTGCCTTACGGTAGCCTCTAATATATCAAAATCCCTTTGAACGATAAGCAGAAATTCATTGACAAGGGGAGTTTTGTTTCGGAGTTGCTAAACCTCCTCTCTCAATGCCTTCTTTTCCTATTCTGCCCTTTTCTCCCGCTGCTCTTCTTCATGTAGCCTATTCTGTAGAGAAACGATCTCTCTACTCATTCTGGTCACATTCTCTTCTGTGGCCACAGTGAAGGCTATGCCAGCCGATGCTATCATCACAGGATTAGTCCTAGTATCGAGGACTATGTCTTTTCCAGTTGCGACTGTGGATGCAGCGAAAGGATTTTGCGCCAGGCATCTTCTCTTCTCCTGTCGGATTTTGAAGGAGAATTGATCGAACATGAGCCTGGTGAGGTCGAATACCTCCTCCTCTTGCCCTTGGGAGGAAATGACATCAGAGAGCGTGGCTCATGTACTAACTAAAGGTACCTCAAGGGGAGATACCTTGATGTTCTCTAGCATTTCATCCTCCTCTTCTTTCTTTTTCTTTTCTTCCTTTTCTCTCCATAGGTGTTCGGCTTCTGCCTTTTCATGTTCTCTCTTCCGCCTGAGCTCTGCTTCTGCCGCTGCTTCTAATTCAGCTTTCCTTTTACGCTCAGCTGCTGCAGCTTGCTCTGCTTTCTTCTGGCGGTGAGCTTCCACTTTATCTAACTCTTTCTTGAGTTCCCGTTCTGCTGCAGGCTACGCCTCTTGTTTCTCCTTTTCCTTCTTGGCCTCCTCGGCCTGCTTTTTCTTCTGCTCCGACCTTAGGCTCTTCTTGCGCTTATCCTCATCCTATTTCATTTTCTTCTCTCTCTTGCTAGGCTTTGGCCTCTATTTCTTTCTGTTGGGTAGACGTACTATGCCCTGTATTGGTTCGAGGCTTTTTAGCCAGAGAAGAAGAAGCGCCTCCTAATTCACGGCTCCTGTCTTCCAAGGTTTGGTCATCTGGGTCTTCTTGGCCAGAGTCCGCCCCCGGAGCAAGTTTTTGGTCCGCATTGTACCAATTTCTTCTTTCATCTTCTCTCGGGCGTTCCACATGCTGGTAGTTCAATTTGAATTTATCCCTCTTGCAATGATCAGGAACTATCCTCTTCGGGTCGTATGTTCGGTATTCTAATGGCCAAAGCGGTAACCTTTCATCTCTTCTACCTCTCTGAAGTCTTTGACTGTGTATGCGCCGATATTGAGGGGTAGAGTAGGCCACGACTTCTTCTTACCCTTGGACAGGACCCTGGAGAAACCTGAAGACATTTGGAAATAGACCTCTTGCATGAGCATTCTGTCTGTGACAAAACGAGGCATAGCATGTGGGGCCCTGAATGAGCCAAAGACTCGGATGAACGTATACTCGGTGAATGGGAACCAATGTGCCACCTTGACTAGCGTTTCCATGGCTCGCCAAGACATGCAAGGAGCGTCTTGGCCGAAATTTTTTCTGTAGAGAGCAGGGATGAACACTTGGGAGATTGCCTCTATGTCTTGTTTATACCTGGAATCCCAAAACACCTTGGTTTGTAAGTGGATTGCAAGGGTCTGTTTTGGATCCCAGTTATGCACCCATCCTTCAAAGTGAAACCTTAAACAGACGAAATCCAACAAATAAGAGGCCATATATAATTCAGCAGGCATTCCTTCATCTGGTACCAATGCCGAGGATAAGTTTGTATGCATGGAGGTCATCAATATGCTAGCCCATTTGAAACAGGTGCCGTGCACTGTGACATATTCCATGAGAGTTACCCATGTGCCATTGAAGGTGGTGGCATCGGGGCGCCCGTACAATCTGCAAAGCATGGCAGCCACTAATTTATATACTTTCCTCAGGCGCGCCACTGGATATTCCTGGTCCTTCTTGACCTTAATTTCTCAGGCTCCTCCCACCACTTCTTTATAGTGTCAACTACAGGAACTGCATGGGTGATAGCCCATTCTTCTGTGAAATCTTCTTCTCGATTAGGAAAAGAGTAATAGACATGAGCATCTGAGCCTTTGAGTGTTGTGAAAGCTTTGCCTTCGCTGTCCCTGATCACGAACTTCTTGGGGTCAGTTTTCTGTATAATCCAATCTATCATCTCTGGGCATGGGAATATAGCTGGATGGGCACCTACAAGATGTAGCTTAGACCTTTTGACCTTTAAGTATATCTCCCGATCAGGGAAGTCTTCTGGGAATTCTGTTCTAGCGAACTCTTGGTACACTTGGTACCAGCGCATGCTGTCCCCTTTGGCAAATGTGCATAGTGTATCTCTGTAGATCGGGGGTGGGGACATTGGCATGTCCATCTCTACATCCTCCACTGCCAGGTGCTTGTCTTTTTTCTGAGATACTGGAGGTCCCATGTCCCTGGAATCTGAGGGGACAGGTATACACTTCAAGTCTGCTTCAAATTCACCTGTCATATTCATGAAATAATCCCAGGATAAGAAAGATGCCATGATGATACAAGACCAGTTACAGCTTATCAATTATTTCAACTGGGGACACAGGAAGAGCTGAATAAGTGGCCTACTGGGTTGCGGGGTCGCAAGTTGTGAGAAAATGGAAAAGGTGTGACCTTGCGACCTTACGACTAGGTCGCGGGTCACAAATTGCGAAAAAAAATAGCGGAAATTCGACCTTACGACCTTGCGACTGGGTCGCGGGGTTGCGGTCGCAAGCTTCCAAGAAAATGGTGAAATGCGGCCTTGTGACCTTGGAAAAGGCTAGGTCGCGGGGTCGCGAGGTCGCAAGTTGCGCTAGGGCTTGCCGGGGTTTTGGCGCGCGCGGCGTGAAGTTGATTTTGCCTCTAACTTGCAAAACACAAGGCTAAAAGGGTCCAGACATAGCCAGGGGGTAGTTTTTGGAGTAGGGTACAGGCCATGAGAGGCTGGATGAGAAACTGTGATGAGTTGGGCAAGCAGGGTGAAAGCTGGAATCAGAAGAAAAGCCCTAAGTGACAAATGAAAACAATGACTAAGGCAAGGGGAAATTTAAAGGTTGAGGAATGCAGGGATTAGGCAAGAATAACCAAAAAGGAAACAGCAAGAGGAAAACGGCAACTTACCCGGGAAAATTGCGCTCCAGTCGACCTATCAGAGGCGTTTTTTCTATCCGCTGCATGTGCAAAATGCGACCTAGCGACCTCCTATATATAAAAAGGTCACTCGTGCGGGCCATTAATGAGGTCGTAAGGTCGCATGGTGAGGTGATGTGAGAGGGATGCGACCTAGCGACCTTGCGAACTTGCAACCTCAGGGTCACGAGGTCGCAAGGTCGCAGGGTCGTGGTTTTCCACAAATTTGAAGTTTTGCGACTCAGCGACTTAGTCCTCCCGACCCTTTACTTAAATTTTCTTTGTGCTCAAGGGGCTCCAAAAATTTTAAAGTGGGGTTTTTTGGAGGGTGTTGTAGAGGCTAAAATAAATGGTGATTCACTGGTTGAACTCAGAGTCTCTGTTGATGGTTGGCCTTGGAGGGGGAGGGAGGGGCCTTCACTAGCTGTTCTTTTTACCTTAAGGTCGACACTACCTTGCCTTTGACACCTTGCGAGGTTGCTTGGCCTGCTGGCTTGTTTGGGTGTTGGTTAACCGAACCTCATTTCTTCAGGTTTCCGGACCGAAAGGGTCAGAGAACTCTAGGCGGCTACAGGGTCCAGTACGATTATTTTTTCCTCATCGTGTTGCTCCGCTGCCTGCGAACCTCTCGGTCCCGGCGGAGTCACTGCCTAAAAGTCATAAACATTGCTCCGCTGCCAGCGAGCCTGGTTAGTACCCCGGCGGAGTCGTTACATCACCTCTCTGCACAGGAAGCCTTTCTCAATCCTTTACCCTTTATTGGTGTGCTATTGCACTTATTTTGAATGTGCCCAAGTCACCTATTTAAATGTGCTCATGGCACTTATTTGAGATGGGCAATTTTGCCTGGGCGGATGAGGGATCTCGACTTATTTTACTTGTAGAGAGGTTGCTCCTGGTCTGATATGAGGACTTTGGTTTTTCCCGGATGTCCTGACGTCACCCGGAGTTAACTCTATTCCCTTCCGATCTAGTTGTCGTTGTATCACACTTTCTTTTCGCAGACACCCTTTCAAACTTGCTAGGTGGGATCCCCCGGCTTGGTGGCTTGAGCTAGGTCATGTGCTACTTTTGGGTGCCAATTACAAGCAAGATTTTACCACCTCCGTGTATTTCAGGAAAGGCCCCCCATCAGCATAGAACCTATTGCAATGTGCCAATTGCGTGGCTCCGACAAGTCCTTCCGGTTTTTTTTTTTTTTTTTTTTTTTTCACAGAAAGGAACGAAAGCGGAAACTATGGTACAAGAATAAGATAGCCCTCTGAGGGCTGCTAAGTGAAGTAATGTTTGAGTTCATGCCCATTTACTGGGAGGACCTTGACTCTTCCCTCAAGGGTTTGCAGTCTAAACATGTTGGAACCCAATTTCTCCTTAACCTGGAAGGGAACTATCCATAGTGCTTGGAACTTGGAATGTTTTCCCTTTTCTTTGTGAGCTTTATCCCACTTCAGGACTAGGTCTCCTACCTCAAAGTTTTTACTCCCTGCGGATTTTTTATCAAACCATCTCTTGATCCGGCTTTGGTGGATGGCGAACTTTTCCCGTATTTTTTGTCTTTCTTCCTCCAACTTCAGTAGGGTGTCGATCCGGGTCTGCAAGGTGGGGCATGGGGTACCATGACATTCTTGGGACAACTGAAGGGTAGGGAGAGATAAATGGGGAGGAATGACTGCTTATTTTCCATACACAAGAAAATAGGGGGAGGTGCCTAGGGAGGATTTGGGCGTGACACGGTCAGCCCAAAGGGCGTTGTGCCAGTTGCGCTGGTGGAACAGCAGGGTCTTCTTAATGATGCGGATAAGATTTTTACTGGTTGAATCAGCGAACCCATTCCCTTGGGGATAATAATTTGTAGAATGTTTCAGAACAATACCATTTTCCAGAGCAAAGTCATACAATTTAAAAGATTAAAATTAAGTTGCATTATCAAAAACCAAGGAAGTTGGAACGCCAAACCTAGTAATGATGGAATGAGTGGTGAATTCTATTACCTCTTGATCATTGATTTGGCGTAAAGGTGCTGCTTCGACCTACCTGGTGAAATAATCGGTAGCAGTAAGAATATACCGATGTTGCTTGGAGGAGTGAGGTATGATTTCACCAATCACGTCCAAACCCCACTATTGAAAGGGTTCCTCCACTACTACTGATAGTAGGGGAGCGGCTGGCCGCGCTTCCCAGTTTGCGAATTTTTGGCATTGAGTGAATTTCTGGACATATGCATGCGCATCTCTAAAAAGGGTTGGCCAGTAGTATCCTGCGCGCATTATCTTGTGGGCGGTGGTATCGCCTGCAAAATGACCTCCAGCTGGTCTGTCGTGCAGCTCGGTTAAGATTTTATGTGCTTCATCATGTTCCAAGCAGTGTAACAGGACTCCATCGTAATGTTTCTTGAAAATATTACCCTGGATCAGCTGGTATGATGCAGCTTTGAGTCTTATTGTGCATTTCTGTCGGGTAGATAGAGCAGGGTCTAGGATGCCATGGGCTAAATATCCCGAAATTTCAGAGTACCAAGAAGGGCTTCTCTGCTGAGGTGCGTGGTCACTCTGATACATGTCGATTTCCTGTGCCCAACATTCTTCTTCAACTCCATGTGAACTTGTAGCCTCCGCAGCCATTTGGCATAGTCCTTGTCCTTTAACGGTGTGTGTTGGTTTAAACTCTAAGTCATACTCTTGCAGGCACGCCACCCAGTTGCCCCGCCTCTCGCCTAGCTCCTGCTGCACGAATAGTGAGCGGACAGCTGGGTGGGGAACGAAAACCATGACATGGTTTCATAAGATGTAAGGCCTAAAATGCTTGATTGCTTTGTAGACTGCATAGGCTTGCTTTTAGATTTTAGGGTAGTTCAATTCAGCTCCTTGCTAACTAGTACTCATGAAGGATATAGGCCGTTCATCATTGTTGTTGTCTTTCTGCGTGAGGACAGCTACGAGTGATGAGTCTGAAGCGAAAGTATATAGGATAAAGCTTCTGCTAAAATCTGGACTTTGGAGGGATGGTGCTTCGACTATAGCCTGCTTGATTTTGTTGAAGGCCTCCTTCTCCAGCAGATTCCATTTGAAAATCGCATTCTTCTTTATCATCCCCTGCAACGATCTGATTATCTGGGCGAAATCTGATATGAATTTACGCACAAAATTGATTTTCCCCAGGAAAGACTGCATCGCTTTTTTACTGCTAGGGGGTGGAATTTGGGCAATGGCTTTCGCCTGCTTGGGATCTACAATAATTCCCTGCTTAGTTATAATGTGACCCAACAAATTCTCTTCTGCTACGGCGAAAACACTCTTCTTCGGGTTGAGTGAGATCCCGTACTTCCTGCACCTTTTAAAAATTTGCTTGAGGTGGCATAAATGATCACCCCGGTGTTTCGAGAACATAGTGACGTCATCCAAATAGACTACCACACTCTGCCCTATCAAACCATGGAAAGCTATATCCATGGCCTGTTGGAAAGTTGCCCCCGCGTTTATTAATCCAAAAGGCATGCGCCTGAAAGCGAACGTTCCCCATTTGGTCCGAAAGGTGGTTTTCAATCTGTTTGGCTCAGCTACCAGCACCTGGTTGTAACCAGAGAACCCATCCAATAAGGAGAACATCTCGGATTTGGACACAGCTTTCAATATTTGTTCCATAGGTGGCACCGGGTAATTGTCTTTGTTTGAGGCCCGATTTAAATTCCGGAAATCCACGCATAAGCGGATCTCGCCAGACTTCTTCCATACCAAGACCAAATTTGACACCCATGTGGAGTGGCAAAATTTGAAGATGATGCGTGCATCCAAAAGCTTCTTAAGTTCTTTCAGAATCATCAGTTCCAAAGTAGGATACACTTTTCTGAGCTTCTGTTGGAACGGCTTCACGCCTTCCTTCATGGGTATCACGTGCTGAATAATCCGAGTATCATACGTACGTAAATCATCATACGTCCAAGCAAATACGTCTCGATACTTCTGAAATAATTGGGTGAAGGCCTGCGTCTCTTGGTCGGTACAGTCTTTCCCAAGGTTGATGTACTTCAGGTTCTCATCTGATCCCAAGTTCACCTGCCGATGTGCTAAGGTGGAACTTTGTACTTTGGTATTTGGGGGCCCATGGAATCGGCTTTGCAGATCAAAGAGCTTTTCCAGTGACACTATCTCCTTGGGCATGTGGTTCTCCCTGCGTTTATCATGCTCTTCCTGCAATGCTTGATCGTGATCTGCCTCATTTATTGCCGCGTCCTTGAATACTTCAGTGTTGAGCATAAATTCAAGGATCTGTTGATCATCATCAAAAACGCATAAATTAGTAATATTATCTGGCACGGAGGGTCTATACATAACTTCAATAGAAAATCCATCCCTCAAAGGGGTAAATCTAGCGGCAGCATTAGCCAAAGTATCATCTGCTGCATTATACATTCTAAGAACAGATTTGATTCCAAACGCATCGAAAGAAGAAATAAGATGCCATACCTCTTGTTGATAAGCTTTTAAGTGCGGAGACAAACAATGAATGGTATTGCACACCTGCCGAGTGATGATCTCAAAGTATCCAATGACCTGTAAGCATCTTACCTTCAAATCCAGTGCCTTCTTGAGTCCAAGGATTAAAGCTTCATATTCAGTAGTATTGTTGGTGCACTAGAACTCTAGCCGACACGAAATCAAGAACTTGTTCTTTTGAGGGTCCAACAAGATGCAGCCTGCACCAGCTCCATCATGGGTCTTGGAACCATCATAATATAGGGTCCATACGTCATTTTCTGGCTCCTTCGAGGTTGTAGGTTGGGGAAGGATTTCGGTTTGGTGCGAGACGGGAGTGGCTTGGTCTTCTGCGACGAGTGTTAGCTCAGACTGGATCTCGGGGTCTACTGGAGACTGAGGAGGATGGTAGCATCCGAAAATGGCTTCCAAGAAGCACATGCCAAGCTCCTCCTGGGAAAAAATGATGGGTGCGTTAGCAGCATCCAAATCAGTCACAGTATATTTCATATATGGTTCGCTTTCGACCCTGATTTGGTTATTCTGGCCTTAGTAAGGAAGCCACATGTGGGACCAGTCGGTGGAAAAATACCCTTGCAGCTTGCTAGACCAGTCTCTGCTAAGTAATAGATCGTAGGATTTCGGAATGTCAACAACCACAATGTCAATACATTGGTGGACTCTAGAGTCGGACGAAAGATGGATGATGACGTTATTTAGTTCTCCTACGACTGGCACTTGCGATCTGTCAAGTTGGATGATCCTCGCATTAGTTTTCTCTGGGCGGATGTTCAGCTTCTTACAAACAGATAGGGGATGATGTTCGTGGACGCGCCGGAGTAAACTAGACAGTTATGGACGTTGAAGTTAAAAATATCAAAAGATAAGAGGAAAGGAGGAGTAGATCCCCTGGAATTTGCATTGATGGCGTTTACAATAGATTAAACACTCGGACTAGCTTGCGCGGACGTATTGCTCACAGGCTTAGTACTTGAGGTATTGGCGAAGGCTTTAAGAATGAGTTCTCGTTGATTTGTGATGCGGGCAAGCTTGTAGAGGGAGATGTTGGCTCTGGTTTTTTTCATGTCCTCAACAATGTTATAACCAGAATCGGATGGAGGACTAGGCTCGGTAGTGGCTTTTGGGGACCCCACTAGGAGCTTACTCTTTTGATTTTCTCAGGTGGTGTTGTTCGTGGGCTTCTCAGGAACAGCTTGTTGTTCGTTTCCCGAGGGAAGAATCTTCCTTAAGAAAGCCCTTTTTTTCTCCTCAAAGGACTGTTCGGGGACCGGTCCTTTGCTCCTAAGGCTATAATTCCACACAGGTTGGGCCTTGGGATTGTCTTCCATGTTGATATCAGTGACAGTAAGATTTTTTTCCCTGCGGATTATGTCAAACACAAGAACAGAGGACCGTGGTTCTTCATCCGGGGGAAAATATTCATCGTGGTCAGGAACATCATCCTCCCCCACATCCCCTGGGGTTTGATCATCCAGAAGCTGGTTTACTACTGCAGTCATGCTGTCAATCCATTGTGGGCATGTTTTTTCAGAGTGGGCAGCCTAGTGGAAAGAACAAAAGTTATCTTTTCCTATTTCTTCCACGTTGAGAACAGTGTTCGAGTTAGATGGAGGTCGGTTGGTGTTGGGGTTGCTTTTTCTGAAAAAGGGTTTGGGTGCCTTAGTGCTAGTCGTGGATTCTATACCCTTTCTCTTCAGGTCAGAAACTTCATTTGTCAATAGCTTGAGGGTCTTTGCTATACTCTCGAGGTCAAAAGCATCCTTATCCTTATCCGGAGTTTTGGGTGTGGAGGACTGACCTTTCTTCACGATTGGTTTGTGGTCATCTCTTCCTTCGTGATCGATTGCTCCTATAGAAATCATGTATTTTTCTACAGTGAGGGCGGCCACGTAATTTTCCGCAAGGGTGGCGCGGGCTTCACATTTCACGAAGACGGCAATATCCCTAGGGAGAGCTTTCGTATAGTAGTCTATGGTGATAGAGTCATCCAACGCCAGGTTGGGGGGAAACTTTTGCAGTATGGTAGCAAAGCGCTGATTGAATTCTCTAACCTTCTCTTTCTTATGGCACTTAATGGTGCTTAACTCCATGAGGAGCATGGAAGGGGTTTTGTCCTCTGAGAATTTCTGCAAGAACACGCGACGGAATTGATCCCATGAGGTAATGGAGGCACTTGGGAGGGAGTGGTACCAGGTGGTAGCTTTGTTTTCAAGAGTATGCGGGAACAGGCGGCAAGCTACGTCATTCATTTGAACCCTCATGATCTATAGGGAGAGATAGAAATTGCTTATATGATCCTCGGCCAAGGTGCCTTTCTCGGGATCAAATTTGGGGAGATGCTTCTCAAGGTGCCTAGGCATGTCGTGGAGGGGGCCCAAAAGATCTAATGGGGACTGGGCCATCCAGGTAAGTGGTCTCACCCTCCTAGCATGCTCGTGGTGCCTGATCTCAAACTCAGATTCACTCCCCGTACCTGACACCAATGCTTCTCCCTCATGGCGAGAGTGTTCATCTTGATATCCCTCACGATTGCCCATGTCTCTGAGATATCCCCAATTGTAGACAAGCGGCCTGTTTGGGTTTGGGCGGTGGTAGTTGGCACATTGTCCTTGGCCACGGCCTCTATCTCCTCTACATCCAGTCCCGTGGCCTCTATTCCCCTCACCTTCATTTCTGCGGGCTCTATTTCCCTCGCCTTCATTTCTACGGGCTCTATTTCCCTCACCTTCATTCCTGCGGGCTCTATTTCCCTCTCCTTCATTCCCTCGGCCTCTACCTCCATCGCCTTCCCCAGGTGGGGGGTGTGCCTGGTGGTTGTTCTATTGGGCTTGGTTAGGCTGAGGGTCAGGGAAGGGTTCATTCATGCCAAATTCCTCCTCTTCGCCCACTTAGAGCTCGGGAATCGGTTCGTTACCCTGAACAACAGTGGCGAGGTCTTCAACCATGAGATTCACCAACTGGGGTATGGAACTCACTAGGGCACCATTACGAGTGATGTTTTCAGCAGGGGTCCTAGTATGGGTCAAGAAATTCATGATTGGGGCATATCGCAAATCCCTGATGAGATTGCGGGCAACTGGGCGCAAGGCTCTCAATTGCTCTGTGGTAATTTCATAATATGGAACCTCCTCCCCTGGAATATCTTCCAATGGGGGAGGGGTAGTATCATCGTTTATGACCTCCCCATGGGGATTTTGTGATGGAATGTTGGTTGTATGCTGGGAGGATGCCATTCAGGCCCTCTTTCTAGCACCAATTCTGTTGACGGGAAAATCTGTCCGGCCAAAAGTAGGGGATCTCCCCGGTAGAAAGTCCCAATTAGACCTTGAACCGTTTGGAATAGGGATCCCGTCCGGGGTGTGGGTCTAGCTACCACTTAAGTCACCTTCCCTTTGGTCTCAAAAGAACTCAATTGAACCTGCGCACACACACTTATTCAAATGATACGACATACATGATGGATACGATAAGCATGTATATAACACTATGTGTAGCAAGACAAATAATGAAGCATAAACGCTGAAGGAGGTGTTGGCAACAACACATCGTTGGGGTTATGCTTGTAGGCTGTTCTAACCACAAAAGAAACAATTCTTTATGGTGAGATGCCCCTTTACATTCCAGAAAGATAAAACAAATGCTAATAAACAAAGTCACTAACATCCATTAAGAGAGCAAAGTGAACTAAACATCATTAACACAAGTACAGAGAACCATAATGTGTAAATGATGCCATTAAAGGTGCAGCTTCGTTAACCAAAATATTTTCGAAACTGTATAAGAGATACTCATAGTGTTCGCACAGCAAAACACATCACATCCAAAAGGAGTTTAAACAAGTATATGTATTCATATGCAAAAGAGTGTTATCTTTCAATACAATGTTGTATGCTCTTGAGTCCCAAAAAAAAAAGGTCCCTTACATTTTCCCCGGAGAGAGTTTTATAGATCAAAACTTGCCCTTTGGGCTTCCTGACTCTTCGACTGCCTGACTGTTGAGTTGCCTTGCGACCCAGAAGGGAACTGCGACCTGCGACCTGGCTAGGCAGTGCGACCTGCGACCTGCGACCTGGCTGAGCGGCGCGACCTGCGACCTGTTTCCAAATGCTACCAGCGATCTACTGCCACTGGGTTATGAAGATGTGTGCAAAATTGTGAGGTCAGGGGCATCAATCTGCTGTCCTTTGAGGAAGTCTTGCCAGGTCTGATACTCTGCTTCTATGGGAGAAACCAAAGAGACCTCTTCTTTCAACCGATGCATGCACTCCAAAGCATTTGGGACTAGAGTTTCCTTCTTCTGCAAAATCAGGTTGGAAAGAGAGGCGAGTTGGTGTAGATCCAGACTGGTGTGACAAGAAACTGGCCCAGGTTCTCTCGTGACGCTGCAAGATCGGGAGTGGTAGCAGCTTGCTTGATGGGCTGCAAAAATGACTGGATCTCCTGATCCACCTGTTCCCAGGTCTTCCCCTCGTCCAATGCACTCGGCGAAGGAATGTGGTGAAGGATGTGCATTGAATCGATGTCGTTGATCAGGTGTTCGTATGCAACCATTACCTTGTCTAAGTCCTTGGATAGCTTATCCTTGGACTTCATTTTCATACGGATTTGGACTTTGGCATCTTGCGTGTGAATCCAGTCCTTCTTTGGAAAATTTTCAAGAGCCTGAGGGTACAGCACTGTCCAGTCCATCATTCTGTCCAAGGCAGCTGAGGCCTCCTTCAGCTGCTCATGCTTTTTCTTAGTCTCTGTTTGGGCTCTCACTAATGGGGCGACTGTTTGTTTTATGGTAAACATTTCCCCATAAACTTGCCTTATGGTAGCCTCTAATATATCGAACTCCCTTTGAACAGTAAGCGGAACTTCATTTACAGGGGGAGTTTTGTTTCGGAGTTGCTGAATCTCCTCTCTCAATGTCGTATTTTCCTATTCTCCCCTTTTCTCCCGCTGCTCTGCTTCATGTAGCCTATTCTGTAGAGAAACAATCTCTCTACTCATTCTAGTCACATTCTCTTCTATGGCCACAGCGAAGGTGTGCCAGCCGATGCTATCATCACGGGATTAGTCCTAGTATCGAGGACTATGTCTTTTCTGGTTGCGACTGTGGATGCGGCGAGAGAATTTTGCGCCAGGCATCTTCTTTTCTCCTATCGGATTTTGAAGGAGAATTGATCAAACATGAGCCTGGTGAGGTCGAATACCTCCTCCTCTTGCCCCTGGGAGGAACTGACATCGGAGAGCGTGGCTCGTGTACTGACTAGAGGTACCTCGAGGGGAGATACCTCAATGTTCACTAGCATTTCGTCCTCCTCCTCTTTCTTTTTCTTTTCTTCCTCTTCTCTTCATAGGCGTTCGGCTTCTGCCTTTTCATGCTCTCTCTTCCGCCTGAGCTCTGCTTCTGCCGCTGCTTCTAATTCGGCTTTCCTCTTACGCTGAGCTGCTGTAGCTTGCTCTGCTTTCTTCTGGCGATCGGATTCCACTTTATCTAACTCTTTCTTGAGTTCTTATTCTACTGCAGCCTCCGCCTCTTGTTTCTCCTTTTCCTTCTTGGCCTCCTCGGCGTGATTTTTCTTCTGTTCTGACCTTAGGCTCTTCTTGCGCTTATCCTCATCCTCTTTCATTTTATTCTCTCTCTCTTGCTGGGCTTTGGCCTCTATTTCTTTCTGTTGGGTAGAAGTACTATGCCCTGTACTGGTTCGAGGCTTTTTAGCCAAAGAAGAAGAAGCGCCTCCTAATTCACGGCTCCTGTCTTCCAAGGTTTGGTCATCCGGGTCTTCTTGGCCAGAGTCTGCCTCCGGAGCAAGTTTTCAGTCTGCATTGTACCATTTCCTTCTTTCATCTTCTCCCGGGCGTTCTGTGTGCTGATAGTTCCATTTGAACTTGGCCCTCTTGCAATGATCAGGAACTATCCTCTCCGGGTCGTATGTTCGGTATTATAATGCCCCAAGGCGGTAACCTTTCATCTCTTCTGCCTCTACCTCTACTTCTCTGAAGTCTTTGACTGTGTATGCGCCAATAGTGAGGGGTAGCGTAGGCCATGGCTTCTTCTTACCCTTGGACAGGACCCTGGAGAAACTGGAAGACATTTGGAAACAGACCTCTTGCATGAGCATTCTGTCTGTGACAAAACGAGGCATAGCATGTGGGGCCCTGAACGAGCCAAAGACTCGGACGAATGTATACTCGGCGAATGGGAACCAATGCGCCACCTTGCTTAGCATCTCCATGGCTCTCCAAGACATGCAAGGAGCATCTTGGCCGAACAATTTTCTGTATAGAGCGGGGATGAACACTTGAGAGATCGGCTCTATGTCTTGTTTATACCTGGAATCCCAGAACACCTTGGTTTGTGAGTGGATTGCACGGGTTTGTTTTGGATCCCAGCTATGCACCCATCCCTCAAAGTGCAACCTTGAAAAGACGACATCCAACAAATAAGAGGCCATATAGAATTCAGAAGGCATTCCTTCATCTAGTACCAATGTCGAGGATAAGTTTGAAAGAATGGAGGTCATCAATATGCTAGCCCAGTTAAAACGGGTGCTGTGCGCTGTGACGTACTCCATGAGAGTCGCCCATGTGTCGTTGAAGGTGGTGGCATCGGGGCACCCATACAATCTGCAAAGCATGGCAGCCACTAGTTTATATACTTTCCTAAGGCTCGCCACTGGATATTCCTGGTCCTTTTTTACCTTAAATTTCTCGGGCTCCTCCCACCACTACTTTATAGTGTCAACTATAGGAACTGCATGGGTGATAGCCCATTTTTCTATGAAGTCTTCTTCTCACTCAGGAAAAGAGTAATAAACATGAGCATCTGAGCCTTTGAGTGTTGTGAAAGCCTTGCCTTCATTGTCTCTAATTACGAACTTCTTGGGGTCAGTTTTCTGTATAATCCAATCTATCATCTCTGGGCATGGGAGTATAGCCGGATGGGCACCTGCAAGATGTAGCTTAGACCTTTTGACCTGTAATTATATCTCCCGATCAGGGAGGTATTCTAGGAATTCTGTTCTAGCGAACTCCTCGTACACTTGGTACCAACGCATGTTGTCCCCTTTGGCAAATGTGTAAAGGGTATCTCTGTATATCGGGGGTGGGGACATTGGCATGTCCATCTCTACGTCCTCCACTGCTAGGTTCTTGTCTTTTTTCCGAGATACTGGAGGTCCCATGTCGCTAGAATTTGAGGGCACAGATATACACTCCAAGTCTGCTTCAAATTCACCTGTCATATTCATGAAAGAATCCCATGATAAGAAATATGCCATGATGATACAAGACTGTTACAGCTTATCAATTATTTCAACTGGGGACACAGGCTGAGCTGAATAAGTGGCCTACTGGGTCGCGGGGTCGCAATTTGCGAGAAAATGGAAAAGGTACGACCTTGCGACCTTGCGACTAGGTCGTGGGGTCGCAGGGTCGCGGGTTGTGAGAAAAGGACGGGGATGCGACCTTGCAACCTTGCGACTAGGTCGCGGGGTCGCAAATTGTGGAAAAATAGCGAAAATGTGACCTTGCGAACCTTGCGGCCCTAGGTCGGGGGTCGCGGGGTTGCAAGTCGCGCTAGGGCTTTCCGGGGTTTGGGCGGCGCGCACGGCGTGAAGTTTATTTCCTATAGATTGCAAAAAAAAGGTTAAAAAAAGGGTCGAGACAAAGCCGGGGGATATTTTTTGGAGAAGGGTATAGACCATGAGAGGTTGGATGAGAAATTGTGATGAGTTGGGCAAGCGAGGGTGAAAGCTAGAATCGAAGAAAAGCCTAAGTGAAAAATGAAAACAATATTTAAGGTAAGGAAATTTAAAGGCTAAGGAATGAGGGGATTAGGAAAGAATAGCAAAAATGAAATAGCGGGAGGAAAAATGATACTTACGGGAAAATCGTGCTCCGGTCGACTTGTCGGGGCGTTTTCTCCGTGTTGCATGTGCAAAATGCGAGCTAGCGACCTCCTATATATAAAAAGGTAACACGTGTGGGACACTAATGAGGTCACGAGGTCGAATGGCAAGGTGATGTGAGAGGGATGCGACCTCGCGACCTGCGTGACCTTGCGACCTCGGGGTCGCGAGGGCGCAAGGTCGCGAGGGTCGCGGTTTTCCACAAATTTGAAGTTTTGTGACTCGGCGACTTAGTCCTCCCGACTCTTTACTTAACTTTTCTTTGTGCTCAAGGAGCTCCAAAAATTTTAATGTAGGTTTTTTGGAGGGTGTTGTAGAGCTACAACACATTCAAAACCATAGCACATGCAATAAATTTGAGACATGCAATTTGCAATCTATTGTAACATCCAAAATATTTAGAAAATTTTAAAATCGGTAACATAACATAGACAAAATTTCATCTAATCGTAGTTAATTTCTTGGAATTATTGAGGAACCCAACATATTCCACGCAACGGCTGAACTATCTCCATTAGTTACCAGAAATTTGAGATCTACTTCCCTAGAATCAACAACCTCATTGATTCCTAGTGATTTCTTCCTAATGATTTTTAGCGACGTCTTGCTTTAAAGATGCAGCAACCTTTTTTCCTAGGGCTTATATATATATATATATATATATATATATATATATATATATATATATATATATATATATATATTTCGAAAATATACTCTTATTTCTCTTTAAAGCACACCTTTCTCTCTAGTTGTGCTTTATTTTACCCCCACTTAGGCATTTATTTCCAACTAAGTCATTAACATAATTTTCTCTCCCATTATGTTAATATTTTCCTCTTTATTTTCTCCTAGGGATTTTTAGGTGACTTTTAGGGAGAGGTCCAAGTTGAACTTAACCACCAATAGCATTTCATAAGGCATTTGGAAAGAACTCTTCTAAAACTCTAAAGTTATTTTGAATACCCCAACCAATGTATTCATTAACTCAATAATAAACGAAAATTTTACCTCATTACATCGGTCCTATCCTGGCTTCATAGTCATTGAATCCAATAAAATTCAATGTCTAAAAATAGTGAATGTCTACAAACCCATTGTAATTTACATGTAATTTTCCATTTTCATATTATCATTAAAGCAAAGGAATATTTATATAGACCACACATCTATACTTGACCCTCAACATGGGTTCCATAATTTTTCAAAGTACATTAACAACAATTCATCACATGTAATATAGGTGGTATACATTCCAAATTTCCACATAATAATAATCATGTAATTTACAAAAAAATACATTGAAATGTCTTGCAACCCATATTATTATACTTTATTTAGGGTCTCACCTTAGGAACTATCGATATTACGAGAGAACTAATAATCATTGAGCAGTGGACAAAAAAATGAGATTTTTTTCTTTCCTTACATTTACAGCTTGCAGCCATGTAAGTGACAACCATTGAGGAATTTTGGGAAGATAATTTGCAATAATGAAATATACAACCTTGTAGACTTTTATCAAATAGTGTGCAAGCATGCAATCTAAAACCAATTTGACATTCCAGCAAGCAGTTTGTAAGCATGCAATCTACGTACATTGAGGAATTTTAAAAACAATTTGCAAGCATGCAATCTATGGTCAATGAGACATTCTACCCAATTGTTGGAAAGCATACAATCTAGCGCCATTAAGGAGCTAGTTAGTGAACATAAAATAAATTTCCATAAATATGTTTAAACTATCGGAAGCGATAGTAAAACTAGAATTTATATAATAGCATGAATCATATTCATATCATCAATGGTAAAATTTCTGCCAACAACACAACCAACAATCCCTACATGAGCGTCTAATCAGGAAAGTCAACAAAATTATGGATCCAAGTATGAAAATAGTTTTTTGTTGGAATAAACATGAGGTTTATATGATCTCATGGTATGAAAACCCCTTGATGTTAATATTAATCACATCGAAAACTTCCATGGATGCAATTATTTAAAACAACAAAACTTTGGATCTCATTTACATCTTTTTCTCGAACACATGGAATGAAAAGTTTGCTCTACAACTCTAAATGAAGAAAGAGAACCCAGAATTATGTTACCATGAGCTGTTCAATGACTTTAAGTTCACTATGTGAGTGCCACTTCACTCGTTGCTTATTTTTAACAACTAAAGAGGTTCGGTCAAATTTTTTTTTTTGACTTTCCATTGTCCTCTTCACGGTCAACCCCAACATAAACCATTTAGTTATCACGCTAGCCATACATGCATTCATTGTTATATACGGTGCATGGGAAATTTAACCACATTTTTCCACTATTTTTTCTTATGCACCATAATCATTGTTCTAATATTATGCATGAAAAGGTTGGCAATTAATCTCCACTATAAACGATCGAGTTCTCAGGATGGTTCACAGCTACAATAGAGGTTTTATTGTATTTTATCCGAAAAAAAAATATTCAAATTTCATGAGCACAACTTTTAAATAAACATTATAACTTTCTACTCTTTCATGAATTCATTAATCATGCATCATCCATCTCATGTTAATTGTAGTCTACTACAAGTTTAACTAAAATCATACCTGAGATGATGCCCAATAGTATCATATTTTTTACTTCTTCTTTCACCAATGATTCCCAAAAGGTGCCAATGTTGCAACCTTTTTCTGCGATACCATTTGTAACATACTACGATAGCCTCGCGGGAAAATGCATGAAGTTAGGAATTTTCAAAATTTACCAATGCGTAACTACAATTTAATTTCTATATTAACCCATTAAACATTAGAATAACCATCATCATCACCTAGAGAGATGTTTAGGAAAAAACATAGTGAGTTATGCAACCATTAGCTTGTCCTTCTTGTAGCATATTAACTTAAATTTCTTGCTATAACTATGCATCGGTCCCAAAAAATTAGTTTAACTCATTTAGTATCTCACATAATTCATAATATAAACATCACATCATGAAATAAATTAACATCATGAAAATGACATAATGAACAATCACATCATTAGACATTGATTCACATGAAACCACGTAGGGTGAGAACCAACAAACATTTAATTTTGTTATTAAATGCACAACGAGGTTGTCACCTCAACGAGAAAGGGTTATAAGGGAATCCATCCCTTGACCATTTCTACAAAAATTACATGAAAATTAATATTAACTACAACATAACTAAATATAAGCTATTATGATCATCATGATACCATTTTACCATGAATCCTCAATCTTTGTCTTTGTAGTTGAGCTTGTTTCCTTTAGTGGGTCATTGCGCGATTGGAACTACTAAACCTACATGGAATAACAACTCTTGATCTTCCACAATGTTAAACTTGAAAATCATTTTCTCAATCCATCCTTTTTTTCTGCCATTATTGTCATTAGCACACTTGATTTCATGATTAGATAGAATATTAATAAACCAATAATCGATCTCTATTTGTGACTCTTCAACACTATTTGTCCACATGTATAGAACATAACCACATTGACATTAATTTCCTTCTTTAATTTCATTTCTCATGCATTAGTAACAAACAAATCACTATCTGACATCATCTTTCCAACAAACACTAACAAAATCTTACATGCACTTTCATATTATTTCCAAAGGAAAGCTAACATACTATATAATAACATTGTGCATGTGAATGCTTAACAAGATTTCAAGATAACTATCCCAACAAGGAATTTATCTTTTTTTCCCACTCTTATGTTTTATTTTCAAAAGGGATTAATGAAATATGTTATACTTATGGATGTGAATGCATGTCCTTTTCGAAAAACATGTTTTCCACCCAAGAGATATTCATAATGGTTATTATGTATAATAATGCTAACTTGATTTCAAACAAGTTAAAATACTAGTTATAATTTTGTGCATGCAATAACATAGTTATTGTTACTTAGATGTAGCTTATCTCATTTCTTTGAAAATAAACTAAATAAATATTTCATGGAAAAATAAACACATTTCTTTTCCAATGGGTCAAACGCATACCACTTATTCTTGTGCATGCACATGGATATTTCCATTTCATCAAAATATATAACCCAATAACGATACTTTTTCCATGTATGCAAGAGTATATGTTTCTTTAAATAATCTTACACAATAAAGCGAGGTGATTACTATTTCTCCTCTCCCCTAAGAATCTAATCCAATAATGCATACAAGGATATATTTTCTCTTCTATTATTTTTGAAGAGTTCTAACCCAATAATTGATTCCTTGCTAGAAATATATATATATATATATATATATATATATATATATATATATATATATTTCCCTGATGAATTTAACACATGGTATTCTTTTCCGAAATGTACCTAACTAACTAGCTATTATGCATGAGATACAAAACATTTTACAGCATCATTTCTGTATTGGAGAGATTTGTAATATTTCCATAGAAATAGCATGAATAACACATCCTTCTCAAAAAACACAACGTTCCTTTCATGCAAAGGTTTTATGTGAGCTACCCTACCGTAACTTATTTATACATTTTTACATGGCTCAAGCTCCTCATGTGTAAAATCACACAATAATTTTTAGTACATCAAATGTACTAGATAATTATTCATGTTGCACCTAAGAACATAGTCTCTTCAAGAGTCAATATTTCTCTTTAACTTTTAATGAATATAAATTGTAGAGAAAATAGTTGGTAATCTCTTAAAATAAATATCTTAATTCCTTTTAAATAGTTATCAACATAATTATTATGCCTATAGGTACATAAACAATTATTTTATCCAATTTAAATATCAAATAGAAGCACTCTATTTTCTGTTTTGTTTGATATTTTAGCCAACAGTTGGTTCCTTAATTCTTAGAACATATGAAACGAATTTCATAAAACCAAAGAGGTTTTTGTTTGGAACAAAATTATTCAAAATAACCTCACAATCATTGTTTTCACGGGGGTCATGGTTTTTTAAGATTTGAATGAATCTTTACCTTTTACGGTTAAGTATTGAATAATTTCCTATTCTTGTCAAAAGTTGGTTCTTGTTTCAGCAAATTGAAACCATTTTAGAAAACAAAAAGGGTTTTTATTCCTAACGGTTCCCTTAAACATAATCTCTCTCATTTTCTACATAGGTGCTATGTGGTTTGAAGATTCGGACAAATATTTGGAGCTCATTTTTCCGGAAATTAAATATTAAATAATCCCCTGCTTTTTTATCATCAATTATGGATAGGGTTTTTGAGACTTGGGAAAATAATTTTTAAAATATGAAACACAATTTTTGTCATATCATCTTCTTTTACAAAATACTATTTCATTTTTCTCATATCTATTTCGGTTTGGGAGATACAAAAGTCATATTTAGGCAGCTATTGCAAGAAAAATCATGCGATTCCATAGAATTATTTAGCCATGAAAAACTTTTAGGAATTCACAACACATGCATTATTCTAAATTCAATGAATAAAACAATTATTCTTTATACAAAATTATATAGACTTTTTCTCGAGGAATAATCTTGATTCTTGATCTCACTGAACTTTTCATACCAATTAATTCAATTATTATATCATCATACCCCTTATGCAAATAGAAGAATTTTCAAAGAATATGGTTACTTATCTCTTGATGCATGCTTGGAATACTCTCTTCCTCTTCTTGGATCCATTCTCCATGTATTCTCCCATTCCCTTATTCTAATTCTCACATAGGCTTCTAATAAATAGAATTAATAAAATGGAATAGCTTTTATAAATCATAAAGCATTACTATTTTTCTAAATCATAAATGAATTCAGCTTTTTTATGTCACAAAATCATTCTAGCTTTTACGGAATCATAAAACCATTCCATAAAGCATCCATAAATATGATTTTCCTAAATCACAAAAACACTCCATAAATCTCTCGTAGATTTTATTTTTAAAGATAGATTTTTTTTCCTTATGAACAAATATCACTTATCCATAATTTTCCAAATCTATAACTCATTATTTCTAAACTCATAAAATATACCAACTTTGAAATATAATTGATTTCCATAGAAGAATATAAATTCTTATAAATAAAATAATTAAGAAATAATTCTTCCAATATACCTATAATCAACAATTACAAGAATATTCTTCATGTAAAATCAATATAATAATAAATAATATTTAATTATTTAACAACTTTGATTTTACATGATTTTTTACGGTGGCTTATCGAGGATATTATACCAACTAGCTATTTATCTTTTTTGTAGCTTCTCTGCAAATTGGCTACAATATTTTCAACTAGGTCCTCTAACTCGACGATCGAAGAGATCAGACTATGTCATTGAATTAAATTTCAATAGACTCTCCATTACAACGAACTTGGAATCAACAACAACTCTTTAAATTTTAGTTTTTAAGAGCTTTATTCATTACTCTCATGTGACTAGTCCACGGACCACGTGGGCTTGGTCAGTAATAAATATCATAGTTTTCACCTTTAGGTTGGAAAATTTTCCCACCCAGGATCTAAGACATTTAGGTATATGAAACTAATGTAGCATTAAAAATAAAACGAGAACACACAAATACAAATTACCTACTTAGCTAATGTCATTCCATTGTTTATATTTTTGGCAAACCATACTCTCTCTCGAAAAAAAAATTATGCCTTTCGGTCAAGGGTTACTCCAACAGATCGATAAGTTTGTTCACACTAACCTGTGAAGACAATTAGAATTGGCTTTCAATAAAAAGTGCAAGCGAAATAGGATTACATGCCAATCAACCCTCGAAAGAAAACTTAAAACCACACATTAACATCAATTATAAATGGACAAGAAAATATCATTAACATTTGAAGTTTTAGGTGCAAGTGACCTTCCTTTAAACATGAATTTTACGTAATTACCAGGTTTTTTTTTATGAGACATCCGGTTGAAGTACAACTCCTTTTCACCGGCACCATTAACTACCTCCTCTCTGGTGTGTAATCTAGAGGCATCCATATTTTGCTTAAGCAATTAAAATAAATGGGGAAATTTTTTTTTTTGAAAAGAAGACAATTGTCTACCATGACATAAACATTGCACCCAAATTCCTCTCATTTAAAGTGATGCGAGAGGTAGACATGGAAATTGTTGTCAAATTTCCTAAAGAAGAGGCCATCTGCTCCTGCATCACGGACAAATTACAAGATCTTCATATTAGTTATATGTTTAAAAAACATGAATTCCATTGCATAAAAAGCACTTATAAGTGTTAAAAGTAAAAGCTTGAACATCTATCGAAGACTCTAGGAAACTTATGGAGGATTGAAAGAAGCAACACAATATAAATCCAACAACAATCCTCATTTTAATAATACATAACTATATATATTAATATTTAACACAAAAAAAAATTAAGCTAATACAAGGAAACCCATGTATATTAATATTAGCACAAAACAAGATTAAGCTAATACAAAGGAACCCCATCTATATTAATACTAGCATAAAATAATCTAAGCTGGTTTACATTACTGAGTCCTATAGATTGCACATTTTTTATTTGAATTGTTTACCTGCTATACCATGTGTTTTTTGGGTAATTTTGTCCTAGTTTTAAACAAAATTTATCCTTATTGTACAACGAGTTTAACAAAATAAATCAAACAATGCACGAGTTGGCAATGAAGACTACTGTACAATGTTATGATAATTCACTCTAGAATTTATTCATAATTAACCTTTCATTTTCTGTTATTGCGGTGGTTGAATTTTAATTCATAATTTCTACTTGTCTTTCGTGATTATGGCGAACAAAGGTAAGTTTGGAATAATAATAAACAATACAAAGTATTTGGAAATACATACTCTAAGCATATCATATAAACCTAGAGTGACAAAATGAAATTCAATTCAAACAACTTCGGTTCCTCAACGATGATAAATATGAATGACAAGTTAATTACAAATTCCAAAATATTAGTTACTGTATCCAGATTCACAAGTTAAATGAGTTATGTTTCCTACACTTCCTAGGCTTACATTGACTAAGAAGTTATTCATGAACATATTCTGAGAGTTAGCTTCACAAAAAATATGCCTCCTTCTACTAGACTACATCCTTCTATTGGAGGATGCGAATTCTTGGAAATCACGAACTACAATATGTGTCTTTCCTAGGTTGTATAGGACTTATTATCCAAATATTTAATGGAAGACAAACTCATTTTCATATGGATCCAAAGAAAAGGATAAAATCCACCCAACTTGAAACCCTGTTGAGTTCAACTCGAATGGGTACGGCTCTGGAAAACTCGACTCGGTAATATTTTAGGCTTGGAACCCTCGGAAGTGACTACCAAGTCACTATACTAAAATACATTACAAACCTCCAACTAACCATCCACTGCGGATCCAACTTGGTGATATCATACCAAGGTTCATTCTGTATTTGGTAACACCAAGGGATAGGCGGGGACCTCACTTGCGAGAAACGAACTGGCCAGGTAAATTTTTCCTTCTAGATATCTTTCTTGTGCCATAACAAGAAAATGGGATTTTTACGGATTTTCAAACTTCCTTCTGTGTCGGAAAATCCTAGTTTATTTTTTCAAACCTTGTTCACTAGATGACTACAAACAAACAAAACCTTTCTCTTCCTTAGATTACGGGAGCATAAAAAAAATCTAGGTTGCTTCTTTGCATACATCGTCCCACAAGAACACCTCACATGCCACAAAAAATTCCTCGATTACTCAGGATAGGAACCTATTCAAAACCAAAAACTTGGAATTTTTTTCCCAACTAAAAACCTTTGTCCCGGAAGATAGAAAAATTATCTTAGAATGAGAGAATGAGAGTGTTGTAGAATGTAACCATGTCGGTTATTCATAGTGCTTGGGACTTTTGGTAGCCATATTTTCGTTAAAAAATAGACATAATTATTATTTTAAGCATGGGTTTGATGGTCAAGTTGATTTGTCTTTTAGGTCAATCATGTTATTCATACTTCTGAGGTTTTCAAGTCAAAATAATATTGGTAATAAGTGTGTATAAGTCAATTCCCATTTTTGTTCTTTGATAAGAAGTTGAAAACATATTCTATTTTGAGACCAAATGTTAATTTAGTCCTTACAAGACCAATTTGGTCCCTATTAGGGTAATTTAGCCTCCTAAGATGTGTATATAGAAGAGAATCTTGCCATCAATTGGAATATATATCAATCAGTTTAATATGTTTATTAGAAACGAGGATAAAATAATAAAAAAAAGAAAACACGTCAAAGTAAAGGAGAAGAAATCAAGATCAAAGAATAAGGAAAATTTCCCCAAAACTCCCACATGTGTGAAATTTACCGAGTTGCGGGAGGACTACAAATTGCGGGGTTTTGTTGCATGAGGCCAAAATTCTATTGGTGGCCAAAATTTGAATTTTTACCACGTTTGGAAGGAATTAACCATTGTTGACTTGTGGAGACTTTGAATTTGACTTGTTTGAAGGCTTTCTTTGTGCGCTTATATCTTTGACAAAGGAATTGATCTTGTACGAATTATTTCTCGACACAAGATTTGGGAGCATGGAATTTTAGACTCATGAGTTCCACAATAAAGATGATAAAAAATCATAATATACTACAAAAAAATTCTCTAACTAATTTCAATGAAAATACGGTTGAGAATTCCTACTCAAGTGTTTTGCAATACAAAAAAGGAATTGATCAATGAGGGGGGAGTTGACATAGTAGTTTACAATAAGAGAAATTGACATAAAACATGAGATTTAAATATAAGAAAGTTAAAATAGAAATATAAACATTAGGCGTCCCATATTTATAATTTATGCTATGATGATGAATTTACTTCTTTGAAGGGAAACATATCTTGAGAATTTGGACTAAGCCATGTTTTTCATTCCGGGGATAGGCCCCCCTCTTCCTATTGGTAACAATGGTTCTAGTAACAAATATCAACATTGGACAATGGGCAAGAAAATTGATGTGGATAGAGAAGGGAGTATGCATCACATAAAAGAGAAATGATGATTTTTCCAAGGTGAATTAAGAAGTAAAGAAAAATTCCAAGCCTCCAAATTCATTGCTTTTGAACCTTTATATGATGTGGGTAATGAGATTCATGGTAAAAATATTAATACTATGGCTGATGACTATGGAAAACGTATCCAAAGATCCCTTATCCTCAATGACACGGTATGAATACAAGGTAGGAAATTTGGAGCATAAAGTAAACGATCCATTGACAAGCTATAATTATGGTGACCCTAAATTAATTTTTTCGAGTCGAGATTCAAGTAGAAACACCTTTTGGTATTTTAATACAAGAATAAAAGTATTGGTACAATAAAAATAGATATTGGACTTGAAATTTCAACAATGGACATAAAGAACATAAAGCATTTCTATGGTAAGAAAACACCCGGGATGCGAAGTATGAGGATGTGGAAAAATTCCAATTCAGAGGATTAGTAGTTCTTTCAGGCCTAAAATAGAAAATGGTTATGTTGAAATTGATGATTGGTTTGATAATAACATCTTTGGTTTCTTGGAGTATGAATTTGGGCCAGTCTTTAAGGTCAATGTAAGTGCCTTCTTTGCTTCCTTAGGATTCAAAAATATGTAAATATCAAAAAAGGGAAATTCATTTCCAACAAAAAGGTAATGCAAATGGGGATCCCATTCAATGAAAGGACATGCAAATGGGGCAACCCTATGCGACGAACAATTAATGTACACAACAAATAAGTGTCTACTGAATTCTTTGAGGCATGAATGTTTCACTATTCAATTATCTAGTGACAACTACTATAGAATTATCTCGAAGAAATAAAATTGAAGATGACCTAAGAGAATGAGAATCAAGGTCTAACATAGACCCTTTGGTTGTTAAATGCATTAAAAAGTTTTACTACTTCTAGAATACGTTTTCTAGTTTTCTTCACGGTTATGATCCATACATCATAGTTATTATGATAGCCGGTTGTTGAAGAATTTTCTATGGTATCCTGGAAAACATGCCATCGGTGAAACTGGAAAAAGCATAATTGGTGTTATTATTTGCATAGTCTAGAATAACCATTCGGGATGATGATTCTATTCCAAAAGAAAAGAAAATGTTCCTATACTACATCTATGTATGAAATTCATATCGATGGTAAACATGAAAAGGTAGATATTAATTTACACATAAAGCTTCTATTGTTAGAAAAATATACACTATTTTGTAGAATATGTAGGTATTTTCTTCGATTCATCGAAGGAAGTAGTAATAAGTATACTTGTAAAGAAGAAACCTTACTATTAAAAGGGTGTGTAAGACTTGCTAAAGAAAATATATGTGGCGGCTTAGAAAACAAAATATTGAAAATATTTTTTGGTGAAAAGGTGACAATATCAGACATATATTTACAACCTATAAGAAATAAAACTTCAAAATTTCCCTATTTTGTATGATAATATAACACGGGAAAAGGATATTTCATCCTTGAGCGCCTAGGCGTGCTTCTGCTTTGCATCACATATTTCCTTTAGAAATAATCGGCAAGGGTGACATTCTATGGCTCTCATGTGCTCTAAGAAGAACACATATCTCCATGCGGAGCCGGTACAATACACTGCAATCTTAATAGTGGGAACTTTGGGTAGTCAAAACTATTTATTGAAGACAATGATTGTGTTTTTTTGTGGAACTGATTCATATTTGAATCATTTTGAAAGTGTGAGGATCTTGAACCAAGTACATGACATATAAGTGTAAATGACTCATGAGAAGTTACACATTGCAAGGGAGCTTGTGTCTCCCATTATTTGGATGGAAAATGAATAAAAAGGTTTTGTACACTGAGCCAAAGTACTACGATATTAAGGGTATGATGGATGCAAAATGACCATAAGTTTTCAATAATTTCTCTTAAGAAAATGGGTGGTGTGATAGTCGAAGACAGGTTTACTCCCAAGTTAATCATATGACTTTGGAGTAAATCTTTGAATGTATGCACTACCTAAATCAATTTTTTTAGTAGAAAAGGGTGTAAGGTAATGTCAAACCATGCCATGATCATGTATTAGAATATTACATCTCTCCCCAATCCCAAAAAATATTTATATATAGAAAAACTTATGAGATATCACGATATCGATCAGAAATAATTTCATAATACCAATTTACAAAGACTCACATGGTGGCTTCTAGTGTAGTTTAGTAACAAATTCTTGCAATTATGTGCAATCAAAGAATGCAAGGTACCTAATTCATAGAAGACACACAATCTACAAAGAATAGCTTTGTGGAACGATGAACCTCAAACTTGGTTGTTTAAAGTCCTTAAACATGGAAATCGTGATTAGCCTTTTATAGTACCCAATTACATGTTAGGTAATAGGGTCAAAGCTGGAAAAATTAGAAATTTTCCTTGAGGTTCATCAACTTTCAACTTCAAGTTTAAATTTGATGAACCGTGATTTTGGTCCAACATAAGTACAAAGTTTTGGCTTCACATCAAGGTAGGTTTAGACATTTATAATACCAAATAATATTCTTAATTTCTTCGAATAACACCACAAATTAATTAAGTGTGGGGACACAAATATGGTATAAACAACTATGCCCACAAATAAAGTAACGATCATGTAAACAAGTTCTTTTGAAGTTAACTTGGGGCTAGAGAAAACAAGCTTTGTAGTGCCAATTTGAGAACATATATTTTAAGGCCTTAAGTTTGTGAGCATGACATAAATCTAAAAAGATCCCATTAACCATTGGTGAAAAGTATTAGAAATATTCTATTTATAGAGGAGTTTGGAATATGGAATGATTCAACTTCTAATCTTCCATCAAAATAATTTTATCCACATTTTCTTGCTTGGGCCACGACCTCTAGGTTTTTTCCCAAGCCTATATCATAATCTCTTTGTTGGATGTTTACTAAGTCCTTAACTATATTAATCGTCATTTTGACAAGGTGAGTGGTGAGAGAAAAAACATGCATGAAAAAAATTCAACATTTCCCACAAGGCATCAACGAACACCAAGGAGTGTGCTCATTTGAAAAATATTGATGTAATTATTTAGTCATCACTCTAAAAGTATGGTTGAAGCTACTTCTCAATTTTTCATCTCTACATAAATTGTTCCAATGTCCTTAGTTCAATTGATGTTGGTCTGCGACATCTCTTCGAAAAAATCAAGGCTTGTTTGACACCTTTTTCTATATGGTGTTGTTACAGTCTATGATTCATAGGACAATCTTCTCGGTCACCTTTCTCTATATATATGATGATATATTTAGCACAAGGAAACTAATATCTTCCCCTCTATATCTTGGCCTTGCTTCCCTCCATAATATTTAGGATCAATGAACGTTCCTAAAATCACCTCTCTCGGGTAGAAACACATGTTCCAAACAACTCCATGAACACACTTCTCCCCATCGGCTTACCCATGAGGAAGGTCTAGGTAGTTTTATAAATTTCGTAATAACTTGTTAGCGTGGGGAGGTGGGGGGGGGGGGGTTGGGGGTGGGACATTAACAAATTATCATTTGGATTGCTATCACGATGGGTATAACTCTCAGTCGGACTTGTGATGATATTTTCTTGCTCAATCTACCTAAATTTGTTTTCTATATCTTCTGTCTATTTCAAAGCACAATGATGCAAGCTTTAAAGAGTAAAAATAACACGAAAAAAAATTGAAAAATTGCATTTATTTTATCAAATCCAGAAAAAATTCTTGACCATTTTTAACCTATCAAACGTTGTCTGCAAAAATCTTTCAAAAAAAATATCCAATATTCTAGCTTTTTGGAATAATTCCCCTTCCTCCATAATTGTAAGATAAAATTTCTCTCCCTGATGGCCATTACTTAAGTTCACCAATATTTTCTTAAAGAAAAAGTGATGCCTCTAATTTATCTTTGCTCAATTTTACATTCTAGAGGTAATAGAGCTTTGGTCATGGAGAGTCGGGACATACAAAGTAAAAGTAAGTAACCTTCTCTACTTGATATTTTTTAATGTAAGACAGTCAAAAATATCTAGGAATCGTATTAAAAGTATTGAGAGGATAAAGAGATATAGCCTCTCACGAGGTTAGTTAATTTGATTTGTTGTTGGGAATTTGGCTAGTTTCATCACAAAAGTGCCTTTTTTGAAACCCCTTTGGTTTGCCACACTAGCCTAAGCCAACGGAGTTTACTGAACGTACCATTCAAGAATGAGAAGAATCACCGGGGGTTTCTCCATGATCTTTTTCTTCCCGATAAAGGCCGACCATATAGCACAAGCATTGCGAACATGGAGAGCAAAAAATTATAGCATATGAAATTAGGATGTTAAAAATCCAAATCCTATAACATAAAAAATTGACTATATCGAACATTAATTAAAATATGTTGTCAAGGATATCACAACAATAATCAATAATGTTGTCCAAACAACTATTGTTAGTAAAATTACCCAAAAAAAAAAAAAACAACAAATTAAAATTCTAGTTATTCTTTCATCAAATATGAAAGAGTGCAAACAATGCATATTATATTATATCTTCTTTCACTATGCATTGAATATAAAAAACTAAAAAATATATCCTTAAATAGGCAAGAATAAAGTTACAGGAATCCTATTGGTGACACGAAATAAAAAAGGGCCAGATTTCACATGAGTCTTGAAATGGAAGTAATAATAAGAAAATATATTGTTACATTTTATATACGAGTAAATATCATCTTGCAGGTGCTGCGTAAGGGTAAAAAGAATCTTGTTAGTATAAAATTATAAGTCTGGTAGAAAATATTAATTACCTAGCATTAATAGTAAGAAAATTATTCTCTTGATATATGTTATGTGAATTTTTACCAACAAATACAAGCGCTATGTTTAGGGATTGCACTATCATTATGATGAATTGAAAGTAAGAGTATCTAAAAGGCTCAGATCTACCATAACTTAAAAATTATGAATAATGCGGTACATAAAAAATACTAATAATTACACGCACCACTGAAAAAATTATGTTCATATAATATTCGATGTACGAAAACAAAAACCCGATAAGTGCTTATAGCCAATGCAGAAGGGGATGTTTAGTACAAATATTAATACCCATTAATTTATAAGAGGCAAAATATGAAGTTAAAACTACCCTTTACCCATATGAAGATTTTAGGTAATAATTTCCATCTTGGGTAATTTTCTATAAAAGTATTTCTGTGGAAATATATACACTTCATGCTGCTCGTTAGTTATGTCATTAACTTAGTTGTTCTAATAAATCTTGAATTTTTTCTCTCCTGAAATGTTACAGATGGATATATAATTGTACAGTTAATTAAGCCCAAATCCATAATTGGTATACAACTATTAACTCCTTGGAGGGGTATGGACTCTTTTTGTATAGGGTTACTTACAGATCGATACGTATATGTGGGAGTTAAGTAACTACTCGTAGTGGTAGAGGAGAAAGTGAAAACTAGTGAGTCTCGAGATGAAGACATTGGATGATGAGTCCAATTAAACAGTTACCTCCGGTATAGTTAAAATAGAGATTGAATCAAAAGCAATGATTACACCCAGAACTCAAGGTGTCAGAAAGTTGATTCTGTCTAGGTGTAGAATAGAATGGGAAACTTACTAGGCAAGGGTAAGATGGACACAAAATAAAAAATTTGAGCAGAGTAATTTGAGGGGGGAACTTGATCCCAGTGCTAGCTTCTATGATTGAAAGGGTCGATAAGAGTTAACTTAAATATTTAAACTATGCAGTCTAGTTCCTAGGATAGGTATAGTCAATGTATACATCACATAATACAATAAATCTCATTACATAGACACAAAAGGAGTTTAATGTATTTGGTGAAAATAAAACCATTTCTTTCCATTTAATCGCAGTTGACATATCACATAGTTATGTAGTGGTGTAACTTACAAAATAGACAAATAAATAGCAGGTGCAATATGAGGGTCATTGAATCATAACACAAAATTAACCATGGGCATTGAACATTAATTAAACATTATACGGTCACTGTCTTAGTTGAAGAAGTGAGCAAAGCATTACTACGATAGGCAACAGCTACACTCACCTTTATGAGCAGAAATAGTAGCATAAATTTCTGAAAGAAATATTTTTCCACTCAACTGTTTCCCTGAATACCTGTTAATTTCAAACAACCTACATCAGTTCCTGTAAAAAAATATGAGGTTGCCATACTAAAACCACACAATGCATCAACCGATCGGGAAAAAAATCCAAACACAACAATGGGAATACTACTGACCTGTATAGAAAGAGATAAATCAGGAAGAATATTATTATTCGAAGAACCGAGACATGCAAAGTTGGAACGAACTAGGAGCAGAGTCGGACCAGAGCGGCATATCTGAAAATCACGTGAAGATTAGAAATCAATAAATAAAGTTCCCGAATAGTTACCCTCAACCCATATATTAGCACCATGGAATGACAGGAGAAACCAATGCCTATATTGGTGCTCGAAAAGGAAGATATTTTTTTAATGAACTGCGCCAAAAACTGGTAGCCCAAGCAGAAGGGAAAATGAGGAGAAAAAATGTATTGCAAAGTAGAGAATCATGGAACCAATGTTAACCAAAGAAGTTTCATTACCAAGTAGCATAATAATGTATGAGAGGAGCCAACCACAACACATCAGAGAAAATTGATAAATGCATGATCATCGTTTAGCAACCCCAACATTAATGGAAAACCCTCGAAAATAAATTTGGTGTTCACTGTAGAGATAATGTATGATAGATAAATTATTAGTGATTGCTTACCTGTCATGCTAGGTTGGAGATTCGAGGAATCATCATGATGAATGACCCACAACGACAACACAAGAGAATTATGGAAAATATTTGAAGGCACAACATAGCTCCAATAATCCATGGAACTAGAATAACAGCAAAATTCTGGTGTGAGGAAACCATGAAAAGGTGTGATGTTAATTCAACTAGAAGTAACCCTCTTTCCTCGCAAAGCATTGTGGGACTATGAGTGTGGCAGGATGTTCCAACGGGAGGTTACCAAAGTTGTTTGGTCGAAGAGGTAGTAGAAAATAAATGGCACTAATGCACTCACATAATTCGAGAGGTTAGGGCTAGGGAAAGCCAATTATGACCCTTGGTCCTCTGTAAGCTGTCACCAACATGAAAAAGGTGAAATACATGTGTTCACATGCACTATGTATCTGTGGAAGTTATGACGTTGATCCCTCTATTCACCGAGGGATGCATGATAGAGGGACATTAAATTATGTGTGCTAGAATATGAATGTAGGATTTAAATCACATTATGTTAGATTTTACACCCAATTTGAAGGGGATCAATCAAAATATATAATTTTGATAATTCTTACATGAAGCAAACTCTAAGGGTTATCATGCAGGATTCACAACACAATTGTAAAATTTAATTAGAAATTAAAAAAAAAATTAATACCATAATTAAAACACCTGATGACATATGGACATTAATATAGGTTCATCATATTTGAATCAGAGAGGGAAATTACATTCCCATATTCCAATGAAAGATGACAAATGTGGAATGGGAGACGATGGAGGAATGTGGGATGTATAGCTGTGAAGACCCTGGGATTGGAACAAATGGTTTAAAGTTACCTAGAATTGAATACTCATAGTAGTTCGTATTAAATGGGAACCCTCACAACTTGTTCATAAACAAGTTGAGGTATCATGAATAAGTCTAGGAATTAACAATAGAGGGGCATGACAAAGGTACATACTTATAGCAGTAGACAAAAGGTAAACCATTGTTATAGTGAATGTGAGCCACTGTTTGGGTTAAATTTAAAAAAAAAGTTACACGACAAGTGTCAAATGGAGGTATGTGTAGCTTCACATGAAAAACCCGAACACCCTCTTTCTCCCCATACCAGAATTTGAATGAGAATTAGAATAAGGATTTACACGAGGAAGTGGGAGGCTAATTTTTTCAACTCTGAGGAACACTTTGTTCAATTTTTTGAAGCCACAATGTTTCTGAAGCCAATCATCTGTGAGATGAGGACGATGCGAGGCGTAGATTCGAGATCGTGCGCCCTAGTATCAAGCTCAGCCCAAAGGCATGACAAAGAACCTAAAACATTCATGTCTTGCAAATGGCTACAAGGCTAGCACTGTCCCTGTAGTTCAAGAGTGGAAACAATACAATCACTCTTTGGTCAGAGACTCGACCAGGTTACCTCATGTTCCTCTTTCTACCGACTTGTCTCTAACATTAACTTAGCCTGCAGGATTTTGTCTTATCCCTCAATTCATTGTGTTTGTTTCCCTCGCTATGTGCAGTTTCCCGAGAAGTTGACACGTCATCAGGATTCATTTAAGAAATTATAATTTTCTTAAAAAATAAATTTTGTAAATGCGAGCCATTATTTTTGGTTTCTAGTAAAGGAAAAAATATAAAAGATTTTGATAAAATTTTAATGGTCATCTTCAATATATATGTAATAATAAAATAACATTAATATCAACATTTCCTAAAAATTGTAACTCAAAAGAATTTCTTGCTTTAAATTCATTATAAAAAATTAATAATTATTTATTCATTATAAAATTTCAATAATTATTTATTCATTATAAAAATTTAATAATTATTTCTTCATAAATATTATTAAAGTAAATAGAGGGGAAAAATGTAACTAGTTTTTAATAGTTTCCGACCAATTGGTATAGATTAGTCTTAAAATTTAATCATATCACAAGTGTATTACATTGTAGGGATGATTTTTGTCCTAACAATGTAAACCATAAGAAACCAATAATACTATTTTTGAATGATAACCCATTGAGAATATTGGGTGGCTCACTCACCTAAGTCTCAAATTGTGAAAACAAATTTTTCATAAGTAACTATAGAAATTGTGAATACAACATCTATGTCAATAATTTCTTAGTGAGGGGGCCTGCAGTTGCAAATCCATATTTCGGGCCTTTAATTGCAACATTAGATTTCTTCTCAAGGCTATGATATATAAGAACTTTATTCATTCATACTCTTAATGCCATAGTAGTACCTCCAAAAATGATATTATGCTATTGAACAATATGAAGCTCGATGTATAGAAATGAGATTATTCTCTTAAAACAATATCAAGCTCAAACTCCAAAAATGAGATTCTTCTCTTAAGCTATATCAAGTTCAGCCAATGAGATTTGGTAATCTCTTCAAGATACGAAGTCCTTGTGCCCACTTAGAAAATGTTAAGATAATTATTCAAGTGTCTAATCACTTCATAAATCTTTGACCAAAATAACATGTTCTTACTCATAACGAAGACTATATATATCAAAAACCTATATAACTATAAGTACTTTTTCCTTTCTCTCTAATAAGAAAAAGTTCAAAAACCTATATAATTCTAAGTACATTCCTTTCTCTAATAATTAAAAGTTAATGACATCATTTCCTTTCACGCTAATGCTTAGGAACATCCATTTACTTTACTTTAACACTAATACCCACAAAGAATGAGGTAATTTCAACAACATTTTCTACAAAGTAATTATTAGAAGTCCTAATTTAAGTATTAGGACAAAAATTATGTGTAAAACAATTAACAAAAAAAATAACTTTGATATCAACACCTTCAAACCCTAAGCTCTAAATAAACATAAAGACCAATATTTTCTTAATGTAAATCATCATTTACCTCTTTTTATATCTCACATAGAATATACATTTCATTTGTCTAAAGATGGATGCAAGTATATAACCATCTTGGGCATCATGCGAAGGTGATAGGTATGGTGCCAAAAGCAATTCAAATCCTAACACTACCATTAAAATGAATCCATAGCCAAAAAGATATAAAACTACCAATTTCTCATATTCGGGATTTGGTTCTAACCTCTACGGTTGGCTGACTTTAAGACTAATGGTTAGTTAGATTTATACCCTAACGATTAGTTAGCTTCAACATTCTCGATCGACTAGCTTCTTGTCTTAATAAAAAACTAGATTCTTACACGAGACAATTAGCTAGCTTGAACAAAAACAATCAATTAGTTTCGAAATTGATAGTGAGCTAACCACAACATCAATACTCAAATAAATTTTACGCTAATAAGAAACTATGAACATGAACAAAACTAGTAAGTTAGAAAATTATGTGGACACAAATAGTTCAACATATTGATATTACATTTTGTCACATTCATTAATTTGATGGTCTAACAAAAATGGAATTTCATAGCTTCAACAAATTTGCTGAAAAAATATATTAGATTTTATTTAGTGTTCGCACTTTACCAACTAAACGAAATGAAGTACGATAATTTCTCTGAAAATGAAACTAAACTATGCCATGTTTAGTCCTTGTATTATATATCGATGAAATATTAAATGTAATAGAACTTTGGTAGCAGCAAAAAATGTCCACATAATATTGTTTATATCTTCCTTGGTATCATGTAATAAAAAAAGTTCATCTCTTCACTTCTGACAAAGAAACAATGAACTACTTCCTCTCCATCTAGTTGATGGCTCCACCAAAAAATTTCAAATACACAAAGCTACTTCAGAAAAAAATACATAAGATAGAAATAATTAGAATTCCAAAAGAGTTGCAAGAGATGGATTTTTATATCAAAAGAAGAAAAAAATAATCTTGAATTTCTTTGAACTAAAGGAGAGCATAGGATCCTTAATTCCGCTGAAATTATAAGCAAAGCTTTGTACTTTGTAGGCGGTTGAAAGTACGATAGCCAAACACTACACTTGCATAATGGCGAGAAGTAGGTGAAACCCCTCATAAGCATGACTCTTGCTGGCCAACACAAGGCAAGTTACATATGTGTTACACTCTTGAATTTCACGGGGAAGAGAGTGTTAGGCCCCATATTACAATTGTAGTCCTTAATATTACTATTGTAGCCCCCTTATTGTTGTTAATATACCCACTGTAACCCCCATATTGTTATTGTTTTCCCTTCCATTATTATTTTTAGGTTGGGTATGATTATATTATGACCCCCATGGACCCCTATATATATATAAGTAGGTTTTTTTATTTGTATCATCCAAAGAATTGTTCATTTATGTAATGTATTGGAGGTTTCCCCCTCGAAGTGGATGATTTTAAGGCATTTATCTCTCTTTTATTCTATTTTGGAGCTAGTTTCATAACATTAGGTATCGCTTTGGATTCTAGGGTTTCGGCTTGCTCAAAAAGTCATTGTGGCATTTTGGCTATAAGATTTTTTCTACGAAGTTTCGGATGTTGAATTTTTTACGAACGAAGCCGAAATTGTGAGGAACGTCATGGAAAAATTTTAGATCTTCGTTCACAACATTTTCGGAGATATGATTTGTAAAATATAGGTTTTTCGAATATAAATTTCACCTAAATAGGTCATCGTGGAATGTTCTCTATAACTTGTTTTCTACGAAGGTTCAAATGCTAAAATTTTTACAAAGCGAAGTTGCAATCTTGAGTAGCTTCCTATCGAAATTTCAGATCTTGGTTTGGAAATTTTTTTGAGATATGATATATGGAATTTAAGTTTTGTTCTAGCTCCAAAATTTCATCTCAAATAGGTGACCTTGGTAAAATCGTCATAACTCTCTCTAAGCATCGGATTGAAGTTACGTAAAATGTGGCCAAAATTACGTACATTATAGTTTCTTGTGTATCAATTTTGGAGCTAAAGGAGAAGAAACGGTGATACGTCGCATGTTGTACAATTACGATCTACTAATGATCCATAATTAGGTCATTGTGGGAGATTTGGCATAAATTTCACTTGAACTATCCAAATCGAGTTAGACCTATGAAATTCAAAGAAGATTCAAGGGCTACTAGAGGATCGAATTTCAGATATTGAAGATTTAGGAGTACATATATAATTAAGTTTCAATATCAATCTCCTCAAATGAAACAAAAAGGTGTGTATTTTTTTCAAATTGCATAAGTCTTATTTGAAAAATCGGTTTAAGTGATTCCAAGGGCCTATTGAGCATAAATATCCATGGGTTCTAAAATTCCTTCTAAAAAGAATTCAACACCCATTAATCCTAAAGTCCTCACTATGACTCATGAAGATGAATAATTGCAACATGATCTATCAAAATTGTAAGAGAAAGTGCACCAAATTTCACTCTCACAAAGAGAAAAAAGAAATGAAATGGAAGTTTTGAAGAAAGGCGTGGAAGCGAAGATGGATGGTTTTAAGAATGCTATGGATTTTTGAAAAATAATATGGATGGTTTGAAGAAATACATGAAGCTAAGATGGATGGCATTGAAGCTCGCACTTGGAAGCTTAATATGGATGGCATGGAAGTTGGCATGGAAGCTAAGATGGATAATATGGAAGAAGAAATTAAAGATAACATGGAAAAACTAAATAATGATCTAAAATCAAACATGGATGGTTTGACAAAGTTGGTACAAGAAATGTTTCCTAATGGAGAAAAGATAGTAGAGGAAGCTCATGATGAGGAAAAAATAAGTATTGTACGTGATTTCATAAACTCTAACATTGGATGGAATAACCACCATATTCCAAAGATGGATATGAGGAATTTTGGCGACAAGGATCTTGTAACATCGATACTACGGATGGAGAAATACTTTTATCTCAATAATGTGAAAAACACACAAAGGTAGCATTGAAACTTTACATTTAGAAAAAAATACATTTTTATGGTATCGTTGGCTTTTCTCCCATACAAAATTTCCACTTCGTCAATTTTTATGGAGGAAATAACACACATTATGAATATGTAAGAAACACCCTCTTTACCGAATTGATAAATCTTAAACAAAAGGGTTCGGTGGTGGAGCACATTGAGGACTTAAAAAAGTTGAATATAAGGGTAATTGGTATTCCAGGAGGAAGCACAGTTGATCTCTTAATATGGACTTTAAAGGATAACATCCAACATGAAGTTTGCATTTGGGAACCTAATTCATTGGAGAAGGCATTCGGGTTGGCAAGAAAATTTGAATGTAAAATTATGGCAACAGAAGCCTACCACTCACATCTATAAAGATGGAAGCATTGCTACTCCTAAACTTCCACAACCTACAAGGGTGAGACCAAAAATTGGAAAAAAAAGAACAAAAGAGGCTTTGCTATAGTTGTGATAAAAAATACACTAAAGGTCATAAGTGTCTTGAGAAGAAATTATTTTAGATAGATTGTGAAGAGGAGGAAGTAAATGAACAAGAAACTTCAAAATAAGAGGATATACTAGTAACCAACCCTAAAAAGAAGAAGAAATAGGTACGACCATATCGTGTAATGCATTGGCGGGGATTACCTCCTCAAATTCTCAAGATGAAGGAGATACCAAGAAGAAAAAAGGTAATAGTGTTGACTAATTCGGGTAGTACCCATAATTTTATTCATTTTAAGGTAGCGAGGAATTGAATTGTTTCCTATAAAGCACCGGAATGTCAAGTGATGGTTGCAAATGGAGGAACTATAAATTTCTCTAGAAAATACAATAATGTCAAGCTAACCATGGGGGAATATGTATTGAATAATCCAGTCGCTTTCCATTCCAATAGGAGGTGTTGATGTTGTACTAGGAGTACAATGGTTAAAATCTTTTGGGGATGATAGCTTTTAATTTTCAAGACATTTTCTTCATTTTTCGAAATGAATAGAAATCGAATTATGGGGTACTAAGTAGAGAAACCGGGAAACATAATAATCTCTAATGTCATGAATAAACACGAAGAAAGAAAAACGAGGTGTAATTTCATAATTATCTTGACTAGAAGTTCCAACATGAGAAATCATCTATTTCTCGAGATCTCCAAAAAGTCTTAGAAAATCATTCCTAGGTGTTTGAAACTCCCAGAAGGACTCCCACCTATTTGTGATTATGACCATACTATTCATTTGATTCTAGGAAGTGTTCCTCCAAACATCGGGCCTTATGGATATACTTATGTCCAAAGAAAATTTGAACGTATGATTGCAAAAATGTTAGAGGGTACAGTATAATTCAACCTAGTGAAAGTTCTTTCTCTGCTCCACTAGTATTGGTACGAAGGATGTATTATGGCACATGTGTCCAGTTATAAAGGATATCAATTAGGTCATTATCAAAGATAAATTTCCCATTCTGTGATTGATGTAAAGATTATTGGATGAATTACATGGTATGAGTTTATTTTACCAAGTTGGATCTTTGTTCGGGATATCATTGTTACACCAACTTTTGGTCATCTAACGAGTTACTATTAGATCGACCAGTACACCATGTATGACCAATTTTACTCTAAGTAAATTCCTTTCACTATGAAAAACAACTTAGTAATCCTTAATTTATTATGTTTTTTATGGTCTAGACGGGAAACCCCATGAGGACTAATTGAATAAATCCTTATTTGTTTGATTTTCGTCGAGGGATAATTAGTTAAACACCATTTTAATTAATATTCCTGCTATATTTAATAAAACGGGGAAAATTAATTAGATAAATCACTATTTATCTTATTATTTTCTAGGAATAATTATTTAAACATTATTTAAATAATATTCCTTGTTAAATTGACTAAATAGTTTATAAATAATTGAATAAATCGCTATTTATCTAATTATTGCTCAACCACACTCTTAAAATAATAAATAAATCATTTCTTTATTTATTATTTACAAATAAAGGGATTTGACGAAATTCAAATTCTTTTCCCTCCAACAAATATAATAAAATATTCCATAAAAAGTTGGATCTAGATTTGAATTAATAATATTTTAATTATGCACCAATATCAAACTATTTGAATATTTTACTATAAATATGAGGTTTTTTCCATGCTACTACCTTTGGTGCACAACCAGTCACTACGGATCTATACTTTGAGTCGACTTTCATCCTCCATCATTGTCATATTTTCCTACGATTTTTCTCGTGAGATCCCCTTGAGTTCCATTTTTTTGTGGGTTTCTACACCATAGAGAGAGATCTACGATCTGAAGTGCGAGGACATGCAAGAACCCATACCATTGAGGGCTGGTATCATCTTTCTATGTTCCTTTCCCAGGTGTCATAAATACAAAAATTCTTTAAAAAAATTCTTGTCTTGTCTATTGGATGCATGGAGCAACTCTTTCTTTTATTTACTGTAATGTCTTTAACTCATAGATATGGATTTTGCAGCATTTTCTTGGTCACTATTTGATCTAAAAGTGGTAGGGATATTTGATGTTAGTGTTGTTTGTTATGCACGGAGTAAAGTGACCTTTTTGTGTGCCTTGCGATCATAATTGACACCTGTGTCTGGCGGCTCCACAGGGTTTATAATTATGATCACTTTGTCATTTTTAAGATTCTGCATGACCAAGCTGTTTCAAACCCTGAGGGTTTCTTCAAATTATTGTTTTTCTTTTCTTGATGTTGTTTTTAACCTTTAAAACCATCAAACAATAAAATTCTAAGCTATGTGTGTTTCTCGACCTATTTCGCAAGTGACGGTACCAGTCCATAGCTAATATGACGCACCCGAAACCTACTCGCGAGAGTGTTGGAAGTGCGGAGGTCACACTTTTTGGACCAAAATCTACAACCTCAAGCTTCGGGACACATAAAACGAACTCAAAGCCATAGCGTCTACTAAAAATAGGTTACAAACGGTGACTTGTATGTTTTAGGAATTTTCCTATGATTTTTGTGGGTTTGTCGGAAACTCTTGTTCAAGGTTGTCTCACCTTCGTCTTCACACATTTGGACTGTATTTGCTGCGATTTTACTTGTCGAAGTGGGAACCAAGTCCCCTGGGCTTCACTACGCTTCCACCTTTCTGGAGGAGTTTAGGCCGAACCAAGTCGTCTAAGATTTCGGTGTGTTCGGCCATTTTCGTTGATCCGTGCCATCGGATCCATTTCGGATTGGTTACTCATCCATCAAAAACACCTCTTTTCGGTTTTGTTTGGTCAACCTCTATGGTCCCCTCGTTTCACTTCATGTTCTAACCTTTCACCACATCATTTCCAACACTTTTCCCTCTTGTTTTTTTGCTATTTTCGGAACCTATTTCAGGTAAATATGACCTCTAGATCTGTCCTTCCCGAGTTTAGATCCATTGGCCATTTTTTTTTTTTTGTGTCTTGACTAGATTTTTTTTTGTGTCTTGACTAGATTTCGGTTTTAACGGTTGATCGATGGCCCCCATACACCATTATCTTGGTAGGCCTACGCCAACGAAGCTCCATTCGAGCATCCCTAAGTTTGAAGGTCTTGGCAGGAGAAGATCCTAAAAACCTTTTTAGATCTTCCCACGTGTAGTGTTCATCTAACTCCATCATGATGACTTTGTCCATCTTCGGTTGTTCCAATCTACGCTTGCGGAAAGCTTCTAATTTTTATCTTGACCATGCCTCCTCCTCTCATACTATTTTTATGACTCTTGCCGGGGCTTTTCTATCTTACTTCTAGCTTCCTGCGTATGAGCGAAGGTACGGAACTTGAGCCTCTTTCCATCGATCATACCACGACTCGCCTATACGATCATGTCCGGGGAATGACAAAGAAGAAAGAGTCGATGTCGAACCCATAGCTTGAAGATTAACACCTTTTATCTTATGGACTAGTTTCTCAGTTTCTTTTTCCTCTTTTATTGGAAAGATGACGCATCTTATTTCCTCGGACCAACGAATGCCCTCCATATTGCGTTGAAATATGACTTTGATCTACACATAGTTTGGTTATGTTCATACCATCTTACCGATCTCCTAAAGACCCGGTGGTGCCAAAGCATCGGTGGCATCACATGCCATTGAAGGTATCATTGGATCCCTTTCTCATCCCAGTACTCATCCTCCCATAGGTTATGTCTTTTCTCGGGGAAAGGGCCTACTCCTCAAGCTCCTTTCCCCTTCCCGGTAGCATGTATCTGGGATACGACATAACTCCTCATTTCTCCCAACTTTGTTTATGACAATGTTACCCAACCTCCTTATTATCTCTATTTGTAGCACAGTGCTTTAGCTACTTCAACATTATCTCCCTCGACACCTTACCTTCCTCAACCCACTGCTTAGTGACCACCAACCCCAAAGAGCAAGTGTATACAACTTGCTGAAGTGACTAATCCTTCTGTGTAATTTTGGCTTGAGACGGTCCTGACCTAGGTTCGGATTTGAGGTTTGCCAACAAACCCCTGCCACCAGCCCTTTCGAGAAATTGCACCTCACTTCGAGGGCAAGGTCCTAGAACTAGTATGGAAGGGTCTTGGAACGAGGTTTACGCACCATGAGAAGAGAAGCCGGGGGCGGGCCTTTTAAGGTCTCGAACTGCACGAAGTGATCCTATCGTAGAAATTTTTAATAGGATAATTACATAATGTGAAGCTCATAAACCGTCATATATCATGTAAACATCGGTGAAGAGATCTATTAATAGCAGGATCTATGTAATTGACCATTTCTTATGGCATCGAATCCACGTGTGAATCAATAATCGTCAACAAGAATAACCACAAAAATAACACAACACACAACCAATGCTCATATTTAAAGATACTTTCATTATTATCGAGAAAGTCTTCTCATTCATTAACATTCAAATTCCACTTAAAGATTCAATTCACAACCCGCACACACGGCCCGGCGGGGAATCGCACACTGGACCCGAGGATCATGAGTGCACACAACCAATAGGAGTCCTTACCACATAATACAACCAAAAATAGATCTCAACGAGTTCACACCCACCATAAATCTTACTTAGCTTCCTCTAGACTTGATTTATCCATCTACTTATAGCATCTTAGCCTATGCTATCCTATGGTCTACAATAGTGTTTTTTTGCAGGACTATTCATCTACCCTTTGACCCATTAAAATACATTGGGGACTTTGACCTACCCAAATTCCACTTGTGCTAGACTAATCATTACAAAATTTATATCAAAATACGACTAGGGGTCCCTGTCCCAATGAGCCCCCAACACAATATTGTGACTCATCACGAGTCACGATGGTCGTGGTGTTTGCATCTTCTCCTTGCGCTACTTGATGAGTGACTGTGATCGTAGGAAGATTAGTTTTAACTTACCATCAAAGAAATGGTAAAAAATCCTCCCAAATCAACACATTAATTTCCAACTTTACGCTCCATTTAATGGTAAAATTGGATTTTTTCCCAAATTATACTATTCCAACATCTAGCTTTCGCATTTGTGTACTACCCCTATCCCCATCGCACCCTTGTGTGATTTATTACCTACGAACGGCCACACTCACTTCTGCGTGCCCTTCATTCTTCTCCATGCGTGCGTGTAGTCATCCTCATACGGCTTCTACGGCCATATATTCATTTGGTAGGCAGGTTGACCCTATATGGTTTTAGATGGCTACCATTAACGTACCCCGAGCGGGGGTCTGCGCACAATGTAATCAATATAAGCACTTACTTATACATCTGTAATTTATGTTACAACATAAGGACCTAATCAATGTTGTCGATGTTTCCCTGGGTGGCGCGCAAAGTGGTTGTCATATAGTAATACTAGCTCAACTTCCTTAAACGAATTATGTCGGATATGTCTATCATGCCGAGGATTTTTCTTGGGCCTTTTGAACTTTCGGTGAAAGTTAGCAATAGACTGATCCTCTTCCAAGGTGAGTAGTTACGCTAAGCATTCCTCTCTATGATTTCTAGTTACGCCATATTTTTAAACATCGTGATGCACATGCTAGGGACGATGTACTCCATGGGCATAATGGCCTTCTTCCCATAAACCATGCGGAAAGGCATTTTCCCGGTCAATTTCTTCCAAGTGGTCCGGAAGTAGCCCCGAGTAATAAAGGGATGCACATATCCCAATCGCTTCAATCAAATTACAAACCTTGGTAAGCACATTTTCCCGAATTTTATTAAAAGCTTCAACCGTTCCATTTCGTGAGGGTGATATGAGGCACTCTTTGTGATGGATTTAGAATTCTTTATTCAAAGCTTGAATAGTTTAATTAATGAAATGCGTACCTCTGTTCTCATCAAGATATTTGGTGCCAAACCTGGTTAAAATGTGCTAAATGATAAAGTGCATTGTGATATATGTAGTGCAATCCTTCCATGTTTGTTCCTCCCATTTGATTTACATAATGAGTTGCGGTGATAATGTCGGTCACCTATCTTCCTGCAGCGAGGGTTGATGGAATTGTGATCTATAGCATATTTGCCAAATTCTTGTAGGGCCATTTGTGGTTGCAAGGAATCTCATCCTTGCATGAAGGCCTTCCTATTTGTTGGCATGCATCATAGGCTTTGCAATATGTGTGAGAGTTGCTATGCAATTTGGGCCATCATGACTCCTAATACCTTATGCGCGATTGATTTTCATGAATAGTTACCTCCGCTACCCCTCCATGGGATTCTAATAGAATGACTTTTCTTTCATGCTCCGGTACATATCTTCACGGCAAACTCTGTCCTACTCTAGCTTGTATATTAGCCACTTATTGGTGGTAAAATCGGTACACGCGGGTTACCAATTCGTTTTTCTATTCCTGCGAGTAATTCGTAGGTGTCATCCCCATAGTTAAGAAATGAATAATATCTAACAAAGCTGCTCATCAAGCACCTTCATAGTAAAAATTTGTTCATCGAGGTAACCTTCTTCTAGGTTATTTGGCTCTTGTTTGGTCTCGATTCGGACAATTGGTCCAATCAAGCCATTTAGTCTCAAGGTTTCACAATTATTTCAAAATTGTATTCCTAAAAACAACAATAACCATCAATAAATATTCTCCCCCAACACGGAGCTTGCGACTAGGTAATTTAAAACTCTAAATGATGCGAAGTCGGCATCGTGAAGTGCCCTCCCAATAGATAGTAATGGTGTTTTTGCGGGGCATACCTTTTGCAAATCATTCGTGTTGATATTAGAGGAGTTACGTTACACGCTAGAAATTTTCTGCTAGCAAACACAATGGATGGTCAATGTCCCCTTCCCCATCTTTTACATGAGGACAACATCTACGGAAGTCCACGATGCACCCACATGGACGCAGGAAATACCTTCGTCCGGCCAATAAATATGAGGATAGGCGTTGTGACCATCTTTCCATATGCAACTCAAGACTCTTACGACACTCTGCATCATGAGAAAAAAGATACATCGTTCTTTGCGACTTCTCCATTGGTGTCGTGATTATCATGTATCCTTAGATAAAATTCCTATATTAGCGAGTGTGTCTAAGAATGCAATGCGGTTGTTTATCGGTAGTGGGGATTACTAAGTTGACGATACTTTGCCCAGCAGGTACAGGTCCACCATCGATCCCCACGACATAGCACATGCCCTAACAGGATCCCAAAAGGTACACGGAATATGCACATCTTAATGTTTTGTGAGATACGGGTGCTTCTGAGGCATCCGGCATCATGTGCGGGTTCGACACATGATTATTTACCAATCCAAACACTATCCAATCCTTGAAGTACACTTCCAAAAACATATGAATGAATTCCTTGAACAACGCTACTACCACATGATAAAAGATGAAAGAGGCATTCTTCAGCCCAAAGGGCATGACATTGTATTAAATGGATCCCCATTCCGTTGCGAAGGTACTTTTTCTACAATCTCCGGGCGCTATTCGATATGATGGTAGCCTAAAAACACATACGATGAACGAGTACTTCTTCACCTCCCACATTATCCGGAATTTCATCGAGAGAATGGTGCGGGGAAGGGATCATGTACAAAAGTATCATTCAACTAGTGCGAGTCTATGCATATTCTTATTTCCCCTATAGTCTTATTTTCTTGGACCACCATAGGGCTTACCCAATTTTACTACTCTACATGTTCGATGATATACGCAACTACCATTTTATTGATTTATTCTGCGACTTTTTCTTATACTTAGGGTTCAACCGGTAAGGTCGTTGTCTAACGGGACGCGTGTACGGTTTTAAGTTGATCGCATGATATCAGGATCTCCTATAATGCCTTCGAGCTCTAATATCTTTGTGGAAATATATATTGATGTTAAGTGAAATTTCGGTGATCTTTCCAACAATATTATCATCCAGGTAATCCTAATTTTTGCCATCTTGGGTTGTTCCTCTATTCCAATATTGATTTCCTTTAATTTGAGAGGTTTAGTCACATCGATAGCCTATAATAGGGATCCGGCCATTACTGCCCCGCTCACCCTCTAATTCGGGGATAGTGATATTTCATGGATCCTCATCACACTCCTCCATTGATAGATTTTCGGAGTTAGCGATATCCTTAATCTTTTCATCCCAAGTTGGTTCCCCATACTCTATACGAGGGAGAGAGATTCACCAAATACTAGAGCATCCATGTCTTGTAGGGCTTCGTCTAATTTCTCTACATTCCGCCTATCAACCCGAATGTCGCCCAAAAAATACTCACTCTCATGGTGTCCCGAGTGGCGAGTGCGCTAATGTAGCTTTGTGTCCAAATACCACGTGGTGGGTATTGGTCCCAGACATGGATAAACATCGGACCCACTCATCCCGATTCCATTTGGTCCATGCTTCCATCCATACGAGAAAAGTGCTTGGATGGGTCTCCTTTGACGAGGGAAAATTTCCATGGGTAGGTTGAATGGAGGTTCGAATTGCATGATCATAATTCTTAAGCATTCCTCCCAATCTTGAAAAGTCCCACTTATGAGTTTACCACCATTGCACAAGGGTTGCATGCATAGCTAAGTTAAGCACCCACATTCTCCATTCTACGGGAATTCTCTTTGCTTCAAATGCTCTAAGAAAATCCTTAGTACTACCAAAATCATCAAATAAGAGCGGATCTCTTTGTTTGAAGAGATACATCGGAATCTATTTGTGATCTTAAGGCATCGTAGCACATATGCGTCATGCAATCCATTCTACTAATTTTCTATCTCACCATATGAGTCATAAACACATTCTTTTATTTCTCCCAACAAAGAATGCCATGAACCCCCATGGGGTTAATCCAATCATCGTCCCCGACGGAGTCAACTTCTAAATGTGATCAGCATGCATCCCCTTTGCACATCGGTTGTATACTTCTCACCCTCACTAGGGTCTAGAGGACTAGTAATTGTACCCTCATTCTCAAAAACCATGCTTCATCTTTTCAAGTTGATAATACCTCCCATGTCTATATCTCAATCTAGTCACAGGAATGGAGGGTAAGGGTCTTCATCCTCTACAGATTTGAATTGCCTCAAACTCACTATACACCTTAACTCACTTAATATCTACCATAATCTTTCATGGCCTTCATAACGGTATGATCTTATGTTGGTTAGCCATGTGTAGCTTTATAGTAGACCATTCCAACAGGTTCTCAGGATCCTTTGCCAAGTACGCCCATTTGGCAGGGACATTTGCATCGGATCTACCGTCAAGAGTTACCTGATCCATTTCATAATCACCAATCTACATAGTAGTACATTTCTGACGATTCATTTCTTATGCTTATAATTTTTGTTGATGTCCTTAACTGTGGTGGGTCAACCTTTTGTGCATAGTTGTCTATCAATGCTTGAAGGTTCTCTACTACCTTCTAGTTGCGTAGTAACTTCATACATACTGCAAGAATGGCTTAAATTCTTCATCTACTTTTAGATTTATTGGGGCCTTCGAGGTGGACACCTCGTTTTTGAAAGGTATTTTCTAGCTTCAAGGAAGGTTTCTTTCTTGTTTTGTAAGTCTCGCTTTCCTTTTTATTAGTGGCTTCTACGATAAGTGGTTTGGTTGCATATTTTTTTCTGTGACTCCTTGTGGCCATGCCACTACACGTAATTACGTTAATAATGGGGTCCCTCATCGTGTGATTTTCCTTAACCCTTTGTACATTATATATTGGCATTTTTGTTTTCCTCAATATTTGATATCGGTACGGGATAGTATTCGATCACATGATCCAAATACCTACAATATCCACAATATTGTCGTGCGGGGTTTGGAAAGTCCCTTGTGAACTATCCTACCTCCCCACAATTATAGCTTATTAGTTGTCCCTGTACACATTTTGTGCTTCCACCTCCCCCCCCCCCCACGCCCCTCGGCCTCTTGCAAGGGGCATCCTCGTCCGGGCGATAATGGTGATTAAGGGCCACCTTTCACCCTATATGAGTTTCTTCTATATATCATTTCAATCATATGTACGGCATTTTTTTCTCATCATTTCCTACGGATGACGGAATGAAACCACTATTGCTTCAATTCGGGGACATAGGCACCATGTTGGGGGCGGTGGTTTGTATCATGAAATCTAGCTACTCAACAATTAGCACACCATAACATTGGGGATGCTTGGTCTCGTAACCTCTTTGGGGCATAATGGGTTAGGCTGACTGCATGTAGTCTAATAGTAAAAGTGCGACCCTTGGTGTGACTTGACACAACGCACGCGTCCTGCACCAAATGTCCCTACTTGTTATCTTCTTTTTGACTCTTTTCGTAAATTACGGAATTCTAGGGACATTGCCTCCTAACTTTCCCCGGATCTCCTTCACCCCAAGGCGGGCATCGTCCCTTGGTGCAACTTCTAGTTTCATGGAAATTTACGGGGGGATTTTCTTTTGTATCAATCTAAATACGGTGACCCATAGGCTTGGCTGGGCAACAAACATACCTTGAAAATACGACCATTCCTTCTATTTTCTATCCTCATACTTTGATTCTCCATCCTTTGATAACTTTCTTCAGCCATTGATTAGCCTCCCACATATAGACTCTTGTAGCTCCTGTTTAAAATATTTCAAGTCGATCACAAGTTGAGCATAGGACTTAGGCTTCGAAATTGTTGTTTTAAGGCATGTTAATTTCCTATATTAAAGGATCTGCATGCTAGCCAACGTACCCCATGAACCAATCCAAAGCCCTTCCTTAAAAGTCTAGGGATAGTTGCATTTTTCTACATCGGTAGAAAAAATTCTACACGATCATAATGATTCCACCACGAGCTCGGTCCATGTCCCGCCATCCCCCACACCTTAAAGGTGGGTAGCTTCATGTGTGTGGGCGTATCGTCTTCCGAGAGGTGGCGGTGGGGGTAGGATAATTCTTGCCCTTATGTGGATTCAACGGTGGGGTAACGAGAGGAGTAGTTTGCATGTGTAGGAGGCTCTCTTAAGGGACTATATGCGATTTTCCCCTTCTCGATTTAATTTTGTAGTATTTACCACTTTGTGTCATACTTTCACTCTAATCGGAGGTCATTCACCACATTGTGAATACACACAATGCACTTTTTTCACAATAACATCTTAATTAGTAGTGATAATGTTTACGGGAACTTACCTTGAATCCTTTGAAGAACCTATGCTTAGCTTTAGAATAAGATATGAATTGATCAACTTAATTCCATTACAAATCCTCTGAGAAATCCATGAGAGTGATCGATAGTACGGGTGATGTTTTGTATCCTTCTCCAATTTGTAGGATTAATTGATCCATTGTGTAACTTGATCATCTTTTCAACGGAGTCTCAAAAATATGCTAACCTTGCTAGCCCTCTTTTGTGATGCGTGTGTGAAATCTATGAAGAAGATTCCATATACCTCTGTAAAATATATACGTGTTCTTCCAATTTTCGGCGGTCGGCCTTGTACTTTGATTCTCTTTTAGGGAAAATTCTTGAATCTATTTTTCAAACCCGGTCTTCAAAGCTCGGGTTTCTCGGTACACTTGGCTGATCTTGTGCCATTGCCCAATATTCCTCTCAAAATTCTCCTATTCATGACAACAAAACCATTTTTTGGCTTAAGGGGTCCTAACCCAGTTAGGATTTGAGTTTTCCAACAAGCCCTATGCCGCTAGTTCCTTCGGCAATGACACTGCTTACTGAGACCAAGGTCTCACCCAAAATAGTATGGGAGCGTGCTAGAACCAAGTTTCCACACCTTGAGAGAGAGAGAGAGAGGTATTCAAGGCAACCCTTTTAAGGTCTATGAGGCTCTCGCTAAAGGATTCCTATCACAAAACATTTAATAGGATAATTACGAATGGAAAGCTCATAAACCATCGGATAACATGTAAACATAAGTAAAGAAACTACTAATAACTAGATCTATGAAATTAACCCTTTCTTAAGGCATCACATCCATGTGCACATAAATAATCATGAACGAGGCATAGTTACGAAATAAGACAAAACGTAGCCAATGCTCATATTGAAAGATAATTTTTCTATTATTAGATAGTCTTCTCATTCATTAACATTAAAATTCCACTTATAAACTCAATTCCCAACCAACGAACACGGCCCGGCGAGATGCGCAAGCGGGGGTGAGGATCTCACTTTTACCTTACATCCCATAAGGAGTCCTTACCATATCTGACCAAAATAGATCTCAACGGTTAAACGCACCGAGCATAAATCGTACTTAGCTTCCTGCAGACTCAATCTATCCATCTACTTATAGAATCTTAACTGCTAACTATGGTTAAATGGCTTGTGGTTTTGTGGAGTCTTGGTCTGCCTTTGACCCATTAAAATACATGGGGACTTTCACCGCCTAAATCCCTTGCACTATACCAATTATTACAAAATTTATAGTAAACGTAGCTAGGGCACCCCATTCCAACGACGATCATAATTTTTTTTTAAGTAAATCTCGAGAAAGATAACGAACCAATAGGCATACATTTTATGTGAAGAGAGAAAACATGGAGAAATCACAACAAAATGTATCTTACCTCCTAAGCCAAATGGTGAATAAATGGACGACATAGCTACATACTCCCACAAACATCATTCTATTAACACGGAAATAGTTATCTTTGTGGTTGAATTGAGCTACCACGGAGACTAGCATAAAATCAATAATGTGGGTACGAGAAAATGGCAACACAACTCCCTCAAACATGGCAGCCACAACTCTGAGAAAAGATCAAAATGAGGAGGTGTAGGGCGAGGGTAAACCCTTAGGGTTTCCATGATGCACGGAGCCATGTATTGTCCTCCCACATATCCCAATTTTCCCCTACATGGCATCAATAATTGTGATTGCCACATAGAGGAGGAAAACAGAGCTGATACATGGCCTCCAACAAATGGCGAAGTCTAGAGTGAGACACGTCATAAGGCGAGGGACGTTTTCATTTAAGTGTAAAATGAGCCTTCGTATCAAACCATAAGAGGGATGATATGTATGTTTAATAATATGATTGAAGAGTATAGAGTATAGGTAGAGGTTCGTGTGGCCAAGGATAAAGGGTGTAGGTAAAGTTAATGTATGTAATGGTGTGGTAAAAGTATTAACCTTTAGGTAATTCATGTAATTAAATAAAGAAGTATGAGTTCTTTTAACTTAGTGAGTATCAAAATTACTAATGCACTATTGGTAAGGACAACAATTATATGTGTAATGGTTAGGGAACCATTATATCCTTAGTGTAAATGAAATTATCTAGGGAGATATATGAGTTCTCCAACTTTAATTAAATATCAAATTTATCTAAGATGTTAAGATCGTTGAGGAGGAATAATGATTACTAAACAAAAATAGTGATACGAAAAAAAAAAAAAAATTTGAGACACGACAAGTGTTATTAGACCTCAGTTTAAGGCTCTTGGGCTTATGGACACCAACACTTGAATATTTTTTAAATAAAGAGAATTTGAATTGTATACTTAAAATTGTTTTACAAAAATTATCAATTCTGAGACTATGGTTTAATAATTTTGATGGTTTAATGTGCATCATATATAAGATGCGGAAATACAATTACAAATATTTTCATGTCGGATAGAAGATATGGAGGAGGAACTAGGGGAGGAGTATATTCCTCGAGATTCCAACAATTTGAGATACTTGAAATTATAAAAAATGTGCAACACAAAATGGTTCATCTAAGGACTAGGAACGAACGTTTACTACAAGCTAGCAATGCAAGAGAGTTATATAAGAGAATTAACCTCTAAATTTAGTCATCAAGAGGGAGAACAAGAAAAAATTAAAAGAAAAGAAACATAAACAAACTCAAAAAATATGGATCCCCGTTGGGATTGAAACTTTGACCATGGTTTTACAATAATGTGGATAATCCGGAGATTTATTTAATAAACAAGAACCACAAAAGCTTGAAAACCAAAACTTAGAGAAGTATGAGAGTGGGGAAGAGTCTGGGAAAGTAGAATCTAAATACAAAAAAGCGGAAGGATTTGCAAGGATAATTATATGAATAAGTCTCTAACCTTTGACATAGAAAACGAAGAGAATGTAGGGCTTTGACTCTGAATATGTTGAAATATTTTTTCGGGTATACGAGTATGTAAGAAATATGAAGGGAAACAGAGCTAGTATTTTACCAATTGCAAGGTAAAGCCACACACTCTAGTGGGAGGAAACCAAATTCTACACTTGTTGGATGAAAATATCAATGCACTCGGAAGATTTCCCGGGGAGAATTTTAAATCCTAATACCTTGGTGAAAGGTGCTTTATGATGACGAGAGACGCTAAAGAATTTCATGAGCTAGAGAAATTTGAGGAAACACACCATGGATGAATTTGTGACAAAATTCACAAAGTTACTTTGGTATGTACTAGACATGAGAGTAGAAAAAGTTAAGGCACAAAGATTATTAAATTTATTACCCCACAATATACAAAGAAATAATTGAGTTTGATAACCCAAAGATTGTAAATCATTTATTAGAAAATCCTAATTGTGTTATAAAAAATTTAAGGGTTGGAATGATAACTTGGAAAAATGGAAAAATAAGGAAAAAGGGAAGGCTGAAACAAGCTCAAAGAACCCGAACCGACTTGTCTAAAAAAATTTTGGTAGAAACCACCAATGGAAAAAAATTCGGTAAGGATGGGAAAGGTAATAGCCTGTTCTCCTTACGGGGATCCAGCCAATGGAAGGGAATAAAAAATCGGATGTCTTCCCGGTAAATTATGGGAAACCACTAAATTTTTGGGGTGTAAAGAACCTCACATGTTGAGGGGCTGCCCACACAACCCCCGTGCTATTCAAAACATTCAAGCGATTGCATGAGTCGGCCACGGTGAATGATATTTCATTCCCCAAATGTTGATAGTGATGAAGACCATGTTGAACATCAACCAAGCATGATTGATATTGAAGGTATCATTTCCAACCACCTTTTATCTATTTTAATTAATCATGTGGCTATTTTAAGCTATATTTTCCACATATAGTGGAGACATTTAAATTGCCTAGGAAAATTTCAACACTCACAGCAGTAGATGAGTTGGCTACGAACCAAATGAAACTGCTTATATTGAATAAGTACCCTATAAATCTGAATGGCTATATCACTGATCTAAGTCTAAATTTCTTCACATGGATCTTATAGCATATTAGTCTGTCTGTATTGGCTAGAAAAATAGAAACAAATAGTAACCTATATGAATCACTAGACAATCAATTGTAGTAGGAGGAAACTAAAACTTGTTTAAGTAGAAATTTTTACATTACAATTGAAGTAGACAATGAGAAAGGTTTGTCTGGTGTATGTAGTACAAACTGAATATTTGGGCCATCAAACAAAAAATGATCTTTTAGAAAACTTACCGATAATTAGGGACTTTCGGGATGTATTGAAGAAATCCCTCGTCTTCCGCCTCTTGAAGATATTGATTTCTCTCTTGTTGGTAATAGGAGCCACCATAGTTTTCAAGCCCCATATAGAATGAGTACATAACTTCTAGACCTAAATCTTCAGTTACAATAACTACTAAACAAAGGATATATCAAACCAAATGTTTCTCCATGGGGTAGCAATTTTTGATGGTTAATGAAAATTGAATTGTTGATGACTTAAGTACACACTCTCATCAAATTGTGTCTTACAGGTAGCAGTGTAAAAACCAATTTTGAAGAATTTATTCAAGGGTTATGTCATAAGACCCCTGGTATTTGGAATTACATACAAAAATATGACCATCAGGGATCTAGGGATATACCATGATTCCAAAAGGATTAATCATTTATAAAGGAATGTTATATATTTCACAACATACCTACTTTGAAGTAGCTTGTTGTGGATGAATACCATAAGATACCTTATTCAAGTCATTGAAATTACAAAAATATAGTGACAACATTGAAAAATAAAATAATTCACTCGAATGAAGAAAGAAATAGTTGATTACATCGAAAGATTTTTAGAGTGCTGACAAGTCAAGTTAGAGAATCAACACCCCCCACGAGGGTTTCTAAGCCCCCTTCGGATTCTAGAATAGAGATGGGAAGTGATTTCCTTAGTTTCATAATAGGACTACCTTAGACTAAGCATAAATAACACTCACCGACATAAGATCAGATTATATCATTTTATGAAGTTGGCCAACTCCTCCACGAAGCAAGTTGTTCACTAGGTACCCGAGTTCAACAAACATTTTTCCTCATATTATGGGCGAACTCAATACCAATGAGGACCACCCCAGTTCCAAAGGGGGAAGGAATGATCCAAGTGGATATTGTGAGCCACCCACATCTTCAACTTGGGGCCTCACCATTTTTTCTTTCAATTTTCGGTTTCCTTAATTGTAGCACAATTTACTATTTTTAGTATTTTGTTAGGTCATGAAGGTACGAGGCCGTTTTGAGGCCCTAAACAATTTTTCGGGGAAACTTGGGAGTAACATGGATGTATCTTTCATGCTTCTCACATCCAAAGTTTTAGTCCTCAAATATATGTTTATAATGAGGTATTTTTCACATCAAACGAAGATAGTATGGAAAAGTTACATTCCCAAGAATTTGATGTTAAATTTACCCAATAAGGACCCATAGTTTTGGTGCTTCATCTCCTACGATTAGGTTATTTGATGTTTAAGGTTTCCCATTCTTTCTCAATAACCAATAGGCCCTCGAGGCCTTGTTGGCAACACAATTCAAAGGCCTCTAACATCCACATCTCTTGCGAGAGATAAGCTACAAGTGCCATAGATAGTTTTATTTCCATTTTGTCTTTAAACAAATTTTGGTTTCTTTTATATTAATGAAATGAAGTGTTATTTTGCATCTTTGTATTTATGGCTATATGTGGATTCGGTTGTGTTCCTGTAAATTTGAATTAGTATACGAATTACCTATGGAAATAGGAAGGTGAGGCTGATTTTCATTCTCATCACCCTCAAATTCGTGTTCTGAAGAATGTTCAACATGGGCGGGGAAAAACCCAACAATATAAACTCGAGAAGCTGACCAAAAATTTTTATGTAGAGGGGAAAATGTGTAATATTAACTAGATGTACAACAATGTAAAAACAATAAAAGTATCAAAGATAACATGGGATGCCTACAAAACCTTGAATTAACACCCCGGATTTTCAATACCCAATATCATGAACGGTACGAGGAGAAAAATCCCAAATTGGTATTATGCATGTTCATAGAACTATAAGAGGCCAAAAAACCATTTTAAAATACTCTTATTAACAAGCGAATTCTAAAAATATAAAACCCGGAATTTAATAGAAGAGAGGATTGAAAATACCTGTGTTATCGATCAAATGTATAATATTAAGACCTAGAATTGAATGGGTAGAATAGTGTGTAATATATAGAAGTTATTTAATGTATCAAAGGCCCAACGACCAAATCTAAGACTTAATGGGTAGAAAAAATATCAAATATACTAGTGAATATATCAAATGCACAATAAAAATATCCAAATTCAAATAAAAAAACAAATAGTTTCAAATTATTTGGTTAACATATGGTCTGTCAGAACCAGAGAATTGAATGGGTAGCACCAAAATTATACTCGAATTGAATAAGGAAACTCGAACACAAGTCTAAATCTATGTTATGGGTATGGTAGAAAATCCTTAGTAAGGAGGTGAAAGCCTACGGTGAACCCACAGGAGTCTTCATGTGTAGGATAAACCCACTATGATATGGGTATTTCCCAATTAATGAAATGCAAATATACACAACGGAGTATAAACGGGTGTCGGATATTTATCAAATATTAATTAATAGAACTAGACATGGCAAGAGATTTCTGTACAATGATAAAAAATAATTATGAATAAATTTTGAAAGATAATGAACGAATATAGCCATAAATTTTTTATGCAAATATAATACACTAAGAAATCATGGAAAAACCCCTTAGCTATGAGCGAAACGTTTAATAAATGCCTTTTGCCTTTATACTCCGCGGATTATATTAACGTAGAGTCAACTTCGTGGTTGAAATGACCTACCATGGCACCCTAAAATCGATAAATAAAGTATCATAAGGTGTGACACAACTCCACTAAACACATGGCATCTAACAACCCTATGAGTGAAAGATTGAAACGATGAAGGGTAGAGAGCGGAAGTAAACCGTTAGAATTTTCATGATGCCTCTCGACCGTATATATTCCTCCCACAAATCTCGGTCCTCCCTCCATCACATCGATAATTTCGAAGGCACGTGATGAGGAAAAAAGTGCCACCTTAGCCTCCCGACAAATGGCAATGAAGCGAGGAGTCGACGATGGAATAAAAAAACATCAAGCGTGCGAGACTAAATATCCGATCAAGTTTGTTGAAATTTTAGATCAAAATAAATCTCCCACGAATTTATTTTTAAATGAAATTAATAAAGTGATTTAATTATAATTTAAATCAATATTGTAGTTGTCAATATGGCTCATAGCATATCGGATTAAAAAAACTTTAAATCTAAATATTGAAAAATTGTGTAAACGTTGTAAGCAAGACCAAAGAAATAATGTTTTATTCTTAATTTTATTACTCTTTTTCTATGAATATTGATGATTCTCTATTTTGTAATATAAGGAGTTATTACTCTTAATGTGTACATTAATAACATGTGATCATTAATTAACTTGCACTGCGTGAGGCCCCCGGAATACGATTGTGAGGTCTTGTTTCAAAAGTAATTTTTTTTTTCAACAATATAGTTTCTTTTGAGAATTTGTTTCCATTATAATTTGTGTATTATTCTTAATTTTATTGCAAAGTACTCACAAACATGACATAGTAAGAAAAATTCAAGTATTCAATACATCTTCTTATCGACCCTTAATTGTTTCACAGAACCATTTCAATTTCTTATGTTAATGAAATACACTTTACTTGAGCTAAATACGCGCATCGGTAAACATTCTTAAGTTACAATTTTATGTGTGTTATGCATGTAGGAAATACAATTTAATGTCATTTTCTTTCCAAGAATTTAATATAGTGATTCTTAACTACAAATTGGATTTCCTTTGAGCAAGACAATACGGAGAATGTGTTCAATTACACAATGGTAGAATCATATTGTTTTCCCTTAATTTGATATTTAAGCACTTTCCTTTATGGAATTAGAATTAAGTTTGAATTTACAATTTAGATAGATAATCCATTTTGTTTAAAATTTCATCTCAATTAATTGAGAATTAATATAACTTTGGATTAAAAGAACATGTGTGTAATTATTCTCCAAATTTTGTATCTTAAAATTAGTTTCATAAATTTTAGAATCTCTTAATTACGAGAGGGAATACGAACATATATAGTGGAGATATATTTAGCCAGTACAAAAATCGTGGTTTCTGATTAATGAAGTAAGTTAAGGAAAATTAATTTACCAAAAAAAAATTACACAAATCATTGTGGTATTTACAATAGCGACTATATATATATATATATATATATATATATATATATATATATATATATATATATATATATAGATATATATATACACATATACATATACATATACATATACATATACATATACATATACATATACATATACATATACATATATATATATATATATATATATATATATATATATATATATATATATATATATATATATATAGATATGCGGACCAAAATTCTCATTTTCCTCAATCGAAAAAAAATAGCCAGTTAAATCCCACATGTGATCATCCATCTCACATGTAGGTTCATCGATCCCGAGTGCATTTTTAGTGAAAAAAAAATCATATATAAACTAAGAAATCAAGCAAGTTATATTGTAGTAGATGCACTTTGGGCCCGATGGACCTACATGTGGCCGTGGATGATCACATGTGGGATTTAGCTATCCGTCATTTTCGATTAAGTAAATAATTTTGGTACGTATATATATATATATATATATATATATATATATATATATATATATATATATATATATATATATATATACGAACCAAAATTCTCATTTTACTCAATCGAAAAAAATGACGGATACAAATCCCACATGTGATCATCCACGTCACATGTGGGTTCATCGGAGCCCAAGTGCATCTACTACAATATAAGTTGCTTGATTTCTTAGTTTGAGAGCATGATTTTTCACTACAAAATTCACTTAGGTTTTGGCTAGAGTTCCCACTCTCGTTTCTGCAATATAGACCAATCAATGACATGATCCACATCATGCACATATCCCTTAAGTAATGAAACATTGAAAACACCATGCACTTTCAGCCATTTGCGACGATCTGGATTTGTAGGCCATAGTCAATCCCCTCAATGATATCAAAAGGCCCGAATACGCAGGGTGATAGCTTGGAAAATGACCCAATCCTCAAAATCTCCTCTTGGGATTAATGCATAAATACAAATGATCCCCAAACCCAAACTACTCAAATGATATATGTTCATATGCATAACTCTTATGTATATCCTCTACTTCCTTCAAGTTCCTTTTAATAATATGCATCTCCTACTCCTTCTCACCCAAAAAAATCTAGTCCAATCAACACCCTATTCGGTAGATCCTCCAAGTGATCGAGGGTATTACAACTCTCCATCCATGCGATTACTTTTGAATGGGACTCATATTCAATGATTCCTAATACCCATTATTATATCCAAATTGTATCTTACATAGGTACTTGATGTAAAAACCAATTTTTAAGAATGTGTTCTAGAGGTTATGTCATAAGATCCCTGGTATTTGTAATTACGGACTTGAAAATACGACCATCCCAGGGATCCCGGATATACCATGATTCCAAAAGGATTAATCATTTATAAAAGGAATGTTGTATATTCTTAACATACCTACTTTGAAGTAGCTTATTGTGGATGAATACCATAAGATACATTATTCAAGTCATCAGCATTACCAAAATATGGTGACAACATTTCAAAAAAAAAAAATGTTCTCGCTCGGGAATGAAAGAAAGAAATAGTTGATTACATCGAAATATTTTTAGAGTGCCGACAAGTCAGGATTATAAACACTCCAGAGGGTTTCTAAACCCCCTTTAGATTCTAGAATAGAGGTGGGAAGTGATGTCCATGGATTTCATAATAGGACAACCTTAGACTAAGTATCAACATGACTCCATTATGGTAGTGGTGGACAAGCTAATAAAGGTTACACATTTTTATTTTTTGGTGTAATATACCTTTGGGGAAACATAAGTGGCCAATGTGTTTATGAAGTAAATTTTTTATACTTCATGGGATGCGGAATATGATCATCCATTTGGTAGGGATGCAAAGTTCACATCAATCTTACGGAAGACATTTTTGGAGGGATGGGAATAAAAGTAATTTCATCATAGCTTATCATCCCCATGCGGTAGAGAAGACTCAAAGAAAAAATTAAATAGTAGAGGACATGCTTCACATGTATGTAATGGACAAACCCTCCGGGTGGGAGGGCTTTTGCATTTAGCGAATTTGCATATGATGGTTTATCAAACCTCTATTAAGACGAGTACATTCGAGGCCTTATATGGCATCATTCCATACTCCACTTAGTTGGAGTCAGCAGGAAGGAAAAAGTGTTAATTGTACCTAATGCATTACATGAAACGAACAAACAATATGGAAAATTCAACACAAAATCAAGCATCTTAAGACCTCCATAAGAGTTATGCAGATAGAGAAATAATACACAAGAGTTTAATGTTGAGGATCATGTGCCAGGGGATAAACCTTGCAGAGCACTCTTCACACCAACAATTGTGATAATTTAGCACCTCGATACGCGGGCGCTTTAGACTGGAATGAGTTGGTCGAGTAGGATATAAATTTTCTCTACCTAGTAATCTTAGAGTTAAGTAATTTTTCATGTTTCATTATTGAAAAAATATGTTCATTATCCTTCTCACGTGGTTGAGCGGAATTTGATATAGGTAGAAACCGAAGGGGACTTTCTTCCCGAACCACTTCATATATTGGGATGGGAAAAAAACATGCCCTCAAATATAATAGTAGCTCGAGGAGTGAAAGTGTTGGAGGACTTTACACCTCAAGAGGATACATAGGAGTGAGAAGAAAGCATGAAAGAAGCTTTCAATGTGTTGTTCAATGAATAAAAGAGTTATCTTGCTAACGAGGACCGTGTTTTTGTTTTCGGGGGACTATGTAATAACCTTATTTACATCTTCTATGTTTTATGTATATGGGAAAAATACCATGTGGACCTATGAAACAATTATGTTGTTGAAGGAATTATAAAATTTAATTAATAATTATTGAAGAAAATTGTATCAATTTTGTAAAGATAGAGTAATAGAGATATGGAAATTATTATTAAGTATGATCACATGATATAATTTCATACTTTGCAAGTGCTCAAAAGTCCTTTGGAGAAAGAAAAAATTTAAAAAAATAGATTAAAGAAAATATCTAAGAAATCCGGAGTCAAGAAAAGTTATTGGCAAGAGAGTTAAGAAAAAACAATGTCAAGGTAAAGCAAGGTTTTAAAACATTTTTTTCGAAAAAATAAAAGTAAAATCTAGGGAAATGGGAAACAATAGCCCAAAATAATGGGAAATCGTTACGGAGAAAATTTCTATGGAAATTTGGCTTAAAATGGCCTTCTTATTTTAACAAGAGGTTATCGACACTCGAGAAAATAGATCTTTGCTTGGGGGAGAGCCTGGGAGGAGACACTCGTGGTTGGGAGAAAAATTGTATTTACAAGTCAATATAAAACATCTAGAAATAATTTATATTCAAATTATTGTATTATAATGATGATTAGATGCATCGGCTTTCTAAGTTTTAATAGCCAAAATTCTTATTTGGGATAGGTGAGTAATGTTGTATTAAACAATGGGAATCGTATGTCTTGTTAATTCCTTATGGTCCTTCAAGATTGTGTACAATAGGTGTATACAGGATATTAGTGTATTCTATATATATATATATAAGTCTAAACCCAATTTGGTTTATGAGCTTGTTGTAAATTAGGTATGTATTCATACATGTACGAGGGGAAGCGTGAAAGTAAGATATCCTTTATAACATATATAAGCGATAATAATAATTGCCTACGGCAAAATAATGTGACCATTAATCATTAATTGAAATAATAATTACAATCACCTTTGGCTTGAGGGATAAAAGGTCAATTAGGTACAGGAACCATATTTTGTCGTTAGAAAACGTTAAAACAAATTTGTTATCGAATGAATAATAGAAGTTGAAATTTAAAAACTAGCTAAAACAAATGTATTATTTGGAATGAATAACATAAACTTGAAACATAGAGGCTAAGCTAATACAAATCAAGCAATTGAGAAATGATATTATTTCAATTCTCTCGAAAGAATAAATCAAAGGCGAGAATGCTACCTCTAAGCTACGCGACAATTACAAGAGTATTTGTGACTAAATTCTTAAGCAAATTCTATGTAGCTACTATGTCAAAAAGGAAAAGAAGTAAATTCATAATAAAGTATAGACATAAGTTTCATTTCATTTAAGAATAAACTATTAGATGCATTTAGCATTTAATAGAAAACTAAAACAATAGATTCCTATTATCAAAGATGATTGAATCACATAAAATCTGGAGGTATCCAAGATAGATAAAGGCGATAAATTTACTAATATAACAGCAGAGTCGACTCAAAATGCATATGCATCCTTCTTAGAAAAAGATGAAATGTAATTCAGATCTAGAGTACATATCTAGTTGTTTAGACAACAAATAAATAACATTGCACATCGTGAATATTTACATAGTTATCTGTGTAGGCTTGCGTTATAAATAGGAAAAAATATTACAAACATTTATCAAACTTAGAGGTCATTCATGGAATTGTCCATTTTGGAATATAGAAGCTACGATATCATTCGCCTAAATTAACTTAACCTAAAATCCCCTTTCAGGAAGAATTGCCATGGAAGAAGAGCATAATACCAACCTGGTAAAGGACACGATTGGTAAGTATGGGTAGTGATGGAACAACAAAATTAATGTAGGCCCAAAACCTTGACATCATACACTAACAGTGGAAACACGAGAGTAGGGAAGAGACAAAAATATACGAGCAAGATCATGAAAAATGACAACGTGGCAAGGACATAGGGATGCCTTATGTGAATAACATAGTCTCGACGGATTGACTCTACCTCTGCGTACAAAACAAACAATGTTGAGTGAAAGAATACACCAACACAATAAATATGTAAAAGAACAATTGAAACCCAAAAAATTCCAAGGTATATGATCGGGATGGATATTTGTGGTCACCCGCATATTGACTTGTGGCCTCAGCTTGTGTTCTTTTAATTTTTAGTTTCCTTAATTGTAGCATAGTTTACTATTTTGAGTAATTTTTGGGTCCACGAACCCGAGCTATTTTGAGGTCCTAAACGACATTTTTGGGAAACTTGACAACCTCATAAAGATTCCTTTGATTTTCTCCACATAAATTTGTTTTCCTCATATATATATTTCTATTAATTATTGTGCACATCAAATGGAGATCGTGTGCCAAATTTACGTCCCTTGGAAGTTGATGTATGAATTTACCCAAAGAGGGCCCATAGTTTTGGTGCTTCATCTCCTAGGGTTAGGTTTTTGGATGTTTAAGGTTTCCCATTTCTCAATAATAAATAGGTCTTCGAACGTCATTGTAACATAGTTCATAGGCATGTAGCCACCATCTCTTCTAGGAAATGACTACCATCCCCTAGCTAGTTAATTTCCATTTTTTTTAACGTAAACAAATTTAAGTTCTTTGATATTAATGAAATGAATTTTTATTTTTCTTCATCTTTGTATTTATGGATTTATATGTTTATTATGTTTCATTCTTGCATAAACTCGGATCGGTAGTATCGGAAGCAACCTTCTCTTTCTAAATCCTTCTTTTCATTTCCTCAGTAGAGGTTGGGGTACAGGAGTTAGGGTTCGATGCAGTTAAACCATTGCAATATCACCCTCGCAAACCCGGAGAATGCCCAGGGAAGAAAACAAATATAAGGGAGCGAGGAGATCCTATCAAAATATTGCTCGGGAGGCCCTCGAAAAACAAAGGAATGCAATGATGGATAGATTTTCCTAGATCCTTCAATGAATTCCAAACGGTGCATACGCATAACAACCACTTTCGAGGCACAACTCATTTTAAGGTACAAGTAAACTTCCAGAAATTCACATATTTGAGGGCCAAATAGATGAATGTTTGTCGTATATAGATGCTTGAATCTATTGGAATGATGTTCTCTATTCATGACTTTACCCCACGACGGAAAGAATATTTTTTTTTCACTCCTCAAAGCCACCCCCCATGTCAGGAGGCGGTGGGAAACTTACTATGAGAAAAAGGATGAGGGGATCCCTCTTTGCTCTCGATCATACCCACATTGAACTATCACGAGATTCCATCAAGGAATAATGTCATCCTATGGGGGAGTATGAGGGAAAAGTACATACAATACGACAATGTTGTGGCGGCAAAGGAATCAAGATGTGTATGGTGTGAATCTGTTTCATACCCCTACGCACAAAGTTGGGTATCAAATATTTGTAGAAAAATTCCATGATTAGAAATCTTGCGATTGTTTGCACATATACATTTAGGATGGTACAGGTTCCACGGCATCTCCCTCGCTTGGTACGATATATGTGTATGCTACCAATATTGAGCGTAAATTCAAACGGAGAAGAAGCGATACTTTGGATATGTGATTCAAAAGAAATGGAAAGTTGCCCCCAAACTACCAAAAGTACGGAATCCAAGGCATTGTGGCCCAAGAAAACCTACCAAATCCACAATAAAACCTTCCAAATGCAGCAACCTGGTGTAAATTCTATAAGGCTCCACTCACAACACAGAAGTGAGTGTCGGGCCAAGTAGTCATTGGTGGGCGAGATGAAGACCTGCGAATGAGATGCATGCTCGGCTACGGAATCGAGAAACCGAGAAGGGTAATGACAAATGGAAGCATATTATTGATGCGAAACCCAATGCCACCATCACCACGGTTCCAAAAAGGAGGAACTACAATGTCTGAGGAGGATCATCTCTTCCACTCACGGAGGTGTGGGTAAAGGATTTCTGCTATAGTTCAATGCGAAAAATGGGAGCTAAAAGAACCTCATTTCGGCGAGAGATCGTAAAGTAGTTGAAGCACGTGGACAAAAACACACATCCATCGTGCAGATTGGGTGGATTCCCCCAGGATGGGACCTGCGTGATAACGAAAGTTTCATCTTCCTACAACCTCAAGCCCTTCATGAATGAGGTATTCTGTGACATTTCTTCTCTTGATGTTTTGTGATGTATTAATAGAGCTGACCATACTTTTGGAACGACATTTTGTGTATGATTCATAGCCTCACGTTGTTATTACTTTGGTAAATAATTTGTGATAAATGCCAAAGCTATCACCACCTCTCTTAATCTCTTCAATTCTTGCAAAAAAATAATTAGCTCATTTCAAAAATTGTAAGTGGATTTTCCCCGGATGATCCACCCTCGGGGAAAATGAAAAATCACACTTACAAACTCCTAAAACTCGGGGACTCCTCCTCTCAAAAACAACAAATAGGAAAAGGTAAGAGGAGTACGGACACATCTTGAACCCCCCGCGTGATGCCTTTGCACCTTTGTAAGGTCGAAACCTTGCATCTACGTCATCCCGAGTGTTGCGCTTCCAAACAGGACGTCCTCCGGCCTTATTCTAGAGAACGATAAAATCAAGAGTAATATTGAGGATTTGTTCTATAAAGGGCACATCTTTCAAAATTCATCTCCCTATGGCGGCCCAATCATTTGGTAGAAAATGGATGGGACTTGGATCTCGGTACTCGGTATTGGGCGTTGAACAAGATCCTTGTACGGAATAGGTACCCAATCCCATAGATTGACAACTTTTTGGACCAACTCAAAGGGAGTAAATATTTCATCGTAATGCTTGAGTTCGAATTTCATAGGTACCATTTAAATCCTCCGATGTGTGGAAGAATGCATTCAAGCCCAAGAAGGGCATTTTCGAATGGTTGGTCATGCCCCTTTTGGAGTTTGAAAAATGCTCCTGCCAATGTTCATGAGGTTGATGGACAATATCTTATGGCCATTGACCTACTCATTTAACAATGTAATGCTTGGATAGACATCTGATCTTCAACTAGACTTGGGAAGAGCACCTCCCATCCGGCCAAGGTCCTCCAAACAACTGTAGCAACACAAGTTGTGTCCCAATTTATAGAAGTGCACTTTTGGCATGAGCCTAGGTTTGATATACGGGATAAATTATTAATGACTAGGGGGTACATGTGGATCCAACAAAGATCGAATTTATTTACGGTTAGTCTGAGTCCCAACCATTCTAACGGATCTTCCCTTGTTTGGGTCTTTCTTTCTACTCTGAAGTTCTGTCATGGGTTTCTCTCCTTATCACTTAGACCTTGAGTCTAGTCACCAAGGGAGGAGAAAAAGAAAAATCCTTTTGGTCGGAATCTCAATAGAAAGGCGTTCATAGAATTGAAACATCACTTTCTACTCTTCCCCAATGCTCACATTAACAGACTTGCAGCAACCATTTTAGATCGATACAAATGCCTCCTAGTATGCTATTACAGGGTAGATTATACTTACTCAAAGAAGGGCATCCAATGGAATATCACAATGAGACATTGTCGAACACGATTAGCAAGTATCCCTCTTATGACAAATAAATGTATTCCATTGTGCATGCTTGCAGGACAATGGAAGAATTACATTTTGGGAGGAGAGTAAATTCACACAAACTAATGACCCCTACAGTTCATGAGACCCAAGAGAGATTTCAGTGTCACCATCGGGCGTTACATATATGTAGTAATTTCATTTGAACATCAAGTAAAGAAGGGAAGAACCAATATTGTTGTAGACCTCCTCTTGTTAATCACCAATCATGGTTCTAACAACCGCTCTCAACTCTTGTCACGACGAGAATTTTGAATGGTTGCTTAGTACAAGAAGAAATGCGGAATTTTGCCACACATAAAATGCAATGTTGGAGGACACACCCGGTTCAAATTTTCACCTCTAGGATGCACTACTATTTCACTTGGTACACCTTTGTGTTCCTTCAAGCTAACATGCCAAGATGATTTGGGAATTACACTACGATTGGGTAGTTGGGAATTTTGGGGTCGATAAAATAGTGGTAGTACTACATAAGTATTTCTATTGGTCTAACCTTTGACAAGATGTTGGGAAGTACATGAGATCTTACATTGCTTATGCCATTTCCAAACGGAAACCATCAAAAACAAGGCCTCTATAGTTCACTACCTACCCCTAATAATCACTTTGGAATTCCATCTCCTTGGATTACATAGAACCTTCCTTATGCTAAGCATGTAAAATACGAGTGTTTTCTGGTCATTGACATATTCTCAAAGATGGCCATTATGGTAGCTTGTAAGGCAGATATCATAGAAAAGAGATAGTTCCAACTCTTCTTTGAACGAGTGTGGGTCATGGCATCCCATAGTATATCATATTAGATCATGATGACATGTTCCTCAAAACATTTTTGCTTACTGGTCTATCTTTGGTTTCAATCTCACCAAGTCCGACATTCCCATCCCCAAGCCCATTAGCCACAAAGGTCGCGGCAAGGATGATCGTACACACTACGCATCCACAATTCGATGGATCAGGGCACATGGGATGAGAGCCTTCTCTATGTACAACAATGTTATAACACGGTCCATCAAAACTCAACCAACCACAACCCCTTTCGAGGTGGGATTTAGATTCCGACAACTATGTCCGTTGACATATCCATGCCATTTGTGGCTACTTAAGTGACTCGGCTCAAGTCAAGTCTAAAGAAGACAAAGTAAAAAACTTTATTGAGCACATTAAACACATGCGCATTGGGTTCATGACATATTGGATAGAGCCAAAGCTAAGTACAAGCAACGACGCAGTCAACATCGGAGCACACAATGTAGAATTGGCCCAGAAAAGTGTGGCTACATTTGCGAGGGGAAAGGAGAGCGCCTCAGTGGACACTCAACGCAAGCTTCATCCACTTTAATATGGGCCACACTGCATCACCAAGGATTTAGGGGCTAATTTCCTTTGAGCTTATTATTCAACTGTTTCTTGGTTTGCACCCGATGTTGATGTGGATTGCCTTCATCCTACTTCCCACCTTTACTAGACATCTTTGGCATTGAAAGAATCACCCATAGAGATAAACCAATAATGATTGAATGAGGCCACAATGGATCATATCATGGACATGAAAATAAATAACACTCACGAGCATAAGATCGGAATTATATTAGGTTGTCAGAGTTGTGGCACTCACACTGGGCAGTGGTTCACTAGGGACCAAGTTCAATAAACGTTTCCCTCATGTGTGGTGAACTCAGCATGTGGGGACCATTGATTCCAAAGGGGGAAGAATGATCCGGTGGATATTGTGACCACCCACCTCTTCAACTTGGGGCCTCACCATTTTTCTTTTCATTTTTCATTTTCCTTAATTGTGGCACACAATTGTTATTTTTAGTATTTTTTGTTTAAGGTCATGAAATGCAGTAGTTTTTGGGGCTAAGTGTTTTCGGGAAACTTGGGAGCAACATCGACGTATCTTTTCATGCTTCTCATCAAAATTTGTAGTCCTCAAATATATATTTATAATGGGTATTTTTCATGTCAAACGAGGATAGTATGGCAAAGTTATGTTCCGAAATTTGATGTACTGAATTTACCCAAAGCAGGGACCCATAGTTTTGGTTAGTTGATGTTTAAAGGTTTTCCATTCTTTCTCAATAATAAATAGGCCCTCGATCCCTATTGTGACACAATTCAAAGGCCTCTAATGTCCACATCTCTTCTGATAGATAAGCTACAAGTGCCATAGCTAGTTTTATTTCCATTTTGTCTTTAAACAAATTTTGGTTCTTTGATATTAATGAAATGAAGTGTTATTTCTAACGCATCTTTGTATTTATGGTTATATGTGTATTCGGTTGTGTTCCTGTATAAATTTGAGTCAATATGATTACCTATGGAAATAGGAAGGTGAGGCTAGTTTTCATTCGCATCGCCCTCAAATTCATGTTCTCAAGAGAATGTTCAACATGGGCACGAAAAGAATATAAAAATTAGAAACTAACCAAAATTGTTACGTAGAGGAAAATGTGTAATCCTAACTAGATGTACAACAATGAAAAAAACAATAAGAGTATCAAAGATAACATGGGATGTACAAAATCTTGAATTAACACCCAGTTTTCTGTACAATATCATGAACGATGGGGAGGAGAAAAATCCCAAATTGGTATTATGCATGTTCATAGAACCATAGAGCCAAAAACCCCATTTGAAAATACTCTTACTAGCATAGCGAATTATGATATAAAACCTAGAATTTAATAAAGCAGTTGAAAATACCATGTGTTATCAATCGAATGTATAAGATTAATACCTAGAATTCAATGGGTAGAATAGTGTGCTCAAAGAATTTATTTAATGTATCAAGAGCCCAAGACCAAATCTAGAACTTAATGGGTAGAAAAATTATCAAATATTCTAGTGAATATATCAAATGCCTGATAAAAATATCCAAATTCAAATAACAAAATAAATATTTTCTAATTATTTGGTTAACATATCATATGCACCAATCAAACCCATAAATTGAATGGGTAGCACCAAAATTATGCACTCAAATTGAAGAAGTAAACTCAAACACCAAGTCTGAATCTATGCTATGAGTATGGTGAAAATCCTTAGTAATTGGCCATGTAGTGAAACCACGAGTCTTCCCATGTGTAGGATAAAACCCCACTATGATATGGGTATTTCCAAATTAATGAAATGCAAATATACATAACGGAGTATATAAACGGGTGTCGAGAGATTTACCCGAGGAGATTTGAGTGTCGAGCTAAACATGGCATGAGATTTCTGTACAATGATAAAAAATAATTATGAATAAATTTTTGAAAGATAATATGAACGAATATATCCATAAATTTTATGCCAATATAACACACTAAGAAATCATGGACAAACCCCTTACCTATGACTGAAACGTTGAATAAATGCATTGCATAGCTACATACTCCCATGATCAGGATTATATTAACATAGTGAGTCGGCTTCGTGGTTGAAATGAGCTACCATGGCAACCTAAAATCGATAAATCGGGTCTCATAAAATTGTGACACAACTCCCTCAGAAGCACTTAAAATCTAGCAACCCTATGAGTGAGAAAGATCTAAATGATGAATGGTAGGGCGAGGGTAAACCCTTAGGGTTTTCATGATGCTGCTGAACATCTAATATATTCCTCCCCACAAATCTCAATCCTCCCTCCATCGCATCGAGGAAATAATTTCAAAGGCCAAGTGATGAGGAAAAACTTGCACATGACCCCTCGGCAAATGGAGTAGATCTCGAGTTAGACATATCATAAGGAGGGGACAATTTCATTTAAGTATAAAATGAGCCTTTGTGAAACCATAAGAGGACTATATGTATCTTGAATAAATGGAACCTTAAGATTATAAAGTATAGTAAGGAGTTAATGTGGCTAAGGATAAAGGGTACATGTAAATTTAATTTATGTAATGGTATGGTAAAAGTATTAAACAATAGGTAATGCGTGTAATTAAACGAAGAGCTAGGAGTTTTTCAAAATTTGCAAGTATCAAAATTACTAAGGCACTATAGGTAAGGACAACGATTATATGTGTAATGGTTAAGTAACCATTATAACCTTAGTGGACATGAAATTAACTAGGGAGATTTGAGTTCTCCAACCTTATTTAAATATCAAAATTTATTTAATATGTTAAGATGGTTGAGGAGGAGTGGCGATTATTAAAGGAAAAGAGTGATACGGCGAAAAAAAAATTGGGGACATGCTTTTAGGTCCATTCATAAATCTATTTACCATCGTGGACTTGTTAATATTATTTTAGAAGAACATTTGGAAGCTAGAGAATATATTTTGAAAGACTTATTAATGAGAAATCACTTTGTATAATCTCCGGAGGAGGAATCAAGAAATATGGTCAAAAGAAGTAAAAGAAAATCAAACCCTAACCTTGAAAAGAAAATTGAAGGATTCAGAGCTTTAATATGTGGTGAAAAACCCAAGGATCATTTGAGAAGAAGCATACATTATCCCATTATATTGAAAAATGTAAATAGAAAAAAATTATAAAGTACCTTAGAAGAAAAAATCCAATAGAATTAAAAAATTCATGAGGAAAGAAAACGAGAGGATAGGAAAACATAATAATAAGTCATTGAAAACTCTAAGGTGAAATTGAGGATGGATAAAAATACTTATAAATCCTTCAAGCAATAAATTAACGATGACAGCTTATCTAGGAGAAAGGGTATAATATGCCTCCTCATACATTAGTCCAACAAGGAAAACTCTATAAGTAAGTCCAATTAAATTTATGATTATGTGGAATCTACAAACAAGGCACAACAAAAAGAAACTTTTTATAAACATAAAATGGGGGAAAATGTAGAAACAAAACAAGATTTAGAGTAGGAATGTAGAATTGAGGAAGCTTTAAAACAAGATATATAAGAGCTAGACATGGCAACAAAACACCTAACATAGGAAAGAGAAAATTTGCAAAAATTGAGAATGAGATACTACAAACTAAACGATGTATAATTTTACATTTTCCTTTGGTATAAAATTATTAAGAAACTTAAAGTTCAAAACAAATTTATCTAAAATTAGGATCAACGAGGAAATTCTGAGGCAGAATTCTTATGAAGAAATCAAGGACCATTTTAGCATTAAGAAGAAGAAAATAAACACTAGCCTAGATGTTCTTGCATGATTCACACATTGTTTACTCTGAGAGGAAGGAAGAACTAGGTTTTAAATTTTGATTGCATGACTACATGCAAAACCTTTGGTGTGGGAAAATGTTGAAGCCTATAATTGATTTCTTTTTACTATCCTTTTTTCCATCTCATTCCACCTTTTTTTTCAACATTTTATAATAGTCTCAGCATTCTTGCGATCGAGTTCAACTTCTACAAAATTATTAATAATCCATAATTAAGTTCTTTTGTTTCTTCATCAGATGTAGAAATTTTTCTTACATATGAAATCATAAAGACCATTAACTCATATTTGTTTTTTAGCAAAATCCATTGTTAGACAGGTTGAAACATTCCAAAAAAGGGATGAAGACTATTAGAAGGTTAAAAATAGCTACCATATGGATAAGAACAGTAGGAAACACTTGGCTTCATGGATTAAGAAATATCAAATTCAAAGGAAAAATTGTACCAAACTATGTGTGTGATCAAGAAAAATTTGTAATGGAATAGAAAAACATCAAACACGCGAAAAGAATAAATATACGATCAACTATTGGAATTTTGAGATCAAAATAAATCTCCCATGAATTTATTTTTCAATAGAAATTAATAAAGCGATTTAATTATAATTTAAGGCCAATCTTGTAGTTTTCAATATAGCTCATGGCATATCGGATTAAAAAAACATCAAATCATCTTACCATTATTTGTAAATGTAAATGTCAGACCAAGAAAGCAATGTTTTTTTTTCTTAATTTTATAACTCTTTTCTATGAATATTGATGATTCTCTATTTCGTAATATAAGGAGTTATTACTCTTAATGTGTAAATTAATATCGTGTGATCATTAAATTAACTTGCGTAAATGAGGGCCTACCAATAGGAGTTATTGAGGTCTTGTTCATAGTTTTTTTTTTTTTTTCAACAATATAGTTTCTTTTGACAATTTGTTTCCATTATAGAACACTTCTTATTATTCTTCATGCGATTGCGAGTACTCACAAGCAGACATACTAAGAAAAAATTCAAGTATTCAATACATCTTCTTATCGGCCCTTAATTGTTTCACGAAACAATTTGATTTCTTATGTTAATGAAATACACTTTAAGAGGCTAAATACGCTAGGTAAACATTCTTAAGTTATAAGTTTATGTTATGCAAGTAGGAAATTCACGTTAATGTTATTTTCTTTCCAAGAATTTGATATAGTGATTCTTAACTACAAATAAGTTTTGGATTTCCTTTGAGCAAGACAATGCGAGAATGTGTTCAATTACACAATAGTAGAATATATTGTTTTCCCTTAATTTGATATTTAAGAATTTTCTTTATGGAATTAAAATTAAGTTTGAATTTACAATTTAGATAGATAATCCATTTTTTAGAGAAGTTCATCTCAATTAATTGGGACTTAATATAATAACTTTGGATTAAAAGAAAATGTGAGTAATTATTCTCCAAATTGTGTATCTTAAAATTAGTTTCATAAATTTTAGAATCTCTTAATTCTAGGAGAATACAAACATATATAGTGGAGATATATTTCACAAGTACAAAATTGTGGTTTTACAATTAATGAAGTAAATTAAGGAAAATTAATTTACCAAAAAATAACACATCATTGTGGTGTTTACAATGATGACTATATATATATATAGACCAAAATTCTCATTTTCCTCGTAAAAAAAAATGATGGATACAAATCCCACATGTGATCATCCATCTCACATGTAGGTTCATTGGGCCCGGTGAATTTTGTAGTGAAAAAAATCATGCTCTCAAACTAAAAAATCAAGCAGCTTATATTGTAGTAGATGCACTTTGGGCCCGATGAACATACATGTGACATGGATGATCACATATGATTAGTATAGTCATTTTTTTTCGATTGAGGAAAATGAAAATTTTAGTCTCTCTCTCTCTCTCTCTCTCTCTCTCTCTCTCTCTCTCTCTCTATATATATATATATATATATATATATATATATATATATATATACATACCAAAATTCTCATTTTCTGAATCAAAAAAAAAATTAGGACCACCAAATCCCATGCGATCATCACGTCACATGTAGGTTCATCGGAGCTGAAAGTGCATCTACTACAATATAACTTGCTTGATTTCTTAGTTTGAGAGCATGATTTTCACTAAAAAATGCACTCGGGTTACGCTGGGATTTCCCACTCTCATTTCACCCACAATATAGACCAATCAATCACATGATCACATCATGCATATCCCTTAAGTAATGAGAAACATTGAAAACATCATGCACTTTCAATGTTTGCGATAGTGCAAGTTTGTAGGCCACTAGTCCAATCCCTCCAATGATATCAAAAAGGCCCCGAATCTTGGGGTGCTAGCTTGGAAAATGACCCAATCCTCAAAAATATCCTCTTGGGGTTAATGCATAAATACAGCCAGTCCCCCGACCCCAAACTCCTCAAATGATCTATGCTCATACGCATAACTCTTATGTATATCCTCTGCTTCCTTCAGAGACTTTCTTTTAATAACCTGCATCTTCCTCCTTCTCACCCAAAAAATCTAGTCCAATCAACACCATATTCGGTCAGTGCTCAAGTGATCGGAGTATTACGACTCCATCCATACAGCGCCTTGAATGGACTCATATTCAATGATTCCTAATACCCATTGTTATATCCAAATTCTGTTGGTACAAAATATTCCCTCCCACTTCCTTTGTTGATGCATGACATACATCCTCAACATATAATCATGAATATTTTTAATGCTCTCTTTGTCTTCCATTTGTCGCAAATGATAAGTTTTATTCAAGGCCAAATTTTTCCCCATAAGTGAACCTAGAATATTTTTTTGATATGATATTCTTTGGAAGGTCATGCAACCGCAATAACTCCACCATTGAATATTTGAGCTACCTCAATCGATAAATTTGTATAATGTGCTACACAACGAGTGATCTACCTTGTTGGACCTATCAACCACAACCATGATGGAGTCATGTTGTCTTCATGTTCTAGGTAAAACTTTAATGAAGCCCATATAAAATACCTCAGGTTACATTCTATAATAATAATAATGTGTAATAGGTAGTTAGGTGCTTTCATTCATATTTCACCCTCTTTTGATAGTCAAGGACCTTCCAGCAATGTCGGCCACCTATTTCTTCAAATTCCAAGAGCAATTGAGAAAATTTCTCACAATTTTTCAAGGTCTTATAATATCACAATGTTTCTTGAATATGGATTGAAATGAAACTCCCTCGATATTATATTCTTTAAATCACTACTACTATACGGCACATAAATCTCGTTCCTCAATACTTATTACGCTAGATGTCATGAGGTTGTACTCCTCATCCCTATCACCTTCACCTTACTACTACAACCTCTACTTCAACTACTAGTACTGCTCAGTATACTTTCCTCACTACAAGATACACTCTTGCAAATACGTAGCATAAGATCTCATAGACGAAATATGGTTTACGTGCACTTTCCTACTAAGAGTATCTACCACCGGAGTTCTACCTACACTTGATGTATATTATCTTTAAGTAAAACTAAATGAGGAGTGATCAACTTCAATTCCTAGGCTGCAACTTCAATTCCACAAACTCTTGGAGCAATCATCTTGTAAGGTGCCTTTTATGTTGATGCTACTCCTGGCACCAAGCTGAATGGAAAATCCACTTCCCTATGAGGTAGTAACTACGAAATATCTACACAAAACATATCCCAAAACTACTATAAATAGGTTACTTCATGGCTTAATCATCTCCACATCCTTCCCTTTTTTTTTTTCACTAGAAATGTGCACTCCAAACAATACACACCCCTTCACTGCAACCACACTTTTCTTGCATAGTTGTAACCATTATCTCTAACGGAGGCTTATTTTTTTCCCTCCAGATTTTCCTTTATCCATCATCATCCATTGCACTCAATAGCCTTCTCATAACAATCTACATTGGTCGTATGAGTGAACAACCAATCCATGCCCAATAGCATAATATATGATCCCAAAGGAAGCACATTTATATGCCTTTAATGTAGGAAAACCATTCGGGTCAAATACACAGAGATATCACCCAATGATGAACTCTTCTCTTGGTCCTTGTATCCATTTGCCACCAACCATGATTTTGCATGCATTTTTTTACTCAAGCCACACATATCCACCAATTCAAGGCTATCATAACAATGGTTAGATCAAGGGTCATTCAAAATAGAAAAAAAATGATCATAAAGCTTACCTTTCATCTCCAACCATAGATACACGATGATCTATCTCCTAAGTATTAAGGACTACATAGATACAAAGATGATTTGACAAACATCCCCAACTATTTGTGACCTTAGAAATGTAGATATAGAGGTATGCCACAATGGTAGAATGGAATATCCTTTTGATGATCTTTGCTACAATTCCAACACTACAGTTGCTCCCCAACAGTACCTTTATTATCTTCTCTCTCTAGGCTTAGAAACATGTCCTTTCTCGAGGCTGCATTAAATTTCTTGCGAGGAGCCACATTTTACTTCTCACTTTCATCCTAAGTTGTTCCCCATACAAGGCCATTTTCCTTAGCCTTATCATTCGCTTTCCAACTTCTCATGTTCTAATACTTGTACTTTGAATTCTCATACCAATACTTAGATTTAAATTGATGATTCCTCTAATGACCGAGGCGCATAAATTTCATTTTGATCTCTCCAATTCTACTAGAGACCTAGTTATTAGCCTTTTAATATTTTTCTTTCTCTTCCATGAGGTGAAGAACAAACCTTAACAACTAAATGAATTATCTAGTGTGTTCATCATCGTAATGGACCCATATTCGACTCATAGAAATCGTGCTTCCTATCATCATAGTATACTTTAGACAAGAATTTATCCTTTAATAGTATCTCAAAGTCATCCTAGATCCACTCCTATTCTATAATGCTTCTAACATTCTTCACATCTTGCGAATGGATATCTATTTTCCCTTTGATACTAAAGGTAGCTACCTTGGCTTTCTGTTCTCTTGCTAATTTATGAAATCTAATGAACTTCTTCATCTAAATAAGCCATCCTTCTACTTCCTCCAATTTCATCTCCCAATAAAAGGTAGGAGGATTTACTTTTCTTAAATCCTATGGAAGGTACTCACCCCCTCCTATGGTGTTGGCGGTGATGACTATGATGTCTCCAAGAAGAAGAACTATAATAAAACACATATATGTGAGTCCTCCTATTAGGTGTAACTAATAATTTATACTGTTGAATGTTCATATACAACACCGTGTCTTTTGTTAGACCACCTAACATATACTTCATCGATCTTCACCTCTCATCCAAGACCAATCCCCATCTATCTTTTCTTCTATAAATTTGAAAGACTCTATAGAATCATTGCGGTAATCTTTCATTTCTTTTCCTAAACTGTTGGTCATATTTCTTGTCCCTTGATCGATACGTTGTTATTTTCTTAACAACTTTTGGTCTTTTCCCTAAGGATTTTGTATTTGTTTTCTGTGTCAAGAGGATTGTCTTGTCCTTGCTGCTCAACTCAAATTTTCCATTCGATGGAATTCATATCATACTTGTAGAGGAATCATGTGAAATATAGTCCAACATTATTCTCTTCACCTTTGGCCTTATATTTCCCAAAAACATTTGTTGTTGAATGAAATGAAACAAAACACAATCAAAATCATACCTCAATATATTTCGGGAGGCTATCTAATTTGCATGTTGGTAAATATTGGCACTATATATATATATATATATATATATATATATATATATATATATATATATATATATATATATATGTATGTATGTATGTATGTATGTATGTATGTATGTATGTATCAACATTATGAATGATAGCAAAATGATTAATAACCCACCTTGCATGGTATCCATAAAAATCCCAAAATGGATGTCATTTATACATTCATTTAACCCATCGAGACCATGTTTGAACCTAGAAGCTACGATACCAATCTATAACCCTTCCTTAGAAATTTACCTACTTTAAAAACTCTCACAGGATAAGCATGAGTTGAGGTTTCACTATGATATGACACGACCTCCCGAGTTCTAATTAAGGAAGTGTGGCCTCCATATTGAACACTTATTGACATCCACGAGGGACTAAAAACCACTCAAGGACCTAACAACCACGAGAGTGATAATTCGATGATATGGAACTATTTTTATCGACTTAACTACATGTACACCCATATCACATAATTCATCTAGTGATGATGCTAAAACCACACCCGAAGCATGTCTCCATGTGGTTGTAGCCCAAAATCACAATTTTGTGCATGCAATCGAGAGATATATGACACTTTTTTAGGCTATTCTCCAAACCTACCCCTAGCTTCTTGTACATTTCCTAGAATCATGAATATGATAAAAATGCTAACCATTCAAAACTTAAATAATATATTGACCTACATACCTGGTAAGCTATAGGTCATGAATGTGATTTTTATCATGAACAGGAGTGTCTAGAATCACTATTAAGGCTCAATTTCTCTCAAGATAGTTGTAACAATACTTTTCATCCCATGCATTCATCATCATTCAATAACTTATCAAATCATGATGAAGAGTCATAGCAAGAGAACCTTATGAAACCATCATATAATCAACATATAATGCGAATAAAAACTATGAAAAATCATCCATGTCATCACCATACTAGTCGGCTAGGTTCTCATAAGATGCAAAAGGAGAAAATATCTCATACTACATATATAAATTGCCAACCAAGACAAAAGATTTCATGTACCACACGACAATAGATTTGGCTGAACCAAACAATTATTTAATCCAATCACTCCTATTCCATATTCCAAGCATGAATGTTGGTTCTCATAGGACCAGGCAAACCCCATAAACAAAAACGGTAATGTGGAGGTCAAACCACCCTCACACTCATGCTACGTGATCTCACCTAAACCTTGGTCCCAAGATGCAAAACTAAAACAATATTTGGGGCCTCAAAATTCCCTCACCATACATTAGGAAATTTCCTATCTCCACCCACTTGCCAAGAGCCTTCACAAAGACAACCATCTCTAACCCCACATTGGGATTTTCTGAGACAACCCCTCTCCATCAATTCCCAAACATTTTAACAATCCAAAGCTAAACCAGAGTGAGTCCCATCACCCCATCATTGTCTAGGAAATGTTAGGGTGGGGTTCAAACCACTATCAAAGCATGAAAATTCCATGGCAATGACAAAAAAGGAACTAGATAACAAAATGCATGTACCATGAATTCAAACCCTAGAAAGAAAATTACACATACGACTTGTTACCTACATAATTTTCATGTTGAGATTTATTGATAGATCCAAACTTCTTCGTGTGTTCCCTTGATTTCCTTTGCCTTCCTTTTCTTTTCCTTTGTTTACATTTTCCAATACAAGTTAATGCTAAGTGATCCAAGAATCTCTTATGCGTGTGAAAGAAGCGAATGATAAAAAAATTCAAAATGACCAAAGGATTGTGAATTGTTTCTTTGATGGATTTTTATCATTTAAATGCATTTTTTTTTCCCTTCATTTTCCTCTAATATCGTTACATGAAAAATTGTGTCTCTTCACCTTCCTTTTCTCACTACTTAAATATTTTTTACTAATTAAATGATAATTATTTACTCTTTCATTTTCCAATGTATTTTTCGAATTTCCATGTACATAATAAACCATAAGTGTTTACCACTATAATGTTTACCCAAAATTCATCTTGCAATATCTTTGCTTGCTGACCTTGCTCTTATTATTTTCTTTAGTATCTTTATTATATGAAACTTTAACCGGGGTTGTTATGTTAATTTCGGACATGGTTTTCTGTTTTACAATGTCTACCAATCTAGTATTTATTTTTTATTCAAACAAATATTAAATACAATGTTTAGATAAATATCTAAATAAGTCATTGTCATATAAAGTTCAAACTAGTTTCTAATAGGAATAAACAAGGTTAGAATATAGCTTATAAAAACTTATTGCATTTATACATATATTTGTAATACAAAATAGTCCAACATGATTCTTTTATTTAACTCTATTGAGAATATTAGATTACATAGCCTTTAGAATATCTTGAACTTTTAAATTTATTTTTAAAAATAACAAAACTTTTAGTGATTTATTTGCTAGTGTAATTTTTTTTTTTTAAGTTAATGCTTGTACTAATTATGTTTACTAAATTTAATAAGTCATTCATTTATTCAAGTTTTAGGTATCTCTTACGGCATTATTCTTACATTATCTATTCATCTTCAAGATGCCTACGCATTTGTTGGAATTTTAGTATTTTATAGAGGTATCAGGCCCAAATATCATTCTACATTAAGATTTCTTGTCGAAAATTAAGATATATTTCTCCCTATATGTAGATATTTTTCTATTCCCCTTGTTAGTAGAAAATGCAAAAAAAAATAGAAAAATTATGTAGTAGTGTATTAAAAAGTTATGCAGTTTTAGAATAATGAAGCAAGTTGATTTCCTATGACCTAGTAAGCAAGTTGGAACAATGAACGTTAGAAACATGTTTTTATAAGAAAAAAGTGTATATATAATGTGTTAGACGAAATAATCCATTTAAATCAGCAGTAGCATCTAAATTATGAAATGACATTTTAACTACTATCGATTTTAATGGTTTAGAGCTTATGAGTAATCATTATCAATTTGCATAGTACATATTTTCCTAAGCTTTAATTAGAAAATTTTATTGTAAATTTTATTACATTAAATCATACATGTTTTACTTAAATTCCAATTTTTCACAATGCAATTCACACTATTAGATTTCATGATTATTTTTTCTTACACACTTCATAAATCAATGTCGAGATATTATTTTACTAATATCATAATATGCATTCTATTTTCTTTAACTAAAGCTCCTTTGGAATTAAATAAAGTATTTTATGTAATTATTCATTGAACAAATGTCTATCAAGAAAATTTATTATGTAGACTTTCCTTGTTATTGGGTAAATTTTACTTTGCAAAAGTAATTTCACATATAAGATGTCAATTCGCCACTTGAAGAGTCATTTTTACTTTGTGGGCATTATTCAAATAATAAATGAGCTTTGTTCATTTGAAATAAGTAACGATTATGTCTCATTGATATCCCACTCGTGCTTGCAACTACCCAAACATAATCAAAAGAAAATAGTACATAATAAAATATATTATACACACTAATGTTATAATACACAAATAAGTACTACAATATGTGATATCAATATAGATAAATGAAAATTAATGCTTCCGTTACCTTCCTAACTTTGTTTTAGCCAAAATCAACACTCATGCATTAGTTTTGAGAAAAAATCTACAAATCCTTAATGTGGAATGCAATGGTTCACATAATCAAAGCTTGAAATATTCCTTGACACAATGGAGTATCTTCATATTTCCACACATCTTCTTCCAATTCAAAAACATAACGATAAACAAAGCTTGTGCTAAATTATCTAATTTTCTTTAGATTGCACACAAACTTTACTTAGTTTACTTTTCAATGTTTGAAAATAGGAGATAGCCATTATTTATAATTAAAATATTTCAATATTGCAATATATATTATTTAATACTAAAATATTAGTAATAATATCACATTTTCCACTACATGGCTTGGTGTTATTGTGAAAAAAAAATATGTATTCTTTAATTATAAAATATTAGAAATAAAAGCCTTCAAATGTGATTTTAGGAGATACACAAAATGAAATATTCCAAGTTTCTTCAAAGAATATAATACAATGAATCTTTAGTATGATGTGCACATAAAAACAAATATTTGAAAGCTTGAAAATCTCTTTAGCAAAATGGACTTCCTTTACATTTCTACACATGCTAGTTCAGCAAGATAACCATAAAAAAGCTTCTTCCCAATAATATAGGGATTGATATCGTTACAGGTTCTTCTAGTTCGAGGATGATTTATCCCTTACTTAATTGGCTAGTATTTAGAAAGAAAACAACAAATATGAATTATTCAATACTAATATACTAGAGATAAAATAACTAAATATAATTAAAACATTATGAGTAATATTTTAAAGCAGATCCAAAAACAAAATAATTTCTTTTGAGTTCTTCACCATTGAAATATTTAAGACCTTGAATTCAACTTGATATTTTAACTGAATTTTGATTGGTGGTCCCTACAGCAGTCCTCGGCATCTACATCTCCATTGTGAGGAATTTAAAATCATCGTGTTGACCTCTGCATGTAATGTTTTGTCCAATGATAAAAATTTTATAATGTCCCAAATATCTCAGTGTGTTCTATTATTATAATTACAATGAAAGAGCGTAAATAGACATACAATCCTAGTACTTACAATCTTTAACCGTTAAAAAAAATATTAAACATATTAAATATAACGATAAGCTATATTATTGTGTTATAATGTTAATAGACTACACATTTAGTGGAAGAAATGGATTAACTGAATTTATTAGCATAATCGGGGCCGTCGTTAAACTCTTATTTAATGCAAAAAATTAATTAACTCTCTAATATTAACAAAATATGCATTTTGTAGCTGAGGTCAACTACCGAAACATCGAAAAAGCTATTAATTAATATGGTGAAATTGAATTTGACATTTGACGCATTAAGCTTCTCTTTTAGAACAATTACAGTATCATACTTATAGTAAGAGAATCCATTTTAGCCTATCTCAACATTGTTAATTCACATGTGAGTAGGATGGGAAAAAAGGTAGGATTTATCGCAATTTATTCACATTGGTGGAGTCTAGCCTAGAGCGTGTGCAGAAAGTGTGTCCAGAGATAGCGTGTGTGGAGGAGTTATGTAAATGTCGTTTTGTGGAGAAAGCATCCTGTAAAAGCATGGGATTAGAAACAAATGTGGGAAAATGAAAAATCCACTTAATTAGTTGATAGGGAAATATACATTATTTATGACTAAAATATTGGCAACAATATTGTGTTATTCCAATGCTTGGTTCATTATTATTGCAAACAAAAAATATGCATTTGATAGTAAAATATTACAAACAAAATCCTCTAGTTCTAGGTGTGTTGATCTAGACAACACAGATAGCTATTACATAATGGAATTCCTCTGTACGTCCACATGCCTAAATTGAAACATATTAAGAAATATGAACGTGTAATTTATTATTTACAATTAAAATATTATCATTATTATAAGTATAAGTCCACATTTTTAATAATAAAATAATAACAATGAAACACTTGAGGCTTCAAAGCATTTTTGGTATAATGAAGCGATTAAATAACAATGCTATTAATTATTTATAAATAAAACATTATCAATAATATAAGCATAGACAATCTTATTACACTTGTAAAATATGGATTATGCTTTGATAATAAAATATTAGCAATGAAAGGCTTCAATACGAAGTGCAAACATTCACACAATGAACCTTCTCTACGCTTTGAGACACCCCCATAAACAAAGCTTATGTTTGACGAAATGTGGTTTTGTTTAGAAGTACTTAAATAAAAATAGTATATGTTATTTACAATTAAATTATTATCAATAATTTAAGGATAAACAATGATATTATCCTCAAAATGAAAATTCTCCATACTTCTCCATGTCATATAAAAAATGCTTCTACTCAATGAAATGTGGTTTTGTACACAACTTTGTGTGCACTCCGCTAGCAATTTACTCAATTGATTACAAGTATGCATTGTTTGTGGCTAAAATATTACCAATAATATTAGAAATAAAAGATTTTAGGGTAAAGTGTACATATTTTTCACAAAGAGAACTTACACACAAGAAATATTCAAAAATAAGAAGATAAACATCATTCACACTTAGATTATTACCAATAATTTTATGTGCAATAATTTCTTACTAAAATAGCTACTCACTTTGAGGTGGAGTCTAGTCCGGACGATGTGTGGAGAAAGTATGTCCAAATATAGCGTATGTGGAGGAAGTTATGCACACGTCATTGTGTGAGTAGTACGGAGAGAAATAATGGGATGAGACATGAATATGGGCAAAATGTGAACCCCTCTTAGTTAAGTTTTGGAGGGGAGCTACATATTCTTCATGACTATATTATAAAAAAAATGGTATAATTCCAATGCTTGCTTCGGTGTTATTCGGGACAATGAATATGCATTGTTTAATACTAAAATATTAGCAATAAATCTTGTGATGATCCCGAAATTTAAATTTTCCTCCACATAATGGTATTCCTCCACACTTTCGCACATATGCCTAATGAAACATATTCTAAAATATTAACATATGAATTATTTACAATTAAAATATTTTCAATAATGTAAGAATATTGTATGTGTTTTTAATAAGATATATGAAGGCTTCTCAAGTCGTTCTCTTCACAATAAATTCCTCCACACTTCAAAAAATATTCTTAATTTCAAACATATTTAAAAATATGAACACATGCCTTGTTATGATTAAAATATTATCAATAATATAAGAATAAAGTAATTATTTTTTAGTATAAAAATATTAGCAATGAAGGACAATATGATCTTTAGGATGTTTAATGAAGAATTCAAATCTTCAACTCTAAAATTAATAATTATATATCAATAATATGCATTATTTACAACTAAATATTATCGATAATATAAGCATATAAAATGGAATATAATTATGAATATGTTTTGAGACTAAAATATTTGCAATTAAAGCCTTCCATCTTGAAATGAAAAGTTCTACGAGTGAAAGTATGAAAGGTTCCGCCTGACAGAGCCTTCTTTTCACTTCCACATCCCTAAACAAAGCTTATGTTCAATGAAATGTGGTTTGTACATAATCACTTAAATATTAGTAGTATATATTATTCACAATTAAAATATTACCAATAATATAAGCATAAACAACCCCATTATCATCCACATTATGGCACTCATCTTGGTTAAATGGTAATGAAGTAGGTTGTTATGGCACTCATCATAGGAGCTTACAAAAAAAAAAAAAAAACACTATTATCATCCACAAGATGAAAACATGGAAGAAGCACAATGAACATTCTCTTCAGTTCCGCCCGAAAAAACTTCTTCTCAATTTATAAACTGAGAATATTACCAATAATATTAGTAATGGAACATTTAGTGCAAAGGTAAATATCTACGCAAGAGCACATTCACCTGAACTTTCTTGAATTTAAGCGATATTACAATCACACGATTACTTATAGTTGTGTATATGTCAAAAATGCAACACTAATATATTAAAAATAATTTAATTTAATGCAAACACATTATCAATTAATAACAACTTTGAAAGGAAGTAGCTACTTCACGCACTTCCATACAATAGCCTAAAATAAAGAGATATTTGAAAATACTAAAATATAAGCATTATTTAAGACTTCAAATATCACAAATACTATTATACGACAATTGCTTAAAATAATAGCAATAAAAACCTTTAATTCAAAATATTTATCAATTAATTGTATGACTCACTCGAAAACCTTGTTAGTGTGAAAGTAGCTTCCATTTTCATGAGATGTTTATGCCAATAGAATCAATTAAATGACGCCGGAAGGCAAGGACTATGTTGCATCAAAGTTATTCCCCTTGTTTGTCTATTATTTTTCTTCAAAAATTTTTTGTGCAATATGTTTCACCTACTTATACCAAGTTCATTTTTACCCACTTATACAAGTTCATTTTTTTTCCACAGAAAAAAATCGAACTTTTTTCTATTAAAAATAGATAGTCACAGAGCATATGTAGAGCATTTTAGTGTGACTCCATTCTCATTTTTTCAAATAGGAATGGTGGACTCGGCCCTATACAATATATGGAAGTATTTCCAAAACCTTGGTTACAAAAAGAAAAAAGTCACTAAAAAATAGGCACCTCCCATTATTCATCATCCCCTGGACTAGAAGCCGAAAGCAGTTAGAGAACAAAAGGTAGTAGGTGCCAACGAAGCATGAAGATTCCTTATATAAAAAAGAGAGGCAGATAGTAGAAACTATCTTGGTCTCATTCGATAAGAATAAAAATAAAAACGAGAAAAGTGAAGATGGTAGAGAAGAGAAAGCGAGCTTGTAAGTTATAGATCGTGGGAAGATGTCCCACAAATCGGTTTTTCTCCCTTTCTTCTTCTCAACCTTGTGCCACTCGCCCACAGGATGGCATACAAGTGGCGATGACAATCTGATTTTACATTGTTTGGGTTCACGTATCCTTGTGGGGTTGAAGTTTCGATGGGTGGTGTCGTTTGATCCCTCCACTACTCGTGTCATCGACATTTCGTTAGGTTTGATTCTCTCACGAATGTGGCCAGGACCATGAGTGCGGTCATTTCCTTCCTTTTGTACCTCGAACACGTAGCCCAGGATGTTTTCTTTCCATAGGAATTGGTTCCTCTTCTTCTTTTGACTCATCCTCCTGCGGGCTCTGGAGGGGATACGCCATCCTTTCCTGTTTTGCTTCCCTTTCTATTTCTTTTTCTATTTTCTTTCTTGGCTACAGGCAAGTTTTCTGTAGGTGACTTGTCATTCTACATTCTCACATACGATTGCATTATTCTCATAATCAAGTGGTTGCAATAATTTTATTTCTATTGTAAATCGACATAATATTCTTCGGTAGCCCTTTGCTTAAATCTACCTCGACATAGATGCGAGAAAAGTATAGATTCTTTCTTCTATTCTTTCCATATATGTTTTAATGCGCCTTGATACTATTCCCAATGCTCTTGAGGACACAGTCATTACAGAAACGAGGGAGGTTGTATAGTCTCACCCATACTCCTAATCTAGAAATTGTCATAGTGTTTGGATCGAAATATGGGAACCATGAAATTCCCGATGAAAAGCCTAGTGGAACCCCAAAAGCAATACCCCTCTCGTCGATTATATCTCTTTCTCAGGGATTTTAGAATTTCACGATAAAAACCCTTGGAACGATGTATTTCACAATCAAGGGTCCATCGAGTGAATATCTAATGGAAAAGGTCACGGGTTTGGGCCGGAAATAGTTGAAATGACATATTAATGGATGAGAGCTTCGTATGTATTTGTGCTCCTCTGTTGCTGAACTATTGATGTTTAGTCTTTGAGTTTGTTCTGTTGATCTACTATTGTAGCCTTGAAGCATTTCCGGCTGCTAGAGGTAAGCCTACATCTTTTTCCACAGTATGTTTTTGTAGAAAAGGGCCTCGTTTGTTGTTTAGGTGATGGGTTTTCCCTTTATCTCCCCCTATAGTTCTTGGCATGCTCGGAGTTTGCGGCACGCCCTCTCGGAATCACAGTTTAGAGAAATCTTCATTCCTGTTTTATGTTGTAGTCTTTCAAGAGCCTGTGATCTTGAGAGAACTATGTCCATTGACTAGATGTTGGATCGGTCTTGGGTACCCATCGGTCCCATATCATTTGTTTTAGTTGCAGAATAGAGGTGTCTTCATGTACCCAAACTAAACGAGACTTACCCACGGGGGGTCGATAAAAATTTGAAAAGAGCTAGATTTCGAGCGACAAGAATTACCTATTATTTGGGGATCGGGAGAAAGTGTAGTTTGTTGAAGAGAGAATGAAAGGTGCTCCTTACGATATTATTACTTTAACATCTCTACCTCCTCTTCTTCGATTCGGTAAAGGAGTTCCTCTTGATTTAGCTTAACGCCTCTGGTTACGTAGGTAGTGGTGAGCGTACATCCTATAAGAGACTCCCTGCCAAGAACCAGAGGCTCACCGAGGAGCAAAAAGATCTAGTGCCGGAAAGCTTATCATGCTGACCGCACATAGCAATGAGAGCCATTGCAACACCTTTACTATTTCCACGGACATCCTTGACCATAATGGCAGATCTCCCTTCCCACCATGAGAAATCCGTTAAAAAACACGGTGATGACGTCTTCTTTCCATGGAGTGCACGATCCAAAAGTTTGTAGCGATTTCCTTGATCGGTAGATCGCCAAGCTGACCCCGGCCGGGCGGGAATCATTGCTCTCAATCGGGATTTTCTCGCCCATGAGGTTCGGATCCGGTGTTTAGATCCGGAGATAGTATTTAGCGACCTCTCTCTCACGCAATTGTTCTGATACAGTCGGATATTGTTGACAGGAGAAACCCTTACTGGTTTTGTGCTTCAAGATTCACAAGACCGAAGGCGGCAAGTCGACCGAATCTTTGTGAAACCTAGGCGAAGCCATCGCTCTCCCTTCAAAAAAAAATTCTCCATGCTTCAAACAATATACTTATACAATTTCATTTGACCATGATCAAATTAGATATAAATTATTTATCCTTTATAAATATATTCATGTGTAGCATAATCTATATATTCCTTAATTTCTTTAAACATTTCTTAGTGAAATTTTTTCATTTTCTTCTTTAAAAGAACAATTCTTTTTGTTGTGCAAGATTTAATCAATTTATTCTTACATACATTTTTTAAGTAGTTGTGCGATTTTCTACATAAGCACTCTTGAATCTCACTATGCTTAGTATACATGCATATATGAGTACAATACGTGTCTTCGATTGTTTACCACCTAACACTAAAACCAACATTGTAATCTAATGGATTACATTAGATAGAACTTACGAGTTACTGTATAGAAATAAATAGTACAATGTATAGAAAGAAATAGAAAAAAAAATATACATATATATAGACCTTGAAAGAGGGATGAGAAAAGTAGTAGTGGAGCCAACAATATGCAGCCTTGTATTAGTCTAAATCGAGCACCACTACTCGATATATACTACCTTTTCATAGATAGTGATTACATTATTTTAATGTTGCTTTAGTTGGTAGGTCGTTACAAGAGAATTTTAACTACCTTGGCTAGTTAACCTAACACAATGATCCACAAAAATAGTATATATATGATTCATTTTCATGGTAAATTGATACCTACAATAATAGCGTTACACTAGGTGAACCAATCAACTAATTATCCCAACATATATTCAAAACTCTTACTCTATACAATGTAGGAACACTAATATTCCAACGAATTCCATGTTACATATTTCTGAATGATTTTTTTTTTTTAAATATAAAATGTCTATCTTTATAATGATAATAAAAATAATAAGAATAATAATTTAATTTTAAGATCATAATCAATAAACCAATTAATTAGTGAATAGTACCATATTGTTTCCCCTCATAGTAATAATAATAATAATAAAATAATCTAACTAGACACTGAACTGTAATTAATGAATGAAACCACATTTCTTGTCAAACCATGTATTCACTTCTGCTAATACATTCTAGCCCTTTTGGTTAAACCAATAATATCCTATTAACCGTTAAATACATTTATGCTTTCACATCCTTACCAAATTTTACTTCCATGTTTTCAATCATCAAATTTTACTCCCACGTACTCAAACATCAAGTAAAAGATAATGAATTTAAAATTTTATAAAATGGTTCCTCTTTAAAAAAAAAAATAAAAAATTCAAGGAATATAAAATCATCATGGATTATTGTATATTGTTAAAGTATTATAGTTCAGCCACGTTCTGAAAGTCTCACCCGAATAATATAATATGTTGTTCCACTCTCCTCACATTTGAGGGGGAAAAGGCAAAGTTCATATATGACAAAGGGTTCGTGACTTTTCATAATCATTTAACAATATAACGATATGCCCAAAGCATTATAAATCATCTCTAAAATTTTCTGAAAGCATCATCCCTATGATTTGGTGTTTCACTGAACCAAGTTGAGACATTGTTGAGCACAGGAAGTATTTTTGAAGCTAAAGCTAAGGTTCATATTATGTTGTTAAAAATATATATTTTTACCCTAGGTTATAAGGAAACTAAACGAAAGCTTGCAAAAATTAATAATTAAAAAAAAACGACATTCTTGATTATTTACATATAGTAAGGAATAAAGTTATATATCTTGATTCTTGAACCATCATTTCACTATATAACCAAATACTTGAAATAATTATAAATGATGCCGGAATTTTCGGGTCATCCTATAATGTGGTGTTTTCACTCAACCAACTTAACATTGTTACGTAGCAGAAGTGTTTTTCAAGCTAAAATTAAGATTGATATTATATTGTTAAGAAAATATTACGAAAGTATGTTATAAAAAAATAAAAAAGAATGCTTGTCATAAATTAATAATTAGAAAAATAACGGCGATGTCGTTGTTATATGGCAAGGAATAAAATTGTATCTTGATTTTGAACCATCACTGACACTGATCCAATAAAAATAGAGTCACGACTCTCTCAGTGTTAGCTGTACCAAAACAATATCTTTATTACTTTTATTTTTTAATTTAATTTAATAATAATATTTAAAGTTTCCTACTTTTCTATTTAAATTTAGTTTTAAATTTAACCGAAAGTCGATGTGCTTGTCTGTTCCGCATCATTTTATTGTGTTTTTACAAACTCTACGAACTCGAAAATCGCACGTAAAATGAACATATTGTATCCATTTTCCGCTCTGGTCTGTCAGGTTCGACGAAAAATAACGTTTGATTCGTTTTCTTTTTAAATTCCCATTCATCAATTTTCCTCGTCAGTGCCACTTTTTAGTATTATTTACAGCACCGTTATTGGAGATTTAAAAATAGTTCGGCATCTGACTTTGAAATTCAGTCCCAATAATTCTCAGCGGAGAATTTTCGAATCATCTGAATAATGAAAAGGACGAATAGAAAATAAGTGAAACTCAGGTTCCCCAAATATAGTACTACATATTCAGTAATTTTTATATGGACTGGGAAGTTATCCGCTGCTCCACATTATAACCTTTATTATAGATTGTGCGTTATTCTGAAGCTCTGATCTGAAATTTGCATGCGCATATTCCTAATCCTGTCTTCAATTGGATCCATCTATTTTTAGTGATGATTGAGATTCATAGAAGACATATTTCTCTTTTATGTGGAGATTATATGATTATATATATATATATATATATATATATATATATATATATAACCGTGAATGGTATTTATTATACTTCATTTGTTGTTTGAGATATACATATTATACTGTTGCTGAAGATTTATCTCTTATTTAATTGTGGAAATATGTACTTGTTAACGATACATATGAGTTAGAGCTAAAAGGTGGTTGTTATCTGTTACTCTTTCATGTTATGTCATCACTTTATCTTCATACTAGTTCACATCTTGCTGCTATAACTACTCTTGTTGTTTTGGTCTAAGGGATATCGAAGTTTTGGTCAAGCAGATCGTAAGTTTTTCATATGCCACTATTATTAACATTGTTGTTGCTAAAGTGAGTTATATCGTTGTTTATTGCCTTGTCTAACAATGAATTTTATTTTTTTCTGCTTTATTGGTTTCTTCATGGCCAAGGTGATGTGTTGAGTGCTGCTTATCTTCAAATTGTTGCTTTATAGTCGAGTGGTTGAGCATGACCTTCTTAATATGTTACCTTGATATTTTATTCACTAAAGAAGGACCTAAAGGTTACCTGCTGCGGCCAAGAGTTTTCCAAATGAAATGAACTTCCATGACATATTATTCATTTGTTCTATTTTGAGCTATGGCCGAGATGTTGAGGAATAGTAGTTTTCCATCCATCATGACGTTCATATGGTTTCATTTCTCCTGATTAGAATTTTGGTTGAAGGTTGAAATAAAGATCCATATATGTGAAATTGGTATGGTTGTCTCATGTTTTAATTGTACAATAGTGGTTTTGGTGCATAGAAGGCATTGGAGGAGTATTATGTTTTCATAATGTCTCATAAAGGATACTTACTCTCAATGTTATAGCCATGCATTGTTCTTAAAAATCCATGTAATCATAGTTATTAGCATATGGAGTTGTATTTGAGTTAGGGATATATTGGAACAAGAGTTAAGAGAGAGAGTCACGTGTCATATCAGAGTGTGTTGATGTGCATATGATGAGAGATGAGAAGTGTTACAACCATGTGTGGGGGACTTGGTGTCATGTATTTCCATCTTGTACAAAGCTCTTGGATTCCTTGAGTAACCATCTATTTTTCACAACCTTCTTATGATTCATGGTTGAGTTATGTGTGTGTCTTTCATACATGAGAGAGGAGTCTTAGTTCAACTAGTTAGAGGGCTTATAAAGAAAAATATTATTATTCATATGACCATATATTATGCCCTGTATATAATTGTTTATCATTGGGAAAAAGTGATTAAAACCATTGATGTATGAGGACTAATATCTTGCACCTAACAAAGAGGGATTAGAAGCGAAGATGTAGCATGTTCAATAAGTGAAAGAGATGTTTTTGCATCCCCTTTATGTATTCGCAGAGCTTGTTCATCTTAACAACAAATTTATTAGCTAGTATCAACTTCATATTTTCATGTTGTTGGGGTCCCACATGAGTTCCTTTTTCATTCCTCACATGTTTTCATTATTGAAATTAATGCCTTTTCATTGATGTCAAATGGGGAGAAAATGAGAGCTCAATTCTTCATGAGGTTGTTTGGATGGTTCAACTTTGGTTTCCATAAATGCCAAAGGGGGAGATTGTTAGTTGATTTTTGGTGAGGTAATAGTTGGCATTGATGTCAGCATGGTAGTGTGGTGTTGGAGAGATTGATGGTTGCTTTGTAGATGTAAATCTCGAATTTTGTTGAAGATGATATGGATATGATTTCTTGTTAGTTATTATAGTTGTATGAGTACATATGGTAATTATTTATATTCTACATGCTTTATGGTTGCTTTGATGGCTTTGATGGTTGCTTTTCCAACTAGGTCTCCATGTATATAATGCTTGTTGCGTTTCCCTTGAGGTCCCCTTGATGGTTCTGAGCCATGGATTGGAATCTTGATAATGTCTAAAGTTGTTGTAGAGGTTGTCAATTTCTCTTCCATAAGTGATCTTCATGATTGATTCCACTTGATAAAGTTTTTCCACTCATGAGTTAGTTTCACCACATATGGCTTCCATCATGTATAATCTCAACACGAGGTTGCGAGTTGGTTTTGGGACTTGTCAGTCCTTGTAAACTATCTCCAAATGTTGGGGATGATGATCAAGAAGTCGGAGGTAGTTATTTGTTTGGAGTTTCTTTTTGTTTTTTTGTTTATCCTCTCCCTTGTCTTGCATTGAAGGCTTGCCATGTGACTAGAGGCTCAATTGCTAGGAAATGAAGCTTGTGGGAGAGTCTACTAAATTTCTTACCGTTATGGTTGTGGCTATGTTTGTAAATCAATATTTTTTCCACATTACTAGTGCATACAGAGACATTTTTAAATGTTTTTATGATGGTTATTGTTCGAGATTTTTCATAAAATTTCTAATTGACTAAATCGGCATGTCACAATAAAGTTGAAGTGTGAATTCCTTAATGGAGTAGGTAATGAGATAATGGAACAAAGCATTGTTTAAACAAAGGAGAAAATCGACCATTGTGAACAAAAGGTTATGTAGAAAGAAGAGGGTGACCTCATACAATAGATAATGATATAGGAGGTCAAATTTCTAGGGAAGAAGTGCTCATATACATAATCTATGGAGATCATGAGTGAGGAGACTCATGGAAATATAATCTATTGTTTCAAGAGACATAGTTTGATCTCTTGATTGTGACATGGTTTACGAAGCTCTGATAGAGGATATTCGGAGAAAAACACTCATGATTGTATTTGTAGCAGGTATAGTTTTCATTTCGAGTTAGAGTGATGGATCTTTCTATGATGATGATAACATTCTCGACATTGTAAGATCAATGGTGAATTTTGTGTCATAATTATTTGTGTTTTGTGTTTGTGATTGTGAGAGAAATGTTTTATGTGCATGATTGTCATATTACTTATATCATTTGCTCGAAATTGTATGGATGAGTTACGTTGTTAGATTTGATGTCCTACTAATGGAGTTGCGTGTTTGATGTTCTAATTGCTCAAAGGTATTACATATGTAATTGTGTTGCAATACGATTAGGATTGTATTAGTGATATCTTGTATATTAATATGAGTTCTTTGAAATCCATAGATTATGTATGTTTCTAGTTTGAGTTATTCGAGGTTTGATATGTTGTGGTTTGTTGTTCGAGTTATTGTTGAAGTATTGAGGTTATAAAAGAGAGAAAGTAGTTGTTCTCTTGTGCGAGAGGTCAAGTTTGAAACATTATGAAATGAGGCCCTAAACAATAAAAAAAAATTTAGATATCTTTGTGAAGAAGGGACGGGTGTTCCTTTCGGATGATGGTGGTTGATAACTTCGGTTGAGGAAGTAACATTCGATAGTCTAATGGATGTTGCAGGGCTCATTGCGGGTATAGGCTTTGAGTTGATAGGTGTTTTGAAATTCAATTTAGTGTTAGAAGCTTCCTTTCTATTCATAGCGAGCCATGATCATGTAAAATTATTTGTTTGATTAATAAAATTTGAGGAAAAGCAACACTACCAACGAAGGGAGTTTTTTATGTGGACGAGATTTTCCACTAGAGGTCATATGTTCATTGCGCATGATAATGTGATTTCTTGATTTTCTTTTGTTGAATATGAATACTTATTTACTAGTGAATTAATGTGTCTATGTATGAAGAATCAATATGTGAGGCATAATATAAAATTGTGAAAAATACTTAAAGTCATCCTTTATTGATTCACCCCCATCCTCTAGTAGAGATCTTATATCCGACATAGGCTAGCATGTAGACCACTTCCCAAAAATTTCTTGTAAATTTATGGAATCATGATTAGAATAATCAATGCCAACCATTCAAAACTTTAACAAGTTTTTTACCGAGACATGCCTAGTACATGATAGACATTTGATCAAAGATGTGATAAATATATAAGCTATAAATCATGGTAGCATATATGAACATAAACTTCTAAACTTCATACGAGAATCACCCGAAGGATTAACGCCCTCTCAATTTAGTTGAAAAAAAACTTGCTATCCCATGAATTCATCAGCATTCAATAAATTATCAAATCATGATTACGACCCATAACTATAACGCATCTGAAACATGCATACAACAAATAAACGAATAGAAACTATGAAAAAATAGCTATCAGATCACCATAATAATCATTGTAAGCACTCATAGGTCGGAATATGGAAAATATCTTAGATTAACCTATGAAAATTCTAACAAAGTCAAGGCCTTCCATGTCTTGCCCTGGCAATAGATTGGATTGAACCGAAAATTTATTTTATACGATATCCCTCATCCCATATTGAAAGAATTAATTTGGGATCACATGGAATGAACAAGAAATAATGAAACAAGGAATCCCGAGTTAAAGAACCTCCGCAGTCAAGCAACTCTGATTTCAGCTAAACTTCTCCCCAATATCACAAAACTAAAACAAACTTTGGATGCCTCGGAGTTCCTTCACCATACCTTGAGAAATTTTCCTATCTCACCCGGCCTATTAAGGGCTTCACGGAGAAAACGATCTCGGCTTGAGCTTGTCGATGGCTTCCCAAGAAAACCATCTCCACTTCCAATTGTTGGTATTTACCGAGACCACCTCGGTCGGTGCCAAGACCTTACGAAGGTCCAAAGCTCAACCAAGAAGGAATATCATCACGTCACAAATATTTAGGGAAATGCAAAAAAAGGCTAAAACAATTGTCAAACCATCAAAAAACCATTGTAATGACAAAAAGAGAGCCAAATAACCAAATTTTGTACCATGTATTCACACCCAAATAAGGAAATTACACATGAAACATGTTACACCGCAAAATATTCCTATTGAATTTGTTAATCAACCTTTCCCCTTATGCTCCTTGGTTTTCCTTTGGTTTCCTTTGTTTCCCTTTTCTAGTGTGTGAATGCTAGTATTTGTGCTAAGAATTATTTAAGTGTACAAGAGTGAATGAGAGACAAAATTAAATTGATCAAAGCTATGAATTATTTCTAGGATACCTTTTTATCATTGAGCTCTCCTTTTTTTCATTTTCCTTCATTTTAAGCTAATTTCTAGTGCATGCAAATTTTGTCTCTTCACCTTCCTTTTTCTCCTATTTCACTTTATTTCGCATAATTAAATGCCAATTATTGGCTCCTTTCACTTTTCCATTGCCTTTTTAATTTACATAGCCATAATAAACCACATTTTATGACGACTATAAATTTTATGAAACATTTATCTTGGAATATATGTCCCATGACCTTCGCATTATTCTTTTGCCTTTAATCTCCTTCATGACATGAAATGTTAACCAGAGTGTTGTTAAAAACCCACGGCAGAGAAACATTGCCCTCAATGCTATATGACACTTATGACCATGAAACCACTAAAAATAAAACACACTTCCTATGGAGTTTTATAACACAACTATGTTGGATAGAGGAAAAAGGTACATTTTAACCTATATTTAATGATTTGTCATTAAATTTTATATTTTTTTCCTTCATTTCAGAAATAAATCAAGGGAGAACAATGCAAAAGTAGGGTAAAACGAATTATTGATAAAGGTGTGTTTAATAGTATGAAAGCTAAATTTTGTTGTCTTTATTGATAGGGAATCAAGAAAAGAAACCAACCTCTTACGACCAAAATGATTAAGAAATGAAAACAATCGAGAAAAGTCAACGGAATCGCATCAATTCCTATAAATCAACAAAATATGCATAAACACACATATTCTTGAAGAGGTGGTTGATGGCTACAAAGCCTTTGGATCTCCCTAATCTGAGATCTGTTATTCTATTTTTGTTTCACCTTTCGTTATAAAAGGTTGTAGGTGAAAGAGACACGAGTTTTATTTGTGTATTATTTACACATCAATTTGTCACCGTCCCTACAATCCCCATCCCGCATTCCAGGAGGGGCTCATTACGTGACCTATGGAATGATTTAAGCCTTGAAAATACCCTCACATTTTGCATCCCTCCCTAAAGATGAGCTTTAATTTCCCTAAGGCTGTCTCTCTGCAAAAACCCTAAAAATAGCTCTTTTTTCATTGGCGTGGTTCTGGATTTCAGCCCTCGTGCCAAGAGGGAAATCCTCCAAAGAGGGTGCACCAATTGGCGCTGCAATCGCAGAACGCACCCGCGCCAACCATGTTGTGGAGGAGCGTGAAAAGGGTCTTTTCCAACTCTAATTACCTTCCACATTAATTATCAACCCGGGGACGACATTTTATTTCAGAGTGTACTCGTTACGAGGGCGGCTATTTACTCAAGAGTAATGTTTTGCGGTATAGTGCTTAAAATGCAAAAGTAAATGAAAGTGGAAACAAAAATCTAATTGGAACGACAAGAAAGCCCGAAATTTTCTAAACTAAATCATAACTCGAAACAACCATCAATCGAGGATACGGTAGCAATAACTCATTCCTGCGGATATTGATGCGATTGAAATCAATAGGAACAAGACAATCAATGCGGGAACGAGGAAGAAATAACAAAAGTTCTCTACGATCGTGATCTGCTTTAAAGCAATTAAAAAGGAAATCGAAATTGAACTAAAAGCTTCATTGAAAGTAAACCTGGGAAAACTCTTTAAAAAGCAAAGTTTGTAATTAAAGATACGAACAACAAACTCTAATTAATGGAAATCAACAACAAAATACCTTGGAAGCCCAAATCATTCATTCGGAAAATAAGCAATGTATCGATCGAGGGTTCGACAACGATAGCCCATCCCTTTGAAACTAATGAGAAGAAATTAGAGCATGGATGCAGGTCAAGGGCTAGGCGATGAAGTACGAGGTTCACTACGGCCACGGTTCGTCTCTCACACCAAAGCGAATAATGTGAATAACGAGAAATGGAGCAGTTAAATATGAATGTACATGAAATCCAAAATCAAGCATGCAACACACTTATCATTAAAAAAGACGATGTCAGAAACTTCGATACAATATGCATGAATCTGTATTCAAAAATGCTGACAAGTGTAACGGAACAATCACGAATAAACGGCGGTCACAATTTAAGAATACATCATACGGTTGTACGGGATTTCGGGAACATATAGCGCGGTTAATGCGGCAATCGAATGTCAATACGCAGAGCAGCAATGTTATATCAATTATCGAACGTGATACGATACAAAGTTAAAATGATAACATAGCATTCACCATTGCGAGATAACGATAGTATCCAATCAAGTATATCTAATAGCGGTGATATGTAAAACAGGAAAGTGCGTCGGATTGCGAGCAATTAAAAGAAAGAAATCAAACCACACATGAAGCATAAAGATATAATACGACGGCGTATTATCCACGGTGGGCCCTTAGCGCCGGTCTTGTTGGGTTATTTCAAGATCAAAGATGGAATGGCAACTAGATTTATATTAAAATATCAAAGCGAGAGTTACGGTGGATTACAACAAGAAGTCTCTCAATCTCTCATCCATTATCCACTCTCCCTACCTTGTCCTCAATTCTGAATCTCTAATTCATCCTCAATTCCATCATTCGAATCCCAATCATCCTCCAATCATCCCCATCTACGATCTTTTGTTTTCATTTTTAAATAGAATCGAGAGAGCGATTTAATAGAGATAACTACAACATGATTTCTATTTCAAAAATTGGATTTTTTCCAACCAATTGATAAACAAGAAGATATATTTCCATCCGGCTTTCAACAACGGCCAAAGATGAATTTGGCTTTGCGAGCCGAGATTTGAGGACGAGCGCAACGAATCTCGAGGAAGAAATCGTGCTCAAAGGCTTTGTGTTTCTCTCATTAAAAGCCGAATTTGGGCAAACCGTTCTTGAAAAAGAGATTAATTGGGTCCATTACGGACAAAACCCATGTTAGGATTTTCGGGTCTGGCTTCATTTGTAACAAAGTCTCAGCAAAGCGAGTAAGCTTCTTATTCGACGAATTTACGAGGTTGGCACTTTTAATGATCAAATCTTCAATGCGGAAATTATCTTGGAGGCTAAAAATGGTGAATAATGTTACAACTGATTTATTAAAACTATCATTGATAAAATCATGCATAATCATCAATTTATTAGAAATAAAGGAGAATAAATAATATTCGTTCATAGAAGCATAAATCATCATTAAATGGATTTATATAATAAATTATAATAAATGACATGATGAAGAATAGTAGAAATGGGTGGAATAAGTGTTCAAAAGTGATAATAATAATGGCATATTAACGGCCAACATACCCCCACACTCAATATGTTGCATGTCCTCATGCAGTAGAAAATGAATATATTGCATGTCTCATTACGACTGAAGACAAAAACCCATGTGTTAACCAAGCAATAAAAAATATGTTCATCTCAGCTCATGAAATGGATAGAACAAATGAATTCTTCCTTAATTAATGAATATTCACTTTTAGTAATCTTGATGAAGGCATAACAATTTTTATATTGACATTCCATTTATATGTATATATGAAGTTGCAACAAAATATGATATAGTAACGACAAGCTTCATTAACCATTTTCTCAAAAACTACAAACCAACTTTTGTTGAAATTTGGCGAAGTAAATTTATAATATATGAATGCCTTTATGATCCGAAAAATGTTGTTTTGATGCATGGATCATGAGATATAAACAAAATGACATGTTGAGAGTGCATGATTTTCAAATTTTATGAACCAATTTATCTTGAAATTGTACGGGTTTGTATGTTAATGATACGTACGTGTTTTCCAAAAATCACAAGAATTGAGTTCATAGTTTTAAAAATGTTATGAAATCAATTTCTACTGCCCCGAAATTGTATGCCTTAAATGAGAAAGAAAATAGAAAACATCCATCATGCGTAGCAATTCCTCCCCCCTCTGCGAAAAATTAGCATGTCCTCATGCGATGCTAGAAAACAAATAGAGGTGGTTGCTACAGGTGTTGAATTCTATGCTTGGTGTAAAACAACACGGAATAAGGGAGGTGTTGAGAATGAATAAGAATAGCAATGGATGATAAAGAATATGAATGGCATAGTCATAAGAAAGAAATGAATGAAAGCAACACTCCCCCAAACCGAAAGATGATATGCCAGCAGAAAAAGGGGAAGTGGTAAAGATGTGGAATGAAGGATGATAAATAATGCTCAAAATGGATTTCGAGTAAATTCTCCTAAATTAAGTAATAAATCAGAAAATTATACTATTTTACCTCAAGTTTTACCTCGAAAAGAAAAAATGTGGAATGACATATATGGAGTGACATTTGTTGAAGTTGATGTGGCGAGTTGGTCTTGAAAGTGATACAAAAGGTGGAATCCGGGTAAGCACATCATGTCTGAAGAATTGTTCACGTGCGCGAGCTGTACATTAAGTGGAATAGTGTGGTCATGCTATGAATAGAATTCTTCCCATACTTGTTTTTTCACGCAAACAGCATTATTTGGCATACAATGTTCTTGAATCCATAGTGTAAGCAATAGATAAGATGCATGCAAAAATTTGGATACGAGCTTGTATACATGCGGATACTAATATTTTGGCAAATCAAGAAGTGATGGCGAGTGCGATAATCATATCGCATGCAATCCCATAATGCATACATTCCCCCTCCAATTGGAAAAGGAATTTCATGACCATAAAGCATATGAGAGGTGATGTGCGATGGCAAGGAAAGGGAATGAACAATATAGCGGTGAATAGACGGTACACATATCGGTGATAGGATAGCGGGAGTTATGGTTATAATGAGCATAGTGTGTAAAGATAGTTATGAATCGAGAGATAGGACGCTTTGAATTGATGATAGGTGATGAAAAAGAAGAAAAGAACAACAATATGCCAAAAAGATGCTTTCTTGATAGTATGCTAGCTGAAAATGATGCGATTGATCATAAAACAATTTCTCATGCATAAAGGTTCAAAAAGAGGGAAAAAAGTTAAGGAAATAACTTCTGCGATAAAAAGAAAAGATAAGAAAAGGGTATTATAATAATAATTGACGATAAGATATAACCGTACCATAAACGGAAGCGTGCCAATGAGCCGTCCATAGCCTCGGCGGGGATTGTTTTTTAACCCATATGAGTCGGGATCCTCAATTTATAAATGAGTTACGGTGTTGTTCTACGAAGAGATCGGTGTGATGGCGTGGTAACTAGATAACCACCTTGCCATTCACTAGGATGTGTAAAAGTGATCGAAACATAGGCTCGTGATGAGACTCTGTTCCAAGGATAATTTGACTATCCAATGGATCATAACCCTGGTGTGGTGGCCATAATGGGAATGTCACTTTCTTACAACCTTATGAACATGGTGAGAATTTTGTCTCGTAATGGACCCCCTATCCTCCATCGTGAACAAAATTTTGTTGTTATTACACAATTTTATGATAAAAAGAGGAAGCTAAATTATGTCCTTAAGAGCGAGGGGATGGTGGAAGAAGTTGAACATGTCAATAGAAAAATATACCCATAATCTCATTTATTACGAATAGAGAAGATTATATCCGAAGGTGGAACTTGACATGGTATTAAGATGATCAATCAATATCATATTCAACGAAAGCAATACTGATGAAGTAGTATATAAATAATTGTGTCCCTTTTGGGAAATTATCTATCATCAATGGTACATCTTGTTAAAGATCATAACGTGAATGATATTAACTCGCTTCAATAGAATCCATAATTCTTGTCCTCGTAAATAAAATTGTACTTCATGCCATGAAGGGGAATCGATGAAATGTGGTTGACATGAACTAGGAATAGTCCCCATGAGGAAGGAAGGGGTTAATTATAGAAATAATCCCAAAGTGTTGCTCTTTTGAATGAGCAGCAAAAAACACTCAAAAAGTGGTGTTCCTTAAAGGAAAAGCACACAAAAAAAAAAACAAAAATACACACAAAAAAGTGTGAAAATGAAAATGTCGTTCCTTTGGAAAAATGAGCAGCCAAAAACTAAAAGTGTCATTCTTTTGGAAAAGGAACGGCCAAAAAACGCAAGTCTTAGTTCCTTTGGAAAAGGAAAAACAAAAATGAAAAGTGTCGTTCCTTTGGAAAAGGGAACGGAAAAAACATGAAATCTTAGTTCCTTTGGAAAAGGAACGGCAAAAACACACGTGTCGTTCCTTTGGAAAGGAACAACAAAAAAAATGAAAGTGCAAAAGTGCTATTCCATTCGGAAAGGAACAACAAATCGTGAAAGTGCAAAAGTGTTGTTCCATTTGGAAAGGAACAACAAAACGTAAAAGTGAAAAAATGGTGTTCCATTCGAAAAGGAATAGCAAAAAAGTGAAAATGCGAAGTGTTGTTCCATTTGCAAGGCAACCAAAACGTGAAAATGTAGAAGTGATGTTCCATTCGAAAGGAACAACAAAAAGTGGAAGTGCGAAGTGTTGTTCCATTCGGAAAGGAACGGCAAAACGTGAAAGTGTAGAAGTGATGTTCCTTTCGGAAAGGAACGACCAAAAAGTGAAAGTGTAGAAGTGTTGTTCCATTCGGAAAGGAACAACAAAAAAGTGAAAGTGTAGAAGTGTTGTTCCATTCGGAAGAGCAAATAAAAAGTGAAAAAGGCTTGACAAAAAGTCGTGGAAAAGGAATGGCAAAATGGCTTGGTAAGAAAAAGGAACGGCCATGATGAATTGCTGACCAAAAAGGTGTTGTTCCTTTGGAAAAGGAATAGTAAACGAAATTGTTGTCCCTTTGAAAGAGGAACGAGCGAGGAAACGAAAAAGTGCACACAAACGTGTCCCTTCGAAAGGAACGGCAAATACCATACAAAGCATGAAATGCAAGCACGCAAAATGAATTAGTACATTCCTTGTATTGATGCGAGGATGAGTCCTGGATTTGAATGAAGCAACACTGAAACACAAAATATAAAAAATATCGAAGAAAAGAAACAACATTTTATTTAAAAACAATATGTAAATAACTAAATTAAGTTACAACAGCTATGATGTTATGTCGAAAAAAATGATCTCTTTGAAAAATGTTTTTTGGCGACGGTGATAAGACATGAATCTTTAAATTGAAATCAATTCTTCATTTTTCTATTATGAATCCGTTGGGTAATGAGTTGGATGAAATTCCTTTTTTTATTAAAATTTGTTTCAAGAATCACTCGTCCATAAATTGACCTTATTTTTCTCCTGGGACTGCCAAAAAACGGTGTCTACACCTGCAATAAAACATTAAATCATGGAGAAAGAGAGGTGAAGTCGGGCTCCCTAATCCAAAGAATTATGCAAGAAACAACAAGTAGTTACTGCGTATAACAAATCCATTGAGAAAATAACAAAGTAAAATTTATCTGTCACTTGCGGGAGAGCGATGGCCAATCATGCTAACTGCAGTCTTTTAATCACAACTTCTTTGTTTTCGTCGAAAATTGAGTGATTCCAAAGCCAAATGAGAGCTAATTCAAAGGTTAATCTCCAATAGCAACATGTTTTAAAAATTCAATGATATGATATGTCAATTTTAGTTAGAACAACACATAACGAGTCATTTTCGATTACTTGACTTAGACCAATAGTTGATATTTCAAGCATAAATTTTTTGATGCGGAATGAAATTATTAAAATTGAAAATGAAAGTATATTCATTTATTTATTTCCAATGAGACAGGTTTTAAGACAAGAAGAATTGATAGGTTAAATGCGTACGGAACATCAAAAAGAACCTCATTTCAATGAAAGTATTTGATTTATGATAGACGGTGATATTTGGATCATAACTTCCCCATAGGATATTGAAAATGAGTGATTCCAATTGCCTTGTAAACTAAATTAATAGGGAATCTACCATAGTAACATGTTTTAAAATTCAAACATTTAGGCCTCCAAAAGTAGAAGCCTGTCCCAACTGCAATTTTACCTCAAGCTGCAGCTAGACACCCTTGTGAATGTTTTGGTTCTAACTTTTTTGTTTCAAATCCAAATTGATGGTTAAATTGGGTTGGAAAGTAGAAATAAAGGGCTACTTAAGATAGAAATAGGTTTATAAATATTCACTTTTGGCCCCTCAAACATGACTGTCCTGTTGTTTTTTTCCATTTCATCAAACGCAAGCCAAAAAAAAATGATATTCAAGCATTTTTTTTCAAATTAGTGATAAAAATGAATATGAGTGTCTGTAGAACTATTATTTCCATTATAAGTCATCTAAATACATAAATGAATTAAAAAATTATCACCAATGTTGATTTGATAGCGTGTTGCAGCAAACAAACAACTATTTTTACAAAAAAAACAAAATGCATTTATTTATGTTCTTATTTTATTTTATTTTATTTTTTCACTAACCTACTTTGATTGAAATGTGAATATGACTATGTATAGCAGTACTTCAAATGGAACCATTTTTCAGAGAAATAAGGAAACAAATATGTACATACCAAATTTGAAAAATGCATGTTGATAAAAATTAAGGTATAAGCTTAACTTCCCTTGAAAAGATGTGATAAAAAAATTGTTGAAGTATAGAGTGATGCTACAAACAAGTGATGGAATGAAACCAATCTTCAATATATCTTCCATTTCTTGTTCCCATAGCCATCATATCATGAAGTTCTTGAGCTTTTAAAATGACTTGTGATGCATGCTAAAAGAAACCTCATTTTCTTTCATAGCTTCTACAATTTTGAATTTAGTGATAGAATCTCATTGTAAGTTTTCTCCATTGGTGCATGTGAGGATAGAATGGGTGTGAAGGATGGGTAAATTTTGCAGTTCAACATCGTAAGCATGTTGTCTTTGGTTTATTGTGGTGAGGGTGTGGAATTAGTTGAAGCGGGAAATTGTGTATGGAATGGAGCATTGTGATGATGTGGTTGGTTGGGTTGAGTGGATAAATTTCATATGCAAAGCGGGATGTTGTGAAAGAGCTGGTGGAGAATATGGAGAATACAACGTACTTTCTGAAGATGAGGGAGAGTAGTCATGCAATCATAAGGTGAACCATGCCAAACTTGTAGATAAGATTGGTGGTTTTATTGAAATTGACATGAGCTGCCCTAGAACATGAGTATTCCATAATGGATTATGCAAGTAAGAGAATGGGGAAGAAGTGTTTTGAACCATACACCTTGGGCCATGATTTCCATGGTTTTGACCTTATTCCGCAGCTTCCTCACCTCTTTGATATGGTACTTCCATCCTAGATAAGGAAAATGCTTTCCATCATAAGGCTGCTGCTTTCGGGTCATGAGGAAAAACACTTCATCAAATTCTTCATTTTTATGAACTTATGAAAACGTCCAATTTTGAGCTTAGAGAGCTAATAAAATCAACTTTAAAATTTTCAAATAAATCATTGATTTCGACTCTTATGTCTCCTATTCTTGTAGCGATTTGGAAAAGAAAGAACAAACATCTCTAGAATTCTTACCGACCTTTGAAATTCCTCTTGAATACATTATGCACAACTCACGAACATTATCATATGATAAGCTGAAAAACATCATCTTTTCCTATCGATTTAAGAGTTCTAAAAATTCATCTTTGATTCCTTTAAGTGTTTTTAAGATCTCTTTTTCAGAAATCTTGTCTTTTGATTTTTAAGGTTATAATGAAATCGATCTACATAGTCCTCCAAACTTTCATCTTCCCCTTGTATCATACGAAAATATCTTCATTGGATTTGCAATAGTCTTGGTACTTCTTCAAGAATATGTTCTTCATGTCCTCCAAGTTGGATGCAATTCCCACCTAGGCTCATGAACCATCGGAGGGCTTTGCTCCTTTTAGAGTAGAGGAAACACTTTCGATCTTTGATCATTAGTACAATAATCATATCCTCTACAAAGTATTTCAAACTCAAATAAGAGATATGTCTGGATCTTCATTTGCTAAACCATGAAAATTTGGTAAAGATGGGGGGAATTATGTGCATTTGTGTCACTCCTCCTAGATCTTTGATAGGAAATTCAAAAGTAGAAACGTGAGCCATTTCTTACCATAATATAAGATGTTTTTCATGTGTTTCTTGAGCTCCTTCTTCAAATGTTCCTGTCAATTAGTTAGTGAAATGGGTGGTGCTTACATCACCACTTGAGTGAAATCATGTGATTCGTTTTTAAAAATTTCTATATTTTTTTCTAGTCATTCACACAAAAATTCAAACATCTGTTTCTACAAAAAATTAACAAGTCTGTGAAGCGAAGGAGGCGGAGAGCGAGAGGCACATTACACATGCTCGTGCGCGAGTTCTTACCTTCATTTTAATACCCAATTCTCTCTAGCGAGGCACTCCTTGATTCACACTACTCTTTAGAAATGGCTACCTTTGTCCACCGTGACGCCAAATGTGGAGCGATAAAAGGGGTCTTTTTAACTCCTAATTAACTTCACATTAATTATCAACCCGAGACGACTTTTTTCAAAAGTGTACTCGGTGCGAGGCGGCTATTTACTCAAGAGTAATGTTTTGCGGTATAGTGCTTAAAATGCAAGAAGTAAATGAAAGTGGAAACAAAATCTAATTGGAACGACGAAAAGCGAAATGTTCTAAAAACTAAATCATTCCTCCAAACAACCATCAATCGAGGATATTGTTAACGTAACTCATTCCTCTGGATATTGATGCAATTGAAATCAAACCGAAAGCAGAGCAATCCAATGCGGGAACGAGGCAATGTGATGTTCTCTACGGTCGACAATCACATTTAGCGAATTCAAAGGAAATCGAAATTGAACTAAAGGCGCCATTGAAAAGTAAACTAAAACTCTTTAAAAACGAAAGCCCCATAATTAAAAAGAATGCGAACAACAAACTCTAATTAATGGAAATCAACAACAAAATAACTTGAAGCCGAAATCATTCATCGGAAAAAATAATGATATGTGAGTTAAGGGTTCAACAACAACCCATCCCTTTGGGAAGCTGATGGAAAGGAAATTAGAGCATGGACCAAGGTGCGGGAGCTAGGCGGTAAATGCCAAGGTTCCTCTGACCACGAATCGTCTCTCACACCAAAGCAAAGATAATGCGAATAACGAAATGGAACGACATATTAAATATGAATGTACAACAATCCAAATCAAGCACGCAACACACTTATCATTAAAAAGGATAGTAATACGAGCTTCGATACAATATGCATGAATCCATAAACATAAAGTAGCAGCAAGTGTAATGGAACAACAATCCCAAATAAACAACGGTCACAATTTAAGAGGGCCATCATACGATTTATCTTAGGTTAGGAACATATAGCGTGGTTAATGCAGCCAATCGAATGTCGATACGTAAGGAACGAAATGTTATATCAATTATCAAAAGGAAAAGCAATGCGATACAAAGTTAAAATTATAACATAGCATTCATTGCGGATAACGATAGTATCCAATCAAGTATATCTAATAGCGATATATGCACAAAAACGGGAAAGTGCGTACGATTCTTTGAACGAGGAGTAAAGAAAAGTCGACACACATGAAGCATAAAGATATGTCTGACGGCCTTACACGAGGTTGGGCCCTTAGCCACATTTGAATCTTCAGGGTTACTTAGGGATCAAAGATGGAATGGCAACTAGATTTATATTAAAATATCAAAGCGAGTTATAGTGGATTACAACGAAGTCTCTCGATATCTCATCATTATCATTCTCTCTTGCCATCCTCAATTACGAATCTCTAATTCATCCTCAATTCCATCATTCGAATCCCCAAAAAATCATCCTCCAATCATCCCCATCTACGATCTTTGTTTTCATTTAAATAGAAGATCATAGAGATTCTGATAGAGATAACTACAACATGATTTCTATTACAAAATTAGATTTTTTTCAACCAATTGATAAACAAGAAGATATATTTCCATCCGGCTTTGAACAAGAGCAAGACAAATTTGGCTTTGCATGCGATTTGGAGGATGGCCGCAACAACAAATCTCGAGAGAAAACCGTCCTCAAAGAACCATAACGTTTCTCTCGTAAAGTCGAATTTGGGCAAACCGTTATTTCGAAGTTAATTGGAGTCAGATTCTTGGACAAAACCCATATTCCGGATTTTCAGTTACGCTTCATTGCTCGAAATCTCAACCGCAAAACCGTCACTTCTTATTCGACGAATTTTACGAGTTGGCACTTTTAATGATCAAATCTTCAATACGGAAATTATCTTGGAAGACTAAAAATGGTGAATAATGTTACGGCGTTTATTAAAACTACTCGTTGATAAAATCATGCATAATCATCAATTTATTAGAATAAGGAGGTAAATAATATTCATTCACTTAGAAGCATAAATCATCATAAAATGGATTTATATAATAAATTATAATAAATGACATGATGAAGAATAGTAGAAATGGGTGGAATAAGTGTTCAAAAGTGATAATAATAATGGCATATTAACGGCCCAACACATATTAAGAGGTGTTTTAAAAAATAAAAGGCGAAGTTTCATCCTAACAAATTCTTGGGTTGATTTCTATCTTGAGTTGGGAAGTTTGGCTATGGATTTCCATGGAGGAAGTGATTTGCCACCTCTCATGAAGCTTCCTTGATGATAGGGCCAATCCCATAATTATAGGGATACCAACTCCCCTTCCTCCTTCTATAAAATCTTGCCCATTTCCATTTGCAAGCTAGTTCAAAGAGTGGCGAGAATTTCTAAGTTCCCAAAGAGCTTTCATCTTTTATGGCCTTCTTGATTCCCTAAGGCCTAATCCAAGCAAGGAGACTATTGTCAAGTATCAGGAGAAACATCCCATCACGACGAGCTTTCGAGACATGTTGTGCGGCAATATGAGAGGAAGTCTTTGCATCGAAGCTATGGTTGCATTCTTCTTTTGACTCTTTAATGATAAGCGACTATCGGTTATGGTTCCACTCTTGTTCTTGATCATGTTCATGAGTTATATCCTCTTCGATTGATATATAGTTGTATGCCCGGATTTTATGCTTGCGTTTGTGTTGTTTCTTGGATGTGCGAGTGTACGATGTGAGGATCGTACGGATTGTGCTGCCGAGCAAAGGAACGGGAGCACCACCTCTTCTACGGACGATAGCATTGGATTCCGAGGTAAGCCTTCCTGGCAAGTCGGTTTATTTACAATTTGGAACACCTTGCTTGTAGCTTGTTCGATTGTTCTTTGAACTTTGATACGGGTAGTAGGGATACTTCTCTTGTCCATAGAGGGGGATTTACCTCCCTCGACAATTTGGCGACTCCGATGAGGACTCGGCTTGTTGTTTGATTTGTAAATTATAGATGGAGCTGAAGCACGGCTAGATAGCCTTGGCCTTTTTCTTTGCATTAGCGGAGTAGATCAACACTTCTTCGGTCGATCTCCGGTTTGGTTTACGGGTGAACAACTTGAAATTTTGTCTTCTCTTTCCGATTAACTTCTTGGTCTTGCTTGCTTGGTCGACTCTTTGGACTGGTTTTTCTTGTTTGTTTGGCTTTCTTTTAGCCTTTTTTTCACTTGTACGTATGTTTGAGATTGCTTGTTTTTTGTTTTTCCATAGTAAACTTGGGCAGCGCACGGCATAACGGTCACGCCCATTAGCGTAGGTTACCTATATCACCCGCGCCATTTCGTTTCTAGTGCTAATCTCAAGCTCACGGTCACGCCAATCACCGCGGAAGGCTATTGGGGTTTGTTGTGTTTCAAGATTTATGAGGTGACTTGTGATTTTGATCTTGTTTTTTTCGGTACATTTGAGTGCCTTTGGTTTGATGGATTTGAGCCTCTTTCCTTTGCTTTTTTGCCTATTTCTTTTTATTTTGCATACGAGCCTAGGGCATCTATGTGCCTTTGTGATTCGAGCCTCCCTTGGGGTTTTTTGGTTTCCGTTTGTTCGGTCGAGTTTGTGGGATTTCTTCCTTGCATTCGTTTGACGATTTGTCCATCATATTGTTGCGTTTTTTGAGTAGTGATTTCGTTTTCATTCGATTTTAGCTTTTTGCTTCATTTGAGCCTAGATCACATGGCTCATTGGTGTCTTTAGAATTTTCTTGGTTTTGAGAGACTTTTTTGTCGATTTGAAATACGATTGTTTGTGTCGTTGAGTGAAATTTGTTTGTTTTTCTCTCTTAATATAATTTCTCGAATTGCTTCTTATTTGTTTTCGGTTTGTTTAGTGCATCTAGCTATCCAAACATTGAAAATAAAAAAAAAATCTCTTTTTGCTTATTGGTTGATTAGTGCAAATTGAAATCTTTTCCATTTTACTAGTATTTAGTGAATACGAGAAAAAAGTTTTTAGTTTCATTAGTTGCATTAGAGATGTCATTGATTGTCTTGATCATTTTGTTTGTGTAAAACTCTCAACTCTTACGTAGCTAGTTTTTCATCGACGAAAATGGTGTCTTTGTGGCATGTAGTTTTGCACATTTAAGAAATGTTTTAGACAACACATTCGGTAGGGCCTTGGAATTGGAACATAATTGAAGATCAACATTAAAATTTACTCAATTTACCTAAGGCGATGAAATATAACAAAACACATTTATAGGTCTAGGCTAGAGACGTATTCAGGCATCTTTAAACCTAGTATTTGTCGTTCGCCTTTGGCTTTAGGCAGTGCTAGTACGGACTTGTGCTCCTGTCATTAGCGTATATAAGGAGACCCCACTAGGTTTCAATCCTCTGTCAGTAGGAAGCGAAGTCTGTAGCCCTATACCTTCGATACACGAACACAACGATGGAAGTTACTGCACGTACGGGAGAAAGTCCTTGGTTGATTTCTCTCTTATTGTTGAACAGGTGTATATTGCGGTTCACGGTTATTTGGTTCACCCACTTTTGCCTAGTATTCACAATAGAGTCATTTGATCTTTCGACTCCCTAAATTTGAAAGGATGGTCAGTGCTTGTCCTTTCATGCTTGTTTCCAATGCGAAAGTGATAGAGTCACCTTTTTCCTATTTCATGACTCTTAAAAGATGAAACGGTAGAGTTTTGTTTCAATGTCATAAAATTAGCGCACGAAATATACTGTTTAAAAGTTAGTTTCCTTAGGGTGTTGTTCGAAGATCGTTTACGATGGCAACTTTTCGAGTCCACCAACCAAGGAATCCCCTCCGATGGGAATCCACGGTCCTTTCTTCCTTTTGAAATGTTGGTTCTCCTTATATGGCAACGTTGTCCCTTCTGGATTAGCTGTTGGGTTGCCCTGTTGGTTATTTTCAGCCTCTATGGTCTAAGATGTCTCGACTCTTTTGTTCGTCGGTTCCTCCACTTGAACAACATCATGCTGATTCAAGGTGGACCTCTCCCCTTCTTTGCACATTTTACGTACTCCTCTTCTACTTCCTCACGATGAATGTCTGGATTCGAGTAACCGGGTAGCTAGAAGAAGAAGAAGAAGACAAAGAAGAAGAAGTCCGATAAAGGAGAGGCTAACTGCGACTATTGTGCACACAGAAGTCTTCCTCTCGATAAACTTTCCAACCCTCACGGAAAGTCAAGTTCCCTTGCATGTTGTGCACGGGAGACCATCTCCTTCGGGGCCCCCGCACGGCATTCCCAAGGTGCTCGAAGTATGGTCCAACGGTCACCGCGCCATTCACCGACACGGGAGTCGGTGGGGCCACATCTCAGCCCAGTGCTGGTAATTATCCTAGAGAAAGAAGGGTAAGATTACCCGATCACGTAATTTGTGTGAAGGGCACCATGCCATTCACCTTTGTCCATATATGCATGAAGCCAAGAGAGTTTTGGACAACTCGTAGGTTCTACACCATGCCTTCCAGTTGGTTATAAATGGATTTCTTTGAGTCCTCCACTAGTTGATCCTACGATTGGTCGAAGTCATCCTTGGTCGATCCGGCTCCCTCGGAAATTCAAATTCGGGAATCCATCTCTGAGCCAGCCATTGGTCGTGGGATCGATTGAGCGCTCGCCGTCTGTGGTGCACCGGGTCTTTTACGGCAGAGTGGATTTCACACCTACCGGGTTCTTCTTGTTTCATCGGATTTTTCGGACTTAGAGAAAGATTCTCCTATCCCTATAGCTCAAGAAGATGCTCCTCCACCTCTCGTGATGGAGGTCTGGAGGATACTCCTCCCACCTTCGAGATGGAGGTTGTGGAGGATGCTCCCTTCTTCTTAAGTGACACCAAGGGAAGACCATCTCGGTTCGATGGTAGCCCCTCGCTGGTAGTTTGAGAGGTCGCTTCCTTTGATTGGAATCGATTTGCGGGATACGCCTTAGTCTTATGTGCCTTTCGAGATCATAGTACGGGCTTTTGGTCTGGTCGTACCCAGCACCATTATGAAGCGAAGGTGCGTGTTTGTTAGTATTTTATCCTCAACTACTTGTGAGAAGCTTTTGGCTCGCGCCCGCCTTGCGCTTGTTACGCGAGAATCTGTTGGCATTTAACAAAAGAACGAGTCAACCTTTAGGGATCCTTCCAAGGTTACCTGTTACTTTGGGAGGTAAAAGCAGCAGTCCATATGGACGTGATAGTTGTTCAAGGCACTTAGTTTCAATCCTAATTTTGAGGCGCGATTACACCTATGCCATGGGAGCACTTGTTTCCTCCCTTTTTCATGTGGTATGTTTTTCCGCATGAAGGACGGATACGTGACCATTGATCAACTTTCGTTCTTTGGTCCTGATGTGGCAGGCGGCTTTGCCATCATCACTTCCTGGTTTTTATCCACCGAGTTGTATTTGCCCGCGCGGGTCAACTGTGGCTACCTACCATGTGCACATGCTCGGTGATGATGTCGTCGTGCATCGGGTGTTGGGGAACGTGGGTCACGACTTCCAGGATGTTTTTCTTCATCGGGGGAGTGGAACTCTTGCAGAGCGATGACTTCTTGTTCATTATGACAAGGTTGTTGGAGCATAGTTCCTTTTCTTGTGTGTCAAGCTCCTTAAAAAATGAAACAAGGTGGTCGGAGCGAGTTCGTTTCCTTGTGTGAAGCTCCTTAAAAAATGAAACAAGATCTTCGGAGCATGGTTCTTTTCCTGTGTGGCTCAGCAAAAAATGAAACAAGGTTGTTGGAGTATAGTTCCTTGTCTTGTGTCAAGCTCCTTAAACCATGAAACAAGGTGTCGTGAGGATAGTTCTCTTAATGTGTCAAACTCGTTAAAATAATGAAACACTTTCCTGTTCAATTCGAATCTTTGATAAGATCTCGTAAAATCCCGATCGAGTATTTCTTAGATCTCGTAACTTGAACCTTCACTCCATGTTTGCCTTTCATATGGATTGAAGCTTAGGGGCATGTACCTCGAATTGAGTCCCCAAGATGGGGGCATGCTTACTTTTTCAAGCATAATTTGTTTTAATTTCAGCTTGTGTAAAAATGAAACTGTTTCAAGCATAGTTTATCTTTGTTTCAAGCTTGTGTAAAAAATGAAACCAACTAGCGAGTTTCATGATTTCAATCTTGTGTAAAAATGAAACCATTCCTATTTTACCTCTTGTGATTGCCATCTTATCAACCTATTTTTACGAGATGAGCCTTGGTTTTCTCTCCATCGTCACTTGCTCTGCTTGGCCGATCATATGCCTTCACTTGGTTGTTTTACCCGCTCTGAGGAACCGTTGCGATGAGTGGTCTTCTTAGCGAGCGTCTTAACCTTTACTTGTTTTGAGCGGTTCCACCATTACGGAACATTTAGCTACCCATTATACCACTCGTTCCTCCGAGAGGAGTCATCTTTCGACTCTTTTACGACTCTCTAAGCTTACATGAAAATATTAGGTCCCTTGTCGTTTTGATCTCATTAATGTGGGCTGAGAACGACATCTACCCGATATGTTTTTACATTTTTCGAGGGTACAGGATGGATTATTTACGAAAGGAATACCCTAGCCCATCGCGACTAGGAGGTTTTCTCGGATATTGTTTTCTACCTTTTGAGTCCGGGAGCTATTTATGAAAGGACCACTAGAGTTTACTTTTTGCTATCTTTTCAAACTCTCTAAATATGAAAAGACACCAAGTTCTTCCTTTGTCGGACTCGTTAAACCATGATGACATCGGATTCGGTCTAAATGACGTTATTAGAGTCACTCCTTCCCTGGGAGCTCGTTAAATGTACTAGGATGGATTCGCACACGAGAAGGGTAGACTTATATTACAAGCATATGATATCCCCTTCAAGCTTGTTATCAAAAATAATTGGGGTGCTACTTCGAAGTAGTGGGGGAAAATGGAACCGACATCGTTGTCATTTCGGCGATATGTTGCTCTTTTGAACATGGCACTTATCTGCATTCGTGTCGGGTTCGGGACATCTCATCTCGTTCTTCACTTTGCCTCCGTGGGTTTGGATAATCCCTTTTGACCTCTCATATGCTCATTGCCTCGTCACCATGACCTGCGATCTAGTTGATGTAAAATGTTTGCCAGGTCAACTTTGTCGTGCCATTTACATGTTCAAGAGAAGTTGACCTCTACAAGTATCAACCTTTCTCTGATTCTCATATGATCTGATTCACAAAAAATGTCATGTTCCTTTGTCTCATTTCGATGATGTGGGAAACAGTGGCCCACCTTCGATCAAGGTCACTTCCTATCGACTTGACTCATTATCCGGAAGATCGTCTAGAGACTCTTTCATGATACCTTGGAGCACATACCTCAATGGCGGGTTTGTCGCATTCGACGTGAGGTTTTCATCATTGGCCTCCGATCGATGATTCTATGGGTGTTCGACACCATCTCATTGATTCACACCTTGTATATTGTACCTATAGTACCTCGAGGGCCATTGTCATTATTGGTGGTTCCTCTCGCGTTTGTTAACAACTTTCATCATTAGTGGTAATCGGACGATGTTCTTGCATGTTCGACTTGACTCACTTATTCGCATGCTTGAACTTGTACTTTGTTAAAGATCGAGATGGAGCGCAAGACTGGGTGTGTCTGTTGTAATCCAGGCTACGGCATTGTGAATTATTATGATTATTTACATGACTCACTTATTGGATGGGCGACCATGCTGAGTCTATTTATCGATCTTCATTGGATGGTTGTGTCCATGCCTTGGATCTAGATTATTGTATACTCTATTGTGGATGGCTACGCCCATGCCATATATATATCATGTATACGAGACATCAATTGTAATTTGCTCTGCGGAGTTTCCGATGGCGGTGTTTTCGGTCGGCATGTTCTCATAAAGTATTTCACCCCTCTCTCTCTTTCGGGCCTCATGCTTTAGGGGGCATACATTTTTTTTAACAATTTGTCACCGTCCCTACAATCCCCCATCCCGCACATTGGAGGGCTCATTCCGTGACCGGTGGACGGAGTTAAGCCTTGAAAATACCCTAATTACATCCCTCTAAATATGAGCTTTAATTGCCCTAAAGAAATCTCCACCAAAAACCTAAAAATAGCTCTTTTTTCATTGGCGCGGTTCCATAGTTACGACCCTTGCGCCAGAAATCCTCCAAGAGGGCACACCAATTGGCGCTTTGTCCTTATAGAGCCACACTAGCGCCAACCATATTAAGTTGTTTGTTAAAAATAAAAGGCGGAAGTTTCATCCTAACAAGTGCTGAGGTGATTCTATCTTGAGTTGGGAGAGGTTGGTATGGATTTCCATGGAGGGGAAGTGGTTTTCCACCTCTCATGGAAGCTTCCTTGATGATAGGGCCAATCTAATAATTATAGGGATCCCAACTCCCCTTCCTCCTTCTATAAAAGCTTGCCCATTTTCCATTTGCAAGCTAGTTCAAAATTAAGCGAGAATTTTAAGTTCCCAAGAGCTTTCATGTTTTGCAAAAACCTTCTTGATTCCCTAAGGAGGCATAATCCAAGCAAGGAAGACTATTGTCAAGTATCCGGAGAGAGTCTTGTCCCATCCTGACGAGGCTTTTCGGGGCATATTTGTCTTTGACGACCCACTAAGAGGAAGTCTTTGCACATCGAAGCTATGGTTGTATTCTTCTTTTGAATCTTTAATGATGGCATTATCGATTATGGTTCCACTCTTGTTCTTGATCATGTTCATGAGTTATATCCTCTTGGTGATATATAGTTGTATGCCTTTGGATTTTATGCTTGTTTTTGTTGTTTCTTGCATGTGCGGGTGTGGGTACGGGGATCGTGCGGATTGTGATACGCGAGGGCAAAGGAACGCGGGGCACCACCTCTTCTACGGACGATGGCGTTGGATTCCGAGGTAAGCCTTCCTGAAGTTGGTTTATATAAAATTAGGAACTGCCTTTGTAGCATGTTCGGTTGTTTCTAGACCCGATGCGGGCTAGTAGGGATCGCCTACGTACGCCGGTTACCTCTCGAAGCAATTATAATTTTCTATAATAAACTTATTCGAACGGAACCTTTGAGCTACGTGATGATCTATTTTCCCATTGATTAATGAAGAATTTGGTGTTTTCATTATAAGAATATTCTTAGTATTTCTTTGCAGAAGACTTCTAGAATGCAGGTACAGTCCCTAGGAGTTCTCTTGATATTTTGCGTTATATGTTTGTTCTTGATTCTTTTATTTAGTTATTCTAGCTTTGTAGTATTAACATTTTAGTTCATTAATCACAAGTGTGATGTGTTACAATTCCCTTTTCAATGGGTTGAATTTATTGTTGATGTTCCTTTATTGTTGAGGGGATGCCTTTACATTCATTACATTGATTTCGGCGTGGTTAAGTAGTTGTTTTTTAATTTTGTATATGGTTATTTCTTAAGTATTTCCATCATAAGTGTGAATTTACGGTTTTCTATTCTATTAAAAATGTTTCTATTAGTTTGGGTTATAGAGAATTCCATTGCAAAATGTTAAATAATTTATTGTTTTCATTTGTTAGGATTGATTTTCAATTTATCAAGGTTGTTGTTCAATTCATGAAGCGTGTTTCTCAATTGCAAAAGACCCCTTATTTCATTGAGTGTTTATTTCTTCGGAGGTTTAGATTAATATTTTATTCCTTTGATTGATTTGAAGTATTTCATAGTTTACTTTTGAGTTGGTTTGATTGAACTTTGAGAATTGGATAATATTCCTTACAAGGATTTAGAGTAGTTAACCTATGATTTCACTTTCCTTGTATATTTTTATCACACTCTTGAAATAAAAGACTTACCTTGGGTTGATGATTAAAGTGAAGCATTAAGGTTACCTTTAACGGCCACCTTTTGACGAAAATTTTGGTGTCATTGTTGGGGAGGTGTTTAGTAGTGATGTCTTTTTATTTTTCCTTTTGTTGTGAAAGACTTGGGTATTGAAAACGAGAGGTAAGAACCTATGTATTAACAAGAAAAACACTTGATCTTGAGCTCGCTTCTAGGCAATTGTTTAGGGGTTAAATAGGATAGTGTTTTTTTTTTATGGCTAGGAAGAAAAATATAGAATTAAATCAAAACCGCCCATCTAAATCCGCAAAGCCCAAGGGGTTGGTGGTCCTTTGTAGAACAACATTCATAGATGGAATCATAAAAAAATTTGAGATCTCGGGCATCTATAGGACCCAAAACTATTCCTAAATACGGTCCTACTGTGATCCCTCGGGCAACGACCTCACCATCTCTAGCCCACACCGAGATTCATAGTGAAACGGAAAGTGCAGATAGAAGCTTTCAAACTATATAACATTTGAGTCTCGACCCTTTACAAGAGGGAAATTCATGCAATTTTCAGAAGAGGAGAAACTAGTAGTGTAGTAAAGATAAAAAAAATCCCGAGCTTGGATCTCCTAAAATAGTGATTGAGATAGAGACACCCAATATTCAGTTAAGGTAGTGTTGCAAAGGCACCTACGAATCCACCCCATAGTTCCACTCAAATTATCCTCCCGGACGGGGAAATTCTTGAAGGTTATTGGGACATCATTGATCAAATGGTCCATAAGAAAAATCGAGGAGACAAAAATCAACATTTGGAGTATCCCATTGTTGATCCGGAGAATTGTATTCTATAAATATATCCCATTAAAAAACATATGCACCTTCCCGGACTAATATCATAAGATCCCAATGCATTTTTATTTGGAATTTGATATTTTGTGTAGGGGATATGACTACACTGTGACCTAAAAAAGCGCCTTCTATTATTCCCCTCTACATTGAAGGGGTATGTTATGCTAACTTATGGGGCTCGGTGGGGGAACCATTAATAGTTGAGATCAGATGAAAAATTGTTTTTAACAAATACCAAGATTACTATTGGAATCGAGAACTAAAAGATGAAATATTCAACATGTCTACAAAATAAAATGAGACATTAGAGAGAATATGTTGAACACTTTCAACATAATTTGAAAACATCTACATATACTACCTATCTGAAATGTCCTAAAGCGGCAATTATTAAAGGAATGAAAGAAGAATGGGTAGAAACAATTAATATAATCGGAAAAAAAGGACATCTATCAAGAAGATTATGATGAAATTATTGCATTTGTATTAGGTGCTCGAGGTAGTACAGAAAAATATACTAGCTTGATGGGATTAGGTTACTAGGAATTATAGATAATTAGGTTGCGGCGTGACCGGAAAAATTCGGTAGTCTCTTAGAAGATTTCAAAATCGATATCTTGGGCACCCTCACAACGGATATAGATTTCCTACAAGCCCGAGGAAGAAGCAAGCTTTAGCGAGAATAAAACTTGGATGTTTTTCTCCTGTTTATCGGAGAAGCACAAAAAGTGGGAGAGTCCATTAGACATGGTCCAATCATGTGATATTTGTACCAAGGACCACGCCAGCACAGTGCCCTTCACTTAGGGTTGAAAGTTGTTTTTAAATAAGAAGAAGGAGAAAGAGAGCCAATGTATCTAATGATTCAATGTCGACATTGGAAAGCATGACCGGGTATGCTGGGAGCACATCTCGGCTCTTTCCTTCTCACAATTTCATCAACGAAATACGGAAAATCATGGCGGAGACGATCAGCTTTTCTTGCTTGGACACCCCAATAATTTTCCATGCCCTTTTGGCCGATGCAATCCTCCACGAGGTAATGGTTGGCTAGGTTTTCCTTTCTCTCCTCCATGCGGAAAAACAATCCATATCGGTCCCGGCACCCGCCTCCACCTCATAAATACGAAATGGTCTCAAAACTAGCAATGATCCTAGGAATGAGAGAATTATCCCACTATGGGAACGGGGGCTCAAAACCAACCCGTTACCGGCTCCATACCTAGTTCAACTAAATTCCTCGGCCTATTATACTTTGTCAACTTCCAACTCAACTAAAATCCTAATCCTAATAACAAATTGGTTCAACTCATCTAGATTGTTGAGAATTAAGACTCCTAAACTAAACAAAAGGAATGCAATGAACTTAGGTTGAGATAAAGGGCACATTATTTCACTAAAGAAGATATTCTTACAATTGAGTACGAAATTCCAACAATGCCTAAACAATCGGTTGTGACAAAAACATAAGATAGAACATCGGAGGGACATAGTCAACCAAAAAGATCTTGAAAACCTTATTATTTACTCTCCTCCATTCCCTAATATATTAAAAATGTCGAAACCAATGGTCTCTTAAAATTTGATCTCTTAAGGAAATTAAAAAATATTTGCATTAAAATTCCTCTCGTGCGAGGCTATACAAGACATCCCTATATATGCTAAAATAATTAAAGAATTGTGTGTAAAAAAGCATGTGAAGAAAGAAAAGATTTTCCAACTATTCATGTAGTGAGCACCATCGGTGCATACGGGTAAAGAAACAACGATAAAATATAAGGATCTTGGAGACCCCATAGTCAGGAGTACAAATCTATGGCCGCTTCTTTTGAAACATGTTAGTCGATTTGGGGGAAGCTATTAATATCTTAACTATGAAACCTATGATACATTGGGTATATGACCTTCAAACCCACATATACCTTGTCGAGAACTTGATGATAGATCTCTTTTCAAGCCATAAGGCACATTACATGACATCTGGTTTTTGTGGAATCATGGGAATACGACACAATTTTTAGTTATTAACCCAAAGAGGATTAGATGGTAACCCACGATATTAGGACGACTTGTGGTTAACGACGGGTGATGCTTACATGGGTCATCGAAAAATTATCATGACCATTGCATGAGTAGATTCCATAAAGAATATTGCTATATATCCCCACTGCCAAACCAATTCTTCCACTATAAATATAAACAAACAACCACATACATACGGGAAAAAACATTTTTTTACCATTAACAATAATTGAAATGCTAGAGATTCCAAATATCAAACTCAAGATGATGTGACTAATAAATTTATAAACCAACCATCCACTTCATGGAATTTAAAGTGCCAAATGTGAAAAGAAGTTCTTGATAACGAAGAAAGGAAGACCCCTTAGCAGGATACTAATGACTAGCACATACCTATGAATGATGTTCGAAACAACATGCCAATTGAAATTGAGTAGGGTAAAATTTTAAATATCCATGGAAGTCTAGATAGTGACCAACGACAAAATCTCGCTAAAGTCTTACAAAAATATAGAAAGGAGCCTTCGCTTGCAACTACCCGGATAACGAAGGAGTGTAGATCCCCAATTGTGCATGCATCATATTTATACTTTAAAGGATGCTCTCTATTCGGTAACCTCAACAAAGGTTAAGCTCGAATCTGAAATACATTGTAAAAGACAAATTACAAAATATGCTAGATGTAAATTTAATTTATCCCTGTTCGAAGTAAAAGAAGTCTCTCCATTAGTAGTCATTCTTAAAAGAATGCTAAGTGGTGAATCTGTAGATTACGGAGAGCGGAACAAATCCACACGAGAAATACCACTCCCCCCTCCCATTTATTGATTAGGTCCTTGATACATTCATAGTAAATCATTTCTTCTCATTTCTTGATGGTTTTAGTGGCTATAATCAAATCCAAAAAACCCACGAAGACCAAGATAAAACAACACTCTACATCGTTGGGGTACATTTTCCTATAGGGTATTATCGTTCTGTCTATCCAATGCCCCAACAACATTTCCAGGGCCATACTTAGTATTTTTACGATTTAATAAATGAAAGACTCGGGGTCTACATGGATGACTTACTCCATATGGAGATGAATTTGATATTACTTGCAAACAACTGGAAAATGTATTGAAATGATGTATTTCTGCAGTTATTCTTGAGCAATGAAAAGTGTCACATGATGATGACATAAGGCATGATCCTAGGACACTACATCTGCGGTATTTGGAATACGAGGTAAATCCAACAATGATAGAGTGAAAATTCCATTATTAGCCACACCTTGTACTCGGACAAAGGTATGTAGTTTCCTTGATATGCAAGGTACTATAGTAGGTTTATAAATAATTTTTTCTAGATTATTTGCGCCTTTGTATCCATGAACTAGAAATGTTCAATTCCATTGGTACGACAAATGTGACAACGCACACTGATTTGAGTAAGCCCGGACTCAAATGCACCGGTCTTGTGTGGCCCCAATTGGGAGCTTCCCTTTCATATTTCTTTAGATGCATCGATCTGATAGTGTGGTTCTTAGTCAAGAGGAGGACAAAGCCCTATGTTATTTACTATATCAGCAAGAATCTCACTCCTATAGAATTAAATTATATAGTGACCGAAAATTCTTGGTTGTAATTTATGCTATAAATAAATTTCGATGTTACATAATTGGCTATCAATTATTCCTATGTCTGAATCATTCTTCCATTAGATGTTGCTTCAACAAACCTATTGAAAATGGAAGAGTGACTCCCTTCGAGTTTTTCTTTTACGAGTTCGATATAATCTGTGACCATCTAGGAAAAAGGGAAATGTATTTATATTCCTGTCTACGGTTCCGAAGAAAAATGACCCACTTTAGCGGTAGATGATAAATTCTACGTGGGAATTTGTTTTTGTGGTAGTAAAAGCACAATGGTACACATATGTAGTGAAATATACGCTGTAGGAAAGCTTCCAAGACACTTGAAAACAAAGGAACAAAAATTGATTGTTCTATGCGGTCTTTATATTCTCACGGATTGGTGGATAACGTTTCCATGGGAGATCATATGGATATACGCGGATACATTCGAGAAGACGAGATTTTTTGGCATCTTGAAGGCCTACCATGATGAACCATGTGGCAAAAATTTTCATATCACAAGACAATGCACAAAGTATTACAAATGGGCAACAATTGGTTCACAATTTTTAAATGTAAGCAATATGTACCAAGCCTATGATAGCTTCCAAAAGAATGGGCCACCTAGCCAATCCCAAGCGAGATGACATTGCATCCACATTTGGTAGTAGAATATTTTGAACAATGGGTGGTGGACTTTGTTGGGACATTGAACCCGCCATCGAATCATAAGGACTATATCTTGGTTGCCACGAGAATACGTGACGAAGTGGGTAGAAACGGTGGCTTTGCAGAGAGCTACGGAATGATAGCAGTCAATTTTATTTTTGAGATATTGATGTAGTGGCTTACCTAGGAAGTGATAATTGATGGAGGGGCACAATTTTTTGGAAATAAAATTATGGCGACTACGAACCACCATGTAACTCATAAAGTCACCTCCCCCTACCACTTGTATGAACGGGTAGGTCGAAAGTACCAATAAAGTCCTTGTGGAAATTATCACTAAAGAAGTCTCAACACATCGGCGGGATTGGGATACTAGAATTCCGGAGGGCTTGTGGGCTTATCACACAACTTGGTGAAACACCACCCAATATTCTCCATACCACCGGTATGCGGAAACCGAACAAATTTTCTTTGATTGAATTTAGGATAAATATTCTTAGAACAACCCGGGGAAGTGGCACTAGAATTGGCAGAGGCCAATTAGAAGATGCCAAACGAGATAAATTAATTAGATGAAGCACGAAAGGAATTTCTCTACGGTGCACAGCCATTTTTCAGCAACAATGAGCTGATGGCATGAAAACATCATAAAAAGAAGACATTCTAGAAAGGAGATTGGGGCTTGCTCTATGGCTACGGGTTCAGGGCTTACGATGAAAGTTACAAAAAAGGTGGCTTGGGCCATATGAAATTCAAGAAGGGCATAGCAATGTTACCATTATACGACCACCATAAGTGGATACGGCTCTACCTTTGGATTCAATGGACATCGGTACTCCATCATGTCCCTAAACTGAAATACTATTTCTATCAACGGGTGCATGACGATCCCATATAAAAGTTTTAGATGCGGGGAGTAATGGCGGGACAACTTTAAGTTCATAAAATGTTACTTCCACTGGTAAATAATTATTATATGTATTTCACTAGCAATTAATGGTAGTTTACGGTTATTTTCATCATTGTATACAACAATTCCATTTTATATCCTTTTTTTTTTTTTTCACAATCGCATTCTTTTTTTACGTTTTGTGTGTTTCGTTTCTTTTTTCATTCAATCCATTGAATAATTGTTCTTCAATTGATTGAACAATTGTCATTCAATCCAATTGAATGGATTATCTTTAGAATTTTTTTATTTTGTTTTCAATCCATTGAACGGTTGTTATTCAATTGAATTGAACATCGACCATTCAATCCAATTGAATGGTACGTATTTCTTGTATTTTTATTTGTTTTCAATTGATTGAATAGTTGTCATTCAATCCAATTGAATGTCTATTATTTTTTAGCGTGTTTTTTATCTTTGTTTTTCAATCCATTGAGCAGTTGATGTTGATTGATTGAATAGGATGTTGTTCAATCCAATTGAATGGTTGTGGTTTTAGCATGTTTTTTTCAAAAGTACAAATTTTTGGTTCAAAATAGAATTTTTTTTTCTTTTTCCTTTTGATGATTTCCTTTTAATATCCACTCTTCCTTTACACATTCCTTCCCTAAAAACCACTTTATAGAAAATGAATTTGCACCTAAGAGAGAAAAAGCGGTGAGATTACTAATATTATGTTTTCTTGAAATTTTGATGGACATCTACTTCGGAGGCTGACATGGTCTATCTGTATAATGAATGGTTGGATATCTCCTTGTTCGGACATATTATCACACAATTACATTACCATATTCTTATGCGGGTGTATCTTTTACTGCTGTCAAGTGGTAATTCTCTTTTACATGAGGATATAGGAATAATATTATCATCTATATTGGCATTATTTCTACTTCTTACACCATCCATAACTCTTTAGTAGTTAGTGAGCCTCTCCATTTATAATAAAAGAGAAAATATATCACTATGTGTAATTTTTTAAGGAAGAAGAGAGAATAGGAGGTCTCATTGTAGGGGCAATCTATCATGATCATAAGGATCTAACATGTGACATTCCCACAATGGCCACTACACCGGGGTAGTGACCTTCTTGACAACTAAAACTTCTTGAAGAATAGGAGGAGTCTGATCACGATACATCTGATAACTTTGTTAAATCCACATAAATGGAACCACATGCACTGTCTGACACCACACTGGCAGTGGTATCTCCAAAAAACAAGAAAAATGAATAGTTTTTAAATAGAGGATTCTGGCTCATTTTTGGGTTAAAACAACAACCTTGTTGAGGCTATGGATGCCTACTGGAATCAGTGGCTCTTCTTGTGGTATTGGAGTATTTTTATGATAGCAACCAATTATTTTTATATGCCTCTATTTCCTATTGATCCACTCCTGAAGAAGAATGCACTGTTTGACTAAGTGTTATCTTTATCAAAAACTATATGCATAATCAACTATGATTTTATATGAATTATTTAATCATGTTGAATTCAGTGATAACAACATGAATCATAATCTGTCACCTGTCATGCTTCCGTCATACTATGCCGTCAAAAAAGGAAATCCTTTTCATAATGATTGCTACTTCGTTTTTATCCCTTTTTGGCCATTTCCACTTGATGTAAATTTGTGATGATTGCCAACTTCTGACTTCTACTTCATGTGCATTCATGATTTCTACCACCTTTCCTGTTTAATTATGCTTGAAGGTCGTGGACACCCTTCTCTCATTGGAGGGGGTATGAATATCCATAATAAACAAGCATGCAAATTAACCATGCAACTCTGTCGGATATGCTGATTGGACAATAGAATCATTGCATTACTGTCATGCAGTCACATTTCTAATAATATATTTTATAAAAGCCGCATGTAGTGTTTATATTGTTTTTAACTAATAGAGCCAAAAGAAGCGCATGCAGAAGGGTGAAGAAACCAGTTTTGAAAACACAGTAGCCATGGGTGGAAATACTCTTCACAATGAACCCAAAATATTTCAAGTCTTAGAATTAGCTCGCATGATTCTCCAGCAAGTTGGTTGGATTCCATATCTAAAAAAACTACAAGGGTTTAATACAGAGACATCAATTGAATTCCTACAGAACCTACATGAAGGGCAAACCATAGTTCAAGGCATAATTATACTGGTCTTCGAAGAAGTAATTACTAAGGTCTCCAGACTTCCAATAGAAGGGGGGAAATGAACCGATAAACATGTCCTCATACAAGAAGCAGTTTCAGTGTATCAGGATCCAGATGAGCAACTAGTACGAAAAGGAAAAGGTAGAAGCAGCCTTGGCAAGAACTGACAGTATTCATCAAAAGTATATCACATGTGACAGATGCTAAGATGTGGTAAAGTCCATCAACTAAACCGTTAGCTATTCTCAAACAAAATATTTCAGTTAATTTTCCCTTTTTCCTGAATTCTATATTGCATGATATTGTTGTTCGGATTAGGAAAGATAAAAACCCTCAGGAAGTTGTCAACCACCATGGCTTGATAAAGTTGATTTTTATTCATGAATTAAAAACATCAGTTAACATGGGATAGCTTTGTCAATCCTGCCCTACCTTCCCCTAAAGAAAACCTTGATAGAGCAAAAATTGAACTTCTAAGAATAATCATGCCTAAGAAAGCTAGAGGGAAGAAAACCCGTGTTTCAACCTCAGAACCAGTAAAACGGAGACGGTCTGAAACATTACAACTACAAAAATACCTCAACATTTCTAGATGAGACGTGGCCATCCTATACACCTCTGAGCCCTCAAAATGCATCTTTACAAGACTATGATGAGGAAATGGCTCAAGTATTAGAACAAATGAGAGCATCTTGTGAAATTAGGAACCCATCTAAACAATCTGAGGAACATAAGGACCATTCGAACCAGTCTACCTCTACTGACAGCTTTGGCCATAATGAAATCCTACCTTCCAATGATTAATTACATGATTTGATGGTTTTATCTCCCTTTGATAATGAATGGGTGAATAGGGAAGACCAGATAGAGAGAGAATCTGAGTCTGGAAACCAGCCAAGGGATACTGTTCTATTGGAACAGGACACAACTATTGACGAAACTCCTCTGACACCTGAAGAAAATATTGCTCCACCTAGTCAGGACATCAATGTTAGAATAACCTCTTGGACACCTGAAGAAAACATTATTTCATTTAATGATAACCCTAATACTGCACAACCCTTCCTGAACCTGAAGCCACTATTTTTCCTTCTCCTGCCAGATTCCCTTCGAAAGAAAAATCAGTTGGGGTTAAGTTGAGAAAAATGTGCAGGAAATGCATAAAATTGAGGAAAAAAGTAAAGCAGTTAAGGGAATGGTTGAAAGAAACGGACAAGGCCTGGAAACCTAAGAAGGAATTAGTTACCATGGGAACCCAAATAGACTCAAACAATAGATACTGCTAAAGTATTTGTGCAGACTGATTTGATACTTACATAAGACAAAGAAACTCAAATGGAGGAAACACCTGCTTACACTCCTTTGGTAGAAATAGCTGTAAATCAAAAGCTTCACAATGAATTAACTCAAGTTCAACATGAATTGGCCTAATATAAGAAGAAATTAGTGCCCTTGCAAGAACATCAGGCATTACTAAAATGATTTAAATACCTTTCTACAACTGAAGACAAAACCTTTGCCCAACTTAGGGTAGAAGGAGTAAAAGTGAAAAGGGCACAGGAGAAACTGGAATAGGCTAAGAAAAAAACCAATGTTGTTTGTTCTCTTTACTCAGATGTATTGACTTGCAGAGCATCGACCACCAATTATACCTTATTTTTAGTAGAAAGGTATTTGTTGTTGAAGATCAAAGCTGTCAGAGTAGGGAAGCCTTCTACATCTAAAACCATTGAAGAATTTGTCCAATTTTGTAATGATCAGGATGAACAGGTCCAACACCTTCTGTGTGACAGTACAAGAAAAAATGGCATTGGTGAGGTTCATGCTTGTGATGGATCTTTAAGGTTCGTCACCAATGTCACATATGGTGACGGTCCTTAAAAAAGTGTCCCTGTAAGTGTATATAGTTATGATCCTTTAAGGTTTGTCACCAAATCCATTTTAATGACACTTTTGGTGAGGGTCGTTAAATTCCCATCACTAATTCTCTCTTTGGTGACACTTCTAGTGTCAAACTTTTAATGACCCTCATCGATGCTCTTTTTGTTACTTTTGGTGACAGTCAAAAAATGTTCGTCATCATTGATCATTCCAATGAGTTTTTGATGACGTTATGTGCGTGTTAATATATTTTTTGTCAAAAGATAATGAATTAATACCATTATTGTGGAGTATTTTTTATAATATGTCCAAGGCCATAGTGGTTAGAGCCAATCAATTTTTTAAGAAGTAATTAGTGTGTATCATTTCCCTCAAGTAATGACTAGTCAAATAGAGTTTTCCTATGAGTCAACACATGATTCATATCTATTAAGTTTATTATCTAGAAAATTCCCTTTACATAAAGTCCCACTAGTGTTTGTAGGAAATATATTATTTAATACAAAATCCAGCACTATCAATTCTATTAATGAGAAAGACCTAACACTCCTCAACAATCTGGGCACACCTTAAAATTAATGCTCTGGCACACACTAACATTTCTTAGCACCTCGCATGTCTTGGAAAATCCTTTTACCTAGAACATCTTGCCATTAAACTGATGCCCAAGTACATGGTGGCATGTGCTATCACAACATAGAACTCTCCTAGCATGTTTTGGCATGCATGTAGTCCCTAGCATGCCCTGGAACACCTTGGTTGAATGCATCGACATACATTAGCACTTGGCACACAATGCCACTTGGCATGTATTGGGACCTATTATTACTATGGCTAGCATGCCCCTTTTGAAAAAGATAAAGTCCTGATTTATTAACCCCCTTATTGGTTCCTCCTTTTGTTTCCTTGAAACTTCTTGACACATATTGACATACCCTAGCACCTTGCACATCCTTAGCACCTGGCATGTATTCGCATATCTTGGCACTATTTGGCACATACAATCAATACCCCCTGGAACTTCCAAGCACACTTTGAGACTTCTTGACCTGCCTTGATATTCCTTGGCATGCCTTACCAATCCTTAGCATACCTTGTCACTCCCTCCTTGTCGTGACAACTAGCACTCATTAACACTATTCCCTCGCACACGTTCCTCATATTCGTTAAATTCCATGAATTTTGACCTATTTCTCCCCTAATGTTTTGTCCTAGTACTCCTTAACACTCCTCAACATGAATTAGCACTCTCTAGCACACCCTAGCACTCTTCAACATGACCCTCCACTTCATCACATGCATAACACTCTGTGACACGTATTGGCACTTGGCACGTGTTGGCGCTTGGAAAGTCTTAGCATGTATGGAATACATTGACATGCCTTCGTATGATTTGGCATGGTGTACATATTAAATTTATTTGAGATAAACTGTTGGAAAGTAGATGAGAAGGAACAAAGGAAGACTTGGCACTTAGAATGCACTAAGACTTTTCACTTGGCAACTATTGGCACCTAGTGTTGGTGAGCCTAGCATGCCCCTCTTGGAAAAGGTAAATTGATGAATTATTAACACTATTATGTGTTCATTTACTTGTAGTTTAACTTGTTTCTCCCTTTTTTTGCCTTGATAATCCCTGGCATGCATTGACACACCCTTACACATCTTGGCATGCCTTATCACTTGGCACATATTAGCATGTTTGACATGCCTTCACACTATCTGACACATCTTAACATTCCCTAGCACACCTTGGCACTCATGTCCTCACATCTAGCCTTTACATTTTTTCACGACTTGGGAACCCAATCAATTCCTTGGCTACTGTAGTCCATGTGACAATATTCGCTTGCTTCAATTGCAACAACTTAACCAATTGCACCTACTACAAGTAGATTGTGCCTTATTCACCTAAGAACTACCTATAACTCATCTTATGCCACTCATGTCCAAGCTCAACTTGTCCCACTTAACTAGTTACCAAGACAAGGATCACATCATCTAGCCATGGCCATAAAACAACTAAGAAACATAAGCTTACATAGGAAATATTTCACATGTATGTTCAGTTCATATAAACAATAGATCATTAACTGAGAGTTTGCAAGATCCATAAGATGCAAAAGACACACAAGATATAAGCCGACACAAGTCGAGTGCCCCAAAACTTATACATAACAATGTACAATATGCAATTATCTAGAATAGTTTAAAACATGAGCATGGAGCCAAAGTGTGTCACATATCATATAAAAAAATAGCTAAAGGAAAAAAAATGGTGTGCCTAGCACAAAGTGATCTCCCTTTGTCTAAAACTGCTATGTTGAGACCCATATAAAAACCGTAGGCTTGCCTCTTGTAAATCCTATTATGAACTTATCCTAATATACTTTGTCCTTAGCACACTTTAATTCGCTGACACTCCCTAGCACACACTCTTATTCGTTCCTTTCCATGCATTTTGACATAGTTATCCCTTGATATGCCCCGATACTCCGTAACACACTTCAACATGCATTGACATTGTCCGAAATGTGTTAGCATGCCTTTTCATTCCTAATGTGTATGCCTTGACCCTCCCTAGATATCATGCCCTCACAACTACCCTTACTTAATTTGCAACTTGGGAACCCAACGAAGCCATCGCTTGACTACAAGAGCTTAACCAAGTTACAGTTACCAGAACTAGACTATGTTGTTGAATTGTGTAGCTTGGGGGGTACTCCACAAGCTTAGTGAGATGGGTTTGTGTGAGTTTGGTCACAAAAGGATTTGTGGGAAAAGAAGCCAAGCAAAGGGATTTTGGACCCAAGATGAGGTTTAAAATATAAAAGATAATTAAAAAGGAAAATTAATATTTCCTAAGGTCTAAGTGGATAAAACCCGTAAGTTCTAGAGGATTCCTAAGAGGTATAGGAAAAACTATTTAAGGAGGCCTTAGGATGAAGGACATAAAATCAAGTGAGAAGGAGGTAATTTTATCAAGGGAGCGAAGAGAGATGTAGTCCTAAAGTAGGTCGAGTAATAGGGCTGAGTAAGGGTTGCTAAAGGGAGGCAATGATCATCTTCCAAGAGCAAGATCATCATGTGAGGGTTTAGAAGAATGTTGCATACCTTAATGGTCGGTTCGAGATAGGAAGTAGGATGGCATATTGTTGGTTCCCTTATGGAAAATTGAGCTTAAGAGAGGTTGCTCATGATAATCTGGGCATGTGATTTCAATGGTGTATTTGTGTGAAGGCCGCATCAAATTTTGAAATGTTAAAATTTGCAACAAGAAACATTGAAATTGGAAACCAGAAAGGAAAAAACTAATATGCACTTACATTGGTGAGGAATTTTGATGCATCCGGAGTGAGGAACGTGGGGCATCTAATTTATTTTACCCTTAAATAAATTGGACAATAAATTATAATTTCATCTCATAACAACTTGTGTCAGTTAACTAAGTCATGATGACTGAGTTAGCTCAATAAATTCAATTTGAGGGTCTAAGATGAGGCATGTAGAGGGATTAATATAATATTTTTGGGATCTATACATAGTTGATGCATTAGTGGGGTGCAGGTGTGAATTAGTTAACTCAATTTAATTAGTTAAAATTAGTTAAAATAGTTCTAACTAAGTAATGAGCTAGTGAGAGGTCAACCAGTGAATTAAATTAGATTTAATTAACACTGAGTGATCAATGAGATAACTGATAATTCACTATTAAAGGAAGACCCAGTTGAGGCAGAGGTTAAAGGGAACATAACTATTAGTTTTAATTATACAAAATTTCCCATGCACAATTATAAAATCATTGGGATGCCATGATGGTTTGCACAGTCAAGGAAGACTGATTTTCCTAATTAATAGGGAGATAATTCCCTAGGAATTTCATGAGCAAGGCAGGCTGAAGGAAGGCTGAGAATTGGCTAAGTACTAGACCGAGTTTTCCTAGATAAATAAGAGACAATTGGAAGAGTGTTGGAGAATCTCATGAGATATTAAGCATTATATTGTTTCATGATTCCTTAACTTAATACAAAATAGAGATAGAGCGGTTTTGAGTAGTTGCTTTCCATAGATACATCTTGTGTTGTGCGATTGATAATTTATTTCTCTTACTTATATTTGATTGTGCGATCGTGTTTTGTTTCTAAAAATTGTAGGAAGGATTCAGTATCTTTTTTTAGTATATTACAAGATCAGATTGAATCTTGTTGGTTAGATTTTATACATGGTATCAGAGCAGGAATTTTTTGGGCGGCGAGTTTGCAAAGAATATTTGAAGATTTTGGTGTAAAATTTTCAAAACAAAAATAAAATATTTGTATTCCTTGCGAAAAACTACCCAAATGGAAAATCAATTCGGAGCTCGGATGAGGGAGATATTGTCGATTTAAAATCAACTCTTTTTCATAAACTTTTGTAATTATGGGAAAATTACAATGTGTATGATTCAATAACCTATATGCACTTGAGGTACCAACTGCATGCAAATATTTGACGAGCAAATCAAAGGTTAGAGACTTAGCTGTTGAGAGGGAGTAAAAATTACCTCTCAACATGCAACCTTAGAAGCAGTCTCAGAAGGTTGTGGAGAAAATATAATTGGAGAAGCAGAGAGGAGACCAAGTGGAAGCGTCCACTCATGCAGAGTCCTACAGGAGGGTGAAATTTCGAGCCAGATGGGCAGAGCAAGCACATACAACCATACCTCCAAGTGAAAGGTGGGGTGATGTCTAGACATAATCCGAAGATAAGAAATTTTGGTAGGGTCCATTAAGATGGTGTGTCTCATGTATCGAACCTAGCTATGAGGAGTTCATAGTAAAATAGTAGTAGGAAGGATTAGTTAGATTGATGCAGTCATATGTCAGGAAGACAAAAATCATAGTGACAGATGTCATATTCTGGAGCGCAGATCAGAGTAGTCAAAAGACTCTAATTCCAAATGCATTATATTGATTTAGTTGTTTGGAGGCTATTCGGTTTTAGGATTTGCAGGTGTAAACAACACTAGAGAAGTGCTGCATGCATAATTCCAAAGGTACCAGATCTGGATAGATTGAATTCCTTTCTTGTTGAGAGGGAGTGTTGAAATTTGCAACAAGAAATAGTGAAATTGGAAACCAGAAAGGAAAACAAAAATGCACCAGCACTGGTGAGGAATTTTGATGTACTAGGAGTGAGGAATGGGAGGTGTCTAATTTATTTTACCCTTAAATAAATTGGACAATAAATTGTAATTTCATCTCATAAAAACTTGGGTCAATTAACTAAGTCATGATGACTAAGTTAGCTCAAGAAATTCAAGTTAAGGAGATTGAGGTGGATATTGGTGGCCACCCAACTATTCCACTTGGGCCCTCACCATTGTCTTTCAGTTTCCTTAATTATAACACAATTTACTAATTTTGTCAAATTTTCGAGTCTTGAACTTCTGAAGCTGTTTTGAGGCCCCAAACGACATTTTTTTTTGGCATGATTTTTTTGTGATTTCATAGAAATCACGTTAGAATTTGTAGTCCCTGGAGAGATCTTTATAACGAGGTATCATGTGTGTCAAATGGAGATCATATGACCAAGTTACGACCCCGAGAAGTTGGTTTCCCAACTACCCCCAACGGGACCCATAAACTCTTGGTGTTACATCTCCTCGAGTTAGGGTTTTCTCTTATTTTTCAATAATAAAAAAGCCATTGAGCCTGATTGTAACACAGTTCAAAGGCATGTAGCCACCACATCTCTTCTTAGAGACAAGCTACCATTGCCTGAGCTAGTTTGATTTCCATTCTATCTGTAAGCATTTTTCAGTATATTTTGATATTAATGAAATGAAGTGTTATTCCTACTGCATCTCTATGTTTATGTTTATTTCTGTATTTTATTGCATTCCTGCATATGTCCAGATCATGAGGGTCTTAGATGAGGCATGGAGATGGATTCTAATATTTTGGGGGTCTAGTTGCAGTTGATGCATTAGTGGGGTGTAGGTGTGAATTAGTTAACTCAATTAATTGAGTTAAAATCAATTTAACAAGTTCTAACTGAGTGATGATCTAGTGAGAGGTCCACTGAATTAAATTAGATTTAATTCACAATGAATGATCAATAAAATAATTGGTGGTTCGCTATTAATAGTTGCATGCATGTAAGTTTCGAGGAAGACCCAGTTGAGACAGATGTTAAAGGGAACATAACTATCATTTGTATTTATACAAAATTTCCCATGTGAAATTATAAAGTTATTGGGATGCCAAGATGGATTGAACAATCAAGGAAGGTTGGTTTACCTAATTAATAGGGAGCTAATTCCCTAGGAATTGCATGAGCAAGGCAGGCTAAAGGAAGGTTGAGAATTGGCTAAGTAATAGACCGATTTTTCCTAGATCAGTAGGAGACAATTGGAAGAGTGTTGGAGAATCTCATGAGAGATTAAGCATTCTATTGTTTCAAGATTTCTTGACTTAATACACAATAGAGATAGAGGGGTTTTGAGCAGTTTCTTTCCCCAAACACATCTTGTGTTGTGCGATTTATAATTTATTTCTCTTACTTATATGCGATTGTGCGGTCGTGTTTTGTTTCTGCAAATTGTAGGAAGGATTGAGTATATTGTTTAGTACATTACAAGATTAGATTGAATCACGTTGGTTATATTTTCTACATGAAATAGAAGAGAGGGTTGAGACGATCTTGCCTTGTGGTTGTTAGTAGACCACAAGGTCTGTGATAAAGACCAACATAAATGGAGGAGGGCTTGCACTGTAATTTAGAGCCAGAACAGAAGTATATGTAGGTGTAATATTGACTAAGGTAACCCTAGTTTGAAGGTCGACATTGAGATCTGAAGTTCATGTAAAGATTCAGTCAAATAAATGCCTAGAATCTATGGAGCCATATGAGCTAGGTTGAGTCTCTTATGGAGGCAAGATTCATAGTTTTTTCTATGGGTGGATAGGGTTTTTTCTACAACAATTAAAAGTACATAAGTATAGTGCCCTAGTTAGGAAAATTTCCTAGCATGTTTAGTTCATAAGGTATGCCCTTAAGACTGTGAAAAAATTGCGTAGAGGAAGAGCGGTTATGGCCCTTAGAGCGAGATTTATTTTTACAATATAGACCACATATTTGGAAGATGGTTTGCAGATTCAGTATGTGTGGAGATAAAATATCCAAAGGAGGGTGGAACCTAAGAAGAAGATTAAGCATGCAGAAGAAATGTGCCATATGAAGAATGGATTGACATGCAGAGGAGTTGATTTTGGTGGACTATCCAGAGATTTTTAGATAGATATCTGAAGAAACCTATAAAATATTAATCAATGGACTATTAGCGGCTCATTTGTGACCCTAGTTCAGTCATCTATAGATTGTCAGAAGGATGATAAGAGGAGTAGTTCATATTTGTTCATAGATTGGACAACAAAGATCAAATTTTTGATACACAAGGATAATGATTTTGAGAGGACTCAAATCATTGTTAGGTGGAAGATTTCAAGAGCCTTAGATGAAGACAATATTGTGGGCCCAAGATCAGTAAAAAGAGTTGACTGTGGTTGGGTAGATTGATGGTAGTCCAAGTAAAGTTGGAGGGTTTCTAGGTGACTGTCAAAGAAGAGCCCTAACTTTTGTACTTGTGAAGAACAACAAGATTGGTAGAAGGGAAGGTGTATAGGGCCTAAGTATGTGCACACTTTGAAGGACTAAAGTAGCAGTCAAGTGGGCCAGCCAACTAGCCCTAGTTCACTATATTGTAGAGGATTAATTTGGTGAGAATAAGGGCAACATCCATAGCCCTAGACTTCTCATCTTGGAGCCGTAGTATGGAAAAATTTGGCATACCAAAGAGTTTTTCACAAATGGAGTTGTGAACAACTTGTTACCACTCAAACTAGTAGTGGACCTAAAGAGGGCAACTGCTAGGACAAGGGCAACGGTGGAGGCTTATCCCATTGTCACCACAGTTAAGGCTCCTTGCTCTTCATGGAATTTCACTGATGGGAGGAGTCCTGATAGTTTAGGAAGTCACTTGTAGATTATAGGTCAATGAATAGGTGGGAAGTGACCGTAGAAACCCTTTCCCTAAGATAGAATAAAGAGTGGAACTTTCTTGCCTTTTAAGCAGGGGACTTGATCTTATAGAGAGATAGGAGGTGGATTTAAGGGTTGAGGGAGAATAATAAGACTTATGAAGGAGTTTCTCAATCCCTAAAATCCTTTGGAAACTTGAATTCCAAAATGGTCCTTGATGAAAGGCATTTGACACCAAATGGGACCACACAAGGCCAAGTAGACCCAACCCAAGTTCGTGGATGGAATTTAGCAACCAATGATGTTCCTATCCTAGAAAATGTGAGGGGAAAGGATCAAGCAAGAGTTTTTACTTCGATGGGTCAAATTGATCCTACTAGGCTCTAGCCTTGGGAGCACATAGGCAAAACTTCATCCTAGAGCTAGCGCTTGAGGTATATGGAGATTCCACCGTCAGAATTGGCCCAAATTCTCAGGATAGTGAGGGGACCCACCAACGTAGTTGCCTTTAGGAGATCAAATTTTTTCCTCTGGCTAGATTCATGGGAAATTGATGCCCTAGGTGACCTAATGGGGCTAGACCTAGGAAAAAATGGAAAATTGTGAAAAAAGGGGGGGGGGGGGATCATCACAATTTTTGAGGGACTAGTGCCTAATTCACTTGGGAATATGGATTCAGGGATGATAATGAACAAGAATTCGGTTTCTTGATCAAGGAAGCCCATAAAGTCAACTTCATCCAATGTTAGAGGAATACAAAAAGTGACCTTCAAGCATTTATAATTCATACAAATGGTGCAATATTATTGAGATAAAATGATATCTAAGACATATCATTCATATAATAATGGCCCATACATTAAATAAGCTAAATAGTCACATAATTCCACATTTCCATCATGCATCAATTAGCCCTGGTTATAGTGAAATTCAATAGTATGTAGCAACAAGAAGAATATATTTAAATTTTCACTCACAGTGTTAGAGAGCATATCCGATCAGCTTCAGATTTTCAAAAACAAAGCTCCAACTTAAAAATAGCCCAAATCCATACATCAAAATGCATCCATCATCCATAATAGTCCTCCAAGGAAAAATGTGAAGTTCTCTAAAGATAGAGAGATCCCAAGTCAAGTTATGATATAAATGAATCCAATTAACTCCTATTTATACATTTATTAGGAGTTGATCATTGATAGAGAAAAATTGAGGAGATTCATAATGGGAGGCAAGAGGACCTACCAAATGTGTTCAGGACATGTGGACTAAAAGGGCTATGTGTGGCCACCATAAAAAAGTGGTTAAAGTGTTGTCTTGTTCGAGGTAGATTGGTTATCAAAAGACTAACACCATGCCCTAGTTGTATTCATTGTATCAGCGTGATTTTAAAGTGCACATGATCCCTGGTACAAGAGCTCTAGCCTATTCTATTATAGTTTTTAATTTAATGAAGAATGGATTGAAAAGGCTAAAAATTGTCATGTGCACTAGTTGATTCCATAATGTGTGTAGATTTTGTTGTGAAAAGTAGATGTGTTGTGGCACTTGAGTGTGTTTGCAGCAAATATTCTACGACCAAAACCAAATTCTCATATGTCATGGAAATTAAACATATGCCTTGTTCACCTAAGAACTACATGTAACTCATCTTAGGCTACTCATGTCCAATCTCAACTCATCCCACTTAACAAGTTACCAAGACAAGGCCCATCACATCCAACTGTAGTTGTAAAACAACTAAGCAACACAATTTTTATATTGACATGCCATAGCACCTGGCATGTCTTAAATGCCTTGGCACTATGTGGCATGTGTTAGCATCCCCTACATTCCTTGGCATGTTTTTACATAGCCTAACACACCCTAGCACTTCCTGACACGCCTTGGTAGTTTAGTATACCTTGGCACTACCTAGCATATAACCTTGTCACTCCATCCTTAACACACCTATAACTCATTGACACTCCCTGTCACACACTCTTATTCATTCATTTCCGTGAATTTTTATCTAGTGCTTCCTTGTGTTTCCTTGACACTCCCTAACACTCCCTAACACTCCCCATCATGCATTAGCACACCCTAACACCTGTCACATCTTGGCATGTAGCCCTATCACTCTATAATTCCTTGGCACTACCTAGCATACCTTGTCACTCTCTCCTTAGCACACCTAGAGCTCATTGACACTCCTAGACACAAACTCTTATTCATTCATTTCAATCTTCCATGCATTTTTACCTTGTTCTTCCTTGTGTTTCCATAACATTCCTTAACACTCCTTGGCACGTGTTGGTACACCCTAGCACCTAGGACATATTGGCATGTCACCCTAACCTCTAGCATGCCTTAACACTACCTAGTATACCTTGTCACTCACTCATTAGCACACCTATAACTCAATGACACTTGCAATCACAAATTGTTGTTTGTTCATTTCCATGCATTTTGACGTAGTGCTGCCTTGTGTTTCTGTGGCAATCCCAGTTAACACTTCCTTGGACGCATTCGCTCATCTTGGTCGCATGCCACCCTAACACTCTAACATACCTGAGCACTGTCAATAATTAATTTTAACTTTTCCTTAACACACTTGGAACTCCTTGACACTCCCTGTCACACACTCGTATTCATTCATTTCCTAGCACTCCATAACACTCCATAACACTCCTTGGCACAACCTGGAACTTGGCACATATTGGCATGATTTCCTAGCACTCTATCATGCCTTGGCACTTCATATCATGCCTTTTCACTCCCTCCCTAGCACCCCTAGAACTTTCTAACACTTCATATCACACACTCTTATTCATTCATTTCCATGCAATTGAAAATAATCCTCCCTTCTGTTTCCTTGGCACTCCCTAGAATGTGTTGGCGTCACACCCAAGCATGTAACACATCTTGGAATGCCTAACATGCCTTGGAACTTTCTGGCATGTGTTATCACTTATTAGGATTCCCTACACACCTTGGAACTCCCTAGTTGTCATGCCCTCATAGATAACCTCACTTTTTTTGCGACTTGGGAACCCAACCAAGTCATTGAAAAAATAGTGTTGTGTCTAGCCCAAAGTCTCCCTTTGTCTGAATTTATTTTTTCCATCCCCTTATCACAATATTAGTATTTCCTCTTTCAAGTAATATTATGAAATTCTCCTAACACACTTCGTCCATGGGACACCTGGAATTCACTTACACTCCTGACGGACACTCTTATTTGTTCATTTCCATGCACTTTGAACTAGTTCTCCCTTGTTATGCCCTAACACTCCCCGACACTCCTCTGCATGCATTGAAACCATGTGGCATGAATTAGCACACCTTTTCATTCATTGTCATGCCTTGGCACTCATTAAATAACATTAATTAATTAGCTCTCACTCCATTTTTCTCATGCAAGACAATAAAAATAAATTACTTAAAAATAACCATTTTAAAAAAAATTTCCATAAAATATGGTGATATAATAATAAAAATTATACACTAAATAACTGATTACCTTGCATATAATGAGAGAAGGTTGAGATTATTTTAACAAAAATCAAACACTAACATTTACCTTTTCCCACCAGAGAGAGCAAGGGTTCCCTCCATGCCTGCATCTACATTTTCCCTGAAGGCGAAAACAAGGAGAAAATCCCAGAGAGAAATATAAGCAGGAGAAAATTCAATTGTTCACTGATCTTTCCTGGAATCATTCAAAAAATCCATTCCTCCTCTTGATCTCTTATTTCTTTCTTAATACGCCACTTCAGGTCAACATTTGCAGTTGCATAAAATGAAGCACGCATCAAGTTTGAAAATATAAGCAAGTTATATCTATGATTTTTCTCTGTTATATCTTCCCTTCTTGTGAGGTTGCTTTTCACATTTTACAAATTTCGAGGTTTTGATTTTGGTTATTAGCAGTGTGATTGAAGCAAGTAGGGGTTTTGTGAAAGGATTCACTCCAGGGCTTCAGGAGGGAAATCTCAATTATACTTGTGGTGTTTTGGCAATCGTATGAAATTCATTATTATCATGATATGAACAAAAAATATAAGGAATCTTTGGAATCATCACAAATTCTTAAAATTTAGGTGTTGTTCATGGAAGAGAGGGTTTTACTTGTGAAACCATGGTTACACATAGATATTTTATCCAACTGCTATAGGGGTAGTCTCCTTCCATTATCTGTTTAGGGCATTGGTCCAAAAGAGAAGAGTAGTGTTAGACTTTCGGGACCCTCTAACGAGAAGGTATTTGATCGACATTAATAATGAAACAAAACCTATCAATGATAGTGGGTGCACTTGAACCTATAGTTTGGCACACGGATGGTTCCCTTGCTCTTTCTTATCTCTCCACAAGTCGTTTGTATGAGTTTTTTCTAGGAGGTAACTTTGAGCCAGAATCCTTTTTCTCTTTCTTCTTTCTTAGTACAAAGTTGGTATTGTCAAAAACAAATGTTTCCTTAATTCCATGCATGAAAGTATATTTTTCTTCCAAGGGGGAATTTTCCATTTCATTTCAACTATAAAATAAATTATACTTCTCATGTGCACTTTCACTACCATAGGTTTAAAAAAAGACTCCTCTTTTCTTGAAAATCACAAAAAGCTACACCTCTTACCATTTAGAGACATAATTTTCATGACACTAAATTATCTGGCACTACACATCAGAGCCTCCCAGGCTTGTCACCATATTTAGAAGATACAATGACAAGATAATCTGATCAACAACCACAAATTTTGAGCATTACTGCACATGAAATTAAACATTACATTTATAAACAAGGATTACTTCATCCTTGTGTTATTCTCATAGTTTTATCCCTTGCTACCAGTAAGCCTTCTCTAGATAGAGAATCTCCTATCACATCGTGCTCCCCAAAGACGTGTGATTGAAACAAATTCAAACTTCCTATTCTAAAGTGAATGTTGCTCTGATACCATGTAAAAATTATAATGTAGAATTGTAACTGCTCATGAAATTTTAATCTAAATCATAAGACATAATCCTACTCTACTTCTCTGTGGAATTCAATTCACAATTTAGAACATCAATCACAAATATGCAATGAGAAATAGCACACAAAAACATAGTATTTTTAAAGGGAAAAGAAACAGCTAAAAACCCCTTATGCCTACTTGCATTAAATTATATGAATAAATATGTATTACAATTGCTTGCTCACTCTAAGCACAACCTGCAAGTGAATAACCTATCTCTTTGCTCACTGAGAAGATCTAACCAAAACTAGTCAATTTCTGCCTCTGCTTGAGCCCCTATTTCCTCGCGCAAGTCCTAAGGAATTAAGCCCCTATTATTTAGGAAATTCCTCCAAAATTCTTGCGCAATTTCCTACGGTTGATCACCTTACCAATACAATTCGTGTACACTCAATCTAGTATATAATTAATTGTGCACTACCTTGGAATCTCCACCATAGATGGGGAACTCAAATTCTTTGCATGCACTAGCTATTTTGGGTTGATTGATTAGTCTAATTGGATGATCACTCAATTAGAATGAATTCCCACTACACAAATGACCTTCCACTAGTTCCTCCAAGAGTTAGAAATAGTTTAACTAAAAGAAACTTGAAATAACTGACCTTGATTGCTACAAATTATCAATCGCACATGCTTAACTGAACTCCAAATCCTCTAACTCGAATTTACTAAGATAAATTAGTGACAAGAGCCATGTCACCTCACTTAACTGCCTCCAAGTTGTCTGTTGATGTGGAAATTCAATTTTTCTCAATTTGACCAAGGCAAAGTCAAATTGAGATTTTCTTGCTGCATTTTTCAACAGTAGGAATTTTCCTACTCTAGATAATGTTTTCCCTCAACCAAGCATGGTAAAAATGTGTTTTTTGTTGTTGTTGATCACTTTCTTTGGAAAAGAATTTTGGCACCCTATAAGAAGTTTGTTGAAACAAAATCCACTCATAAGCTCATCTTCGAGCATATTTTGGTTCATTTTGGGTTGCCAAAGACCATATTTCTTGATAGGGATAGTAGGTTCCTCAGTTTTTTCTGGTTTAAGATTTGGTCCATGATGAGCATCAAGCTTGACCAAATCCACCACCTTCCATCCCTAGATTGATAAATAAATAGTAATCGATATGATTATTGTAGATATCCTAGAGTATACAATTTTGAGGATCCACATACACATGTTGAAAGCCTTCCATATTTTCAACATAAATTCGACATAGATCTTCATATTTCTATTGCCCACAAGCCTTTTCAGGTGTGTTTGGGGTCCCAAAAATTGATAGAAATTGATGTAGCTATATTCATGGAATACCACATGAAGATACCTCCCATACTTAGAATGAGGTAAGCAACACAACCAATTTTGAGGAATGTATCTAAAAATTTCAATAATGAGTTCATGATATTTTATAGAAAGTTTCCAAATCCAAGTACAAGTAGATACACAATCCATTTGGTTCAACATAAGTTTCAGGTTGGTGATGAGTTATGGTTGGACTTGCATAAAGAAAAATTGAAAAACATCCAAAAGAAGCTCGTACCATTTTGATACAGCCTTACACCATCACCAAGGCTATGAGTGAGAATTATTTTAAAGATAGTCATAGGATGATTTATATTACTTAAAATGTATATGTTAGGATGATTTATGCTTCATGGGGTGCATGTCTAGAAAGAGTTCCTCTAAGAGAATGAAAAATACAATCACACCATTACTTACATAAGTAATTGTGACATCTACCCGAATGACATTAGGTTACTACATAAGAGATTTTAAAAGTGACATTTTTAAGGTTTGTTTTATATCAAGGTATGTGGATCATTATGTTTTTTTTTCCAAAGCATTTACATATGACTAAATTTTTTAAATAGTACACCACTCTAATATTATTTCTCTTACATGCTCCTAGGTTATAATTCAAAGCATCATAGGTACTAAAATTCATGAAACTCTTGTATTTTCCACTAAATAACTAAAACTCCCAAGTGTGATACTCTTGATATTCAAACTTGTACTATTGTTAAGACCACTTCCTCTAACTGTTATTGTTCCTCCATAATTAAGCTGACTATGAGGTGGAATTGAACCATTATTAACACGCTAGTGTAGTGTTACCTAATTATATTTAAGAAGCATAAAGGGCGGGGTTGGTATAAGGCCAAATTTTCTATTGTCTAATGCCATGCCCACTACTAGGTTCTCATCCTTTGTTGGCCTTAGGATATGGTTTCCCATTAGTTCATTTTATTATTTCTCATTTACAATCTCATCCTACATTGCATCCAACCTGCTACTTTGTAATCACATATCTCTCATAATCCCATCTAGTATGTTCATTAGATCTCATTGAGGTGCCTTGACTACTACTCTTTATTGAGCTATATTTTATCATCAACCCTTTGTTTCACAGCCATCCGCTCACCAACTCACATTTCCCATTGAAATTATCCAATTATCTCATCCTCACTTCACTATTGTCTTCCTTGTTAATATCCTTTTGCAACTCCTCATTTCCTTCTTCATCTTCTTCATTTGATCACATCAAATTCATCCACCACTCATTAGTTATTTCTACTTCCTCAAAAATTATTCAAGTTTCTCTTTAGATTTTGTGTCCTTCATGGTCATTTAGTCTTTTGAGCTCTCATCCTTTCCAACCCGTTGTAACCCATTACTTAATACAAATTTTTACACCACCATGATCAAAAATTTGTAACCCATTACTTAATACAAAGTTTTACAAAACCATGATAAAAAGGTTAAAGGTTAGTAGGTTAAAGGTTATGTTTTTCGAATATCAAAATTTTCCATTCCCTCATTTATTTCCCTCATGTTGCAGGGTTTGTCCAACTAAGGCAAGAGGAAGGGCGTGTCCATGTTATCGTAGATCTGTTATGTTTTTCACATATCAAAATTGGTTGTCATAGATCTGATATGTATTTCGCATATCAAAATTTGTTGTCGTAGATCTGTTAGTTTTTCACATATCAAAATTTTTCGTTCCCTCATCTATTTCCATCGCGTTGCAAGGTTTTTCAAGCAAAGGGAGGAGTAAGTGCATGTCCATGCTGTCGTAGATCTAATCTGATTCCCGGTGCCTCCAATCATAGTGATTTCACGATTTCAGTTTACACCAATCGTAGTGATTTCAAAATTTCATTTTACAGAAGGAATTTGTCAGTGAACTCAAGAAACTGGATTCCAGGTGCCTCCAGTCCTAGTGAATTCATTTTACAGAAGGAATATGTCACTTTACAACTCTTCTAGACAAGTGTGATGATACACTCAAGAGGTTGCATGTTCAATATTCCATTGAGGAAGACGAAGCCGAAGGTGTGGGCGATAATCTATTGAAGATTCTGTTGATTCTCCTATGTTCATGAGCTATTCCTATAGAAAATAAGCCATCTTGCACCATGTCTACCATGCCCAGGATTCAAAAGTTGATGCTAAGCTAAATGAAATGGGAATTTTCCAACACAACACATTTTAGAGTGATTTGTAAGAACCATGGGATAGTTATCACCAACCAAAGGAATTTTCCCTCTGCTACTTTGCTGGTCTTTAACAATGAATTGGGATTCACCAACTACAACATAGAATCTCTCTGCAGTGTTGGATGATCTACCAAGAAGGGCAAAAGACAAGGAGGCCACATTGGCAAGAAAGGTATTCATTTCTCAAAACCTGTACTCATTTCTTAACACTTGTATTCATTTATTAAAGGAAATTGGGGTGATAGGGAGGTTTTTCAATGCTTGAATATCTACTGTTTAGATAAAATGTAATATCTATTTCTAAATTTGCAGATATTGGGTTTAAAAACTTCAGGGAATGGCTACTCATATGCAAAATGTTATGCAAACAATATAAATTGGGGTGATTGGGAGCTTTTTCTAACCCTAACTGTTAAGATAAAATTTGCACTAGGTATCTGAATTTGAGAGTTTGGCTTTAACTTCTTTGGCTCATGGATGTTTAGATGAAATATGGTATACAAACATAATAGAATTATGGTGATTAGGAGCTTTTTGTAGCCCTGTATTTTTAGATAGAATTTGGTGTGCATTTTTAAATTTATGGAATTTGGGATTAGTAGCTTTGGTCATGGTGTTTATATGATGGTAATTATCATCAAGTAGTTACATAGAAGAAAAATATAAATATATTAAAAACAATTCCTTTACAGGCTCCAAGGTGGTGTGAGCAGAATATTTCAATTGTGAACCAATTGTGTATCTACTTGATATTGCACAATATTAAAACAACATAATGGAAAAATGTTTTTAAAATATTGGTAGCTATCAAGATCGCTCAACAAATACAAAAATCAATATGCTTAAGATCATTATAGCTAGACACTCGGAAACAGTGAAAATTTCTTCAATAGAATGGTTTCAGTAACAAACCTCCCTAACCTTTAACAAAAGAAGAAATGGTAATAGATACAATGTGAATGAGATGCATTGAATTTTAACAAATCAGTTAATAACAGAAACAATAAATCATCATTCACAATGCAGAGGGAGAGAGACATAGTAGACTAATAGCCTTTTATAGATTCTATTGCATCAGTGATCCTGTAAAAAGAGCATTCTTGTTGATGCTCTGTGGTGAGAAAAACGGAAAGGAGATGAGATTTAAAGGGATTACATAATTTTGTGTATTCTGCTCTTTTTTATTGTTTTTTAATCTACGGGGCCCCGATTTTGGCATAAAAAATTATGTGAACTTATTTTATGCCCAAAAATGTTTCCTAATCCAAAATCATTGGGAAGCTTCCCTTCCATTTTTGGTTTTCAAAGCATTTACCCTCATATATAGAGGAGAAGACGGATATGCATTTCATGCCACTCAGTTTAAGATAGGTTCAAGAAAATAATGAATTGATGTATTTTAATTATTTAAAAATCTAGAAATGTCATCCAATCCTCAATTTACTAACAATGGTCAACAAGACTCATGAGTCATATTAGCATATATGTTATAACTAGGCATACCAAAAGTGTCTTCTTTGAGAATGCTCCCCACTATGGATTTGACACTCCAAGAAAATATGGTTAGTGCACAACTTGGGATCATGGCACTCCTATATAGGAGTGCCTTCAGGACTGTTACTTCCAGGGCACTCAAAGTGCTTCCTATTTCTGTTTGAACTTCCATGCTCTCTGAATGTTCCAGCATGCTCCAGAACTGCTCTACCCCCAGTCTGGTCCCACTACCTTAGCACTCTCATGGGAGTGTTTTTATGACCATGCTCTTGAAGCACTAAAGGTTCAATAAAATAATGAATTGATGTATTTTAATTATTTAAAAATATAGAAATGTCATCCAATCCTCATTTTACTAACAACAGTAAAAAATATTCGTAAGTTATATTAGCATATAGTTTAGAACCAGGCATGCCAAAGTGTTATCTTTGAGAATGCTCCCACTACGCATTTGAAACTTGTTATAAAATATGGCTTTGTGCACACCTTGGGATTACGGTCTCTTGTATAGGAGTACTTTCAGGACCGTTACTTCCAAGGCACTCAAGGTGCTCCCTGCCTTTGTCTGGACTTTGAACTGCCATGTTCCTAACATGTTCCAACACGCTCCCAAACTGTTGTGCCCCCAGTCTGGTCCCACTACCCTAGCACTCTCATGGGATCACTTTCAAGTTTCATGACCACGCTCTCTAACCACTAAGGGTGCTCCATGCCTTTGTCCAAACATCCCTTCTCCCTACACACTCTAATACATTCCCTAACCACTCAACCCCGACTGTTCCAACAATATTCCCCACCCCGCTCCAGCCTCACTATGTCCTAGTAATCACACCTCATGTCGTTCCACACTCCCTAACTCCACACAATTGTGCCACAAATTCAGGGAATAAAGTTTATTTTAAATTTTTATTATGCAGGGACCATAGGTTGTTACAAATTTTTGGGTAAACACGAGCGGTAAAGTAAAAGTCTTCTCCCTCAACATCTTCCATATTCTTTCATTTTGTGTGTTTGAGTTTGAAATCTTTGGAGTGCTAGTTGTGTGGCCATATGGCTTGCAAGTTGATATCAGAGTTGAATGATTAGATGTTGGGGCCTCTTGAGTCTTGAGAATCTAGTACTTTACAATTTCTCCAAGCATATAGATATCTGGCACAATTTCCTAAGAGACATAGTTCAGAAGGGAGCAGTGGTCCTAGATTATGTTTCTTCATATTTTCAGGTTGTAGAGATTTTGACAAAGCTCCTAGCTAAGGGGAAGTTTGAAATGTTGTCTTTCCTTTTTGTCAACACCCTTCATCATGGTTCCTCTTCAAGCTAGAGTACTTTTACTGTTTACCAACTGGAATATTTAAGTAAGGCTTCTTAAACTATTGTTTCCCGAAATTTTTATTTTTGGTTTAAATTTTAAAATAGGTTTAAATGAGTGATTTTATATCATGAGACCTCTCAGAATATGAATAGCTAAACAACATTGTTGGTCCTGCAGGTGAATTTGGAATATCTGGGAAGGGTGGTATTTAATAACAATGGTCTACTTTATTTGGATAGTGTTGTTGGAATGGATTCCCACACAACTATGATAGGTGGATTAGGTGTTGCTGGCTATGGAGTTGGAGGAAATTAAGAAGAATTTGCTATGCATGGCCAGGTAATCTGGTTTGAAAATATAGATGTTTTATTTTCCCCAGGAGAAAAATCATATTCTTTTCATATGGAAATACATTCTATACATGCATGATGCATTCCCAACCATCGAAAATAATCTCCAAAAGGGTATACTGCAGGACTATCAAAAAATCCTCATGGGACTACCCTGAGAAGGGAGAATTTAACCAAAGGCTCAAATACAACTATTTTACAAAAAAAAAAATCAACATCAGTTAAGGATATCAAAAATAAAATCTCAGAGTACTGTATACACTGTTGAAAGCATCATCTAAAAACCATAATGCCCAAATGGGCCACCATTATACATCATGACAGGGTAAACAAAAATACAAATGAGGTGAGCCACAACCTACACCATCATAAGTTATCATCATTATATAAAAAGTTAAAGTGAGAAGCGACCTACACATTGGAATCATTACATCAAGAGTAACAAGGAGCTCGACAACCCAGTATGATGGAGATGTTGTTACATATGTGGGTAGCATTTACAAGTTGACTTAAAAAAATATAACTTATAACAAATAATAATAATATTATATTCTTTTTTCTAGCTTACAATGCCTAAGGAAAACCCTAGAGTGCTCTCCATCATTATTTTGAGGATGTTACCCAAGGTAAACCGTAGAATCTTCAGGGAACAAAGTTGGTTAATAACTAGTGTTGAATCCATCACACCAATATAATAATTAAGAGCTCAACATGTCAGCTGTGGCAGTTGAATCGGGGTGGAGAGGATAAAAATCATTCCTCCTCTCAACCATTTGAGCTAGACCCACATTAATAATAATATTATATGTCACATACCCACACACCCCTAATATAAGAACTTCTATATAGGAGATAAAAGTGAGAGATCAAATTTTACTAAAATAGAAATACCATGAATATGATTTTTACATAGAAATATTGTCATCCTATATTCCTTTTAGCCATCTTAAATGATCAAAATAATTTATACTTAACAAGATTTGATACCTCTCAACACTTGATATTTCTGGACTTAAGATGGATCTATGCTGGTATATAGGAATAACTTCCTCAAAAAAATAGAAAATAATACTGTTAGATAACAATTATCCAATAAACTTCTGGACAGATACTAAGTGTGTCCATCGCTCTTGATTTGAGCACAGTCTATGAACTAGCATCCAGAGATAGCCCAGCTTTGGTAGAGGGAGTCTGCATATTTGTTATTTTCTCTGTACAAATGTGAGAAAGAAATGGGCCTCAAGAACACATTCAGCATCCTACTTTCCCCTTTTATCCATTTGATTCTTCATAGAATCACAACAAATATGAATACGTGAAACTCGTTTTTCAAGCAACAAACATTATTAGTAACATTAAAGCTAACCCCATCAAAGAAATCCCATGCACTAGATTTGTCAATAATATCAGGGGCAATTTGTCAACACAGTTGAATTAGGCTGAAATTTGAGCTTCCAAAGACAACTTTGCACTGTCCACACCTATCAGTGCTATGCTTATTTCTTTAGCTTAGATATATTCACCCAATTGAGATAGAAACATCCCCTTCCAGTCCCAGTAAACCTTGACTCTTCCATTCCTGGGACCATTTTTTCATCCTACATGCCTTTCTCATACATTGAATTTGTAATATTTCTGGACAGACAAGGCATTCCCACACCAATGGTTGTTGTCTTTTTTATGATGTTATCCATAAAATGGGTTGCTTATTTTTTAAATTAAATGCTCTAGGAACAAATATAGTCATGAAAAATGTCTTAACCCACAAAAGTTCTGTATCATTCACCATGTTGTGTATAATTTGAGTGAATGCTCCATGAATAAATATAGATATGAAAAAGTGTTTTAGCCGACAAAAGTTATTATCATTCAAAATGTTGTTTATAAGTTGAGTGAATGAGGGATCACTTTTCTGACAGTGCATTCAAAGTCTCTTAATATAGGGTATAAGGTGAATAGTATCCATTTTTTCAAAGGAAATCTTGCCAAAAACCCGTCATATTGCAGAATTAGGGCTTGTACAGTAACTTGTTATAATTTATACTATGGAACGGAGCCATGTCATTCAGAGGATGCACAAGTCTTACCAATTGGCAGTGACCAGTTATTAAATTTAAAATTGCACAAATAATGATATATTTCAATTGTTGAATATTAACTAAGTTAAGGTGTACCCGAGTGTGCTTTTGTTGTTCAGGTATATGTCCAAGACTCACTTAAATGTTTTTGGAGTCAGTATGTTGTCTAATTACTTATGAACATTGTTTTAGGCATCTGCAGCCAATGAGTATGGTTCTTCTTGGTGTTGTTGGTTTCAAATTAACTGGCACTTTGAACAATGGAGTGACAGCTACGGACTTGGTTCTAACGGTGACTCAAATTTTACGAAAGCATGGTGTGGTTGGTAAATTTGTTGTTCGATGGTAGGTTTCACTTGGTGCATATGCACTTTTTATAGTGTTTCCACAGTTGCAAGTTTTTAAAGCTTTATGGTTAGTGCTTGGTATTACTTTTCATAAAACTTTGGAAGATCTTTCTTTTGAGGCTTATTGTTATCATGGTATCAATTTAGGTGATGGTATGGGTGAATTATCACTTGCCGATTGAGAAACTATTGCAAACATGTCTCCAGAGTATGGGGAAACCATGGGATTTTCCACTGTAGATCATGTTACTCTGCAATATTTGACGTTAACAGGTCGGAGTTATGAGACTGCGATTATTTGTAACTCTCTGATTGCACTGTAAGTTAATTGCATTTGGTATTCTTCTGTGTTGCTAATACGTTCTGGGGAAATTTAAAGGTGAAGATGATTTAGGCCTAACTTCATGCCAACAAAATTTTTGTGGAATATAATGAGGTGGCCTGCATTGTAGTTTTTAAAAATTTTGATGGAAATTGTGTTTTTTTAATTTTTGATGGGGATTGTATTTGTTGATTTTGTTTCATTAAATTCTTGAATTACAACCACAAATAGAGAGGACTTATTTTCCTACTTGGAATTGGATATTTAATCTGTTGAACCTTGTATATCAAGAAAAAAATGGTAAATTCTTTAGTAGACTTTTAGCTGTTGTTTTAAGTAGTTGATGTTTGGAAAAAACCAGTGCAATTTTGTATTTATTTTGAAAAAATATGGATCTCAAATTATTTTACTGTGTTATAAAAGATTGATATGGAATATTGTGTTTTATCCCTCTGGTTTCTTTTGAACTCATCATCAGGTTACTCTCAAGGAAATGAAAGCTGATTAGCATGCTTGCCTAGGCAACAAGGTTGGGTTTAAGGTGAGGTTAATATGTTGGATTTCGTTTTTACAAGAATTAAAATTATTTATATGTACATATGAGCATAGTTATTTCATTATTCAGTAAACTCAATTGCCTTAGGCATAGGATTCATGCTATCTCATAGCATTGAATGCATTTCGTTATTGAATTGAATAAATTAACAACCAATTTTGCAATTGTTTCCAAGTTTTACATACTCCTATCCATCCACTTATCAACGTGGATTTCAAACAAGTCACATCTATTAGAGTTTCTATAATTCCCTCTGAATTCAGTAGTCTTCCATACTTTAAGAGACCTTATCATATTTTTATCTTCATTCTCAACTATCATGTCTTCAACTGAAAGATTCTAAACTTCAGAACATATCATCCTTATGCAACCAAGAATATTCCCGCAGCTTTCTCTTCCTATAATAATATGAAAGCATGAATAAAATTTACTAAAAAAGAATTCAAATTCATGCATACCTCTTTTTTCAGCTAACCATCTAGTCCAAAATTTCTTCTTATCTCAAAGATGAGACTTCCTCCATGTTGAACTGTACCTGCCAACTGCTAGGAAGCTTGCTCTCAAAATTCAAGAGTATAGAATATTCTTGCAATGTCATCATGATTCTTCTCCTACGAATTGAAGAATCTCTCATGATTTCTTTCTTGTAGAGTATCTTTGAGATCCTGTCTTGCTATGTCATGATACAAATAATTGATGCATGCATTGGTCCTACTGCTAGATGACTTCTTTTATGAATACTTAAATTATTCATATTCATATGCTACTATCTATGATGCCAAAATTAATAATTCTACATGATCTACTCTCTAAACTGTAAACCTCACTATGATGGAGCTAATAGAAGAGATCCTTGGGATCTTCAACCTTAGGCTTCTTTTCAGGTTCTTTTCCTTCTTCAACTATGTGAGCTCCATCCCTTTCCTTTAAGGATTATTAGGATAACATATCTTGAAGTGTCCATACTCATTACATTCAAATCATTGTATTTTGGATATATTTATCTTCTTTTGATGAGGTTCAAACTTCCCAAACTTCCTTTTCTTCAGCTTATTTACTTTAGTAGCAAAGGCTTGAGACTTACCATTGGGATCAGTGTTGTCCTTTGCCTTCAATTGAGTCTCTTCCAAGATGCATTAAGACCACAAATAAGCTTGGAGTGTCTTTCCATGAGTAGATACTAGTCACAAAAGTGTTCCATTCTAGAGGTAGAGCATTGAGCACACAGGTTGTCGATTCTACATCTGAAACAATTTCTACAAGATCTTGGAGTTGATCACTCAACTGAGATGTCTTTGCCAGGTATGAGGAGATGTATTCATCAAAGGATAGCCTTTCCTTGTACAAGTGACTCCTAAAAGATATCTTTTGTCTTGAAGTGCTTACTACATATAGCTTAGTGAAATTGTCATAGATGTTTTTTGCCTTATCCAATTCTGCAACAAATGGAATAAGGTGATTCTTGATTGATTCAATAAGGATTATTTGATCCATTGTTTCATGCTCGAAGTATTTTTTCCAGTATTTGGTATTTCTCTTATCTGGTTTTGAAAATTTTCCTAGGACATGGTCCATGACATCATTTTCTATGAGGATAAGATCTATCCTGTTCTTCCATGCTTGGAAGTTGAATGTCCCATCAAGCTTATTGATTTCTTTTCAAAATGAAGACATATTATTAGATGCTTGAGACATAGAGAGAAATACAAAACTTACTTGAATTTGATGATGCCTTTAAGCTTCACTTCAATTGTAAGCTTGTTTTAAATGGTCCAAAGACTAAGATGCCAAGTTGCTACTCCTTTTGTCTTCTGGTTAGGGTACACTGTAGTGACCACTACAGTCTTTGATCCCTTGTTTCATCCTCGAAGTATTTGTTCCAGTCTTTGGTATTTCTCTTATCTGGTTCTACAAATTTGCCTAGGACATGGTCCATGATATCATTTTCTATGATGATAAGATCTATCCCGTTCTTCCATGCTTGGAAGTTGGATGTCCCATCAAGCTTATTGCTTTCTTTGTAGAATGAAGACATAATATTAGATTCTTGAGACATAGAGAGAAATACAAAACTTACTTGAATTTTATGATTCCTTTAAGGTTCACTTCAATTGTAGGCTTGTTTTAAATGGTCCCAAGACTAAGATGCCAAGCTGCTGCTCCTTTTGTCTTCTGGTTAAGGTACACTGTAGTTACCACTACAGTCTTTCTAACTAAACCTTATTCTATTCCAAATGATTGTGGATGCCTTCTCATCAACATATTTTTAATTCACTGCTTTAACAATAGATTTAGTACTTGTCTTAAGGATATTAATCTGTGAAAATACTCTACAACTTCAGCCATCTGCTTAGGGCTTACAACAGTCACTGCAAAAATCTTGAGACTAGGCTTAAAATTCCACTCCAACCTGCGAGCTCCTTTTAATTTATAGGTGACTTCTTCCCTGTCTTAAAGTTATGCTTCTAACCCATTGTAGGCCTTCCAAAATTAAGACTACATAACTCACTTTTCTTGACAATCCAGGTTAGAAAGCCTTAGAGCAGTGTTATAACATGTCTTCTTAGACCCCTCAGAGATATAATTTTGATATGAGTCTCAGCTCAACTTGGATAGGTGACACAAAATTCCTTAACATATATCTAGAGATGAATGCCATAAGCAATATTCTTCAACAAAGAACTGTACCTGATAATAAAGGAGGGTATGGAAAATTTCTAATACCCTCCTCAAGAACATATTCACTAAGATACATAAGTCCTTTCTTTGTTGAGGCTTGATCAAACCAAGGCACCAGCTCCCTCTTGGTCAGATGATCCTTCTCATTGCATAAGATATGGAATTGTACAGAGGATCTTGGTCTCTATATCTCATGTCTGCATTGTATCAATAATTATAGGTTTAGACCAACTTAGCTCCATGTGCAATATGTTGTAATAGGACTATTCTCATTGGTTGATTTCATACAGCGATGAATCCTCTAAGAATATTTCAATGCATGATCTCAGCCTTATTACCAATCAACATATTCAGGACCTTTTATTCAAGGAGTAGCAATAATATTGACCTATTCAACCACCCTTGATAGGTTGGATTCTTTAGAAGATAGGGATAAGATATATATAGGTCATAGCTGTTCGACTTTTCTACCACATAAATGTATCATCAGTGGCTTATTCTTCTAACGGTCCTTCAAGAATTAACACTTTAAGAGTGCTACAACTTTATCCAAGACACCAAATTCAAAAGGAACTGCATTTTATTTTAATGATAGATAAAAAACTTTCAAAAGGTTACAATTCTGCTATTCCTATTATGGCCTTCTTGCTTTAGACTTTTTCTTGAGATAGGACTTTGATTTTCCAAAAAAAAAAAGTTTCAGTGATCAGGGCCTTCAGTTATTCCAGAATTAGCTTTTTATATTCTTAGAGAATCACCCTTATTAAACACTTCAAGGAGGCTTATCTGTAGTCCTTGGTAGCTTCATCACTTTCTGCTTTCGAGGCTTTTCATTTATGCAATTACCTCAAAGAATTGTGGTAGGACCCCACAATCTAGGGCACAACTCTTCAAAAAATTGGGACATCATATATATCAATTTCTCGATCGGATCAACATCACTATGTTTCTGAAATGATATCTCAACCAAACCTTAAATGTAAGAGATATAGCTTTGAAATGAAGGGTCGAAAAAGTAATCAAACCTTTGTTCTAAGGAAGACTGAGTGACCTTTAAATCATCATCAACAGATCCATTTCAAGAGTACAGAACTAGATGTTCTTGAGATACACCAACCATTGTTGAAGATGAGGCATAGTAACCTTCAATCAGAGGTAACTTTCAGCCACAGAGATCCTTCTCATGTGGTACAAAATTCGTCCTGATTAAGTTCAAGGGAGGCAGAATAGTCTTACTAACCAATTCTAGAATATTTGGAAGTGTCAAACAAACTTTTAGAAATTGACCTCAGAAGGAAACATCAATTATCTTGGGTTGGGATACTATTGTTAGGGCACCACAAATATCACATAAGGATGCCTTCATATCTTAGTTATAAACCTACAAATATGCCTTTAGAAAAACTTGCATGGAGATATGCCTTAAATAGGCTATAAGTTGTGCCACAAATAACTTCACTTTTGGAAATATTTTGCCTATGTACCATAGTCAACAAGGCCTTTAAACCATAGAGAGAATAACCAACAAAATCACAGACGTTTCATCCTTCTAGTTGTAGGGAGATGCATTGCTATAGGGCTTGACCTCACTTGAGCTCTGATACCATGTTAATTTTATATTAACATGATATTTTCATAAGACAATTACTTCAATGTTCCACATAAGCCCAAGTTAAATTCTATTTCTTCCGTTAGAAATAATATAAATCTTTATCACATTGATAGTAATTGATGAAAGATCATGATAACATATACTAAAGACAAGCCAAGACAAGAGGACATAGAAATTGGCTCAAGCCAGGGAAAAACCCAAAGATGGGGAAAACCCTTGATAAATTCTTCTTATTATTAATGTCAAATGTTTAACATAGAAGAGAGATAGAGAGTACATCCAAATTCAATATTGACTTGCTACTGTACCACTGACCAAGTGCCAAAGAAACTGCCCAGACAAGTATGTGAATTAGCCTTTAACAATAGCAAACAAATTCTACACTAACTAGAAGTCAATAATTGTCAAAGCTACTGTATAATAGCTCAAAACTAGTTCAATTAATGCTTCCTTCAATGCTGATAAGAATGTGATCATAAAAACCCAATATAGAGAAGCCAATACTGGTCAAAATGATGAGGAACCCTGCGGTCAGAAGTCTGTAATTAGGACTTTTCATCAAGGAGTCAAAATTATCTAGAACTTCTGCTAATGACTGTGGCCTTCCTTCCAAAGCTAGCTACTTCAAACTGTAGATGAATATCCCCCTTCTAGGTCTCTAAACCATCCTAATTTCTTCTATGTTCAACACATGAGCTCTGCGACTTCTGGTTGTAAGCTCTAGCCCATCAATCAAGAGAAATAAGGTAGACGGCCTAGATGAAATATCCCTCCACAAGTTTAGTTTGCTAAGGGGATAAAATAGCCCTGAAATCAACCCACAAATCCTCCTTAAGATAGCGGCATTATACTATAATGGCTCAGACCTGTATAAGAAACAAAATAACCCAAGACATGTTCTTCTACCTCCTTGCTTGATCTCCCAGAGTCGTGGCCAATTTCAGAGAGAAAATATGATGATTGAAATGAAGATGAACACTCCTCTTTATATACAAGACGGAGGGAAGGCCGACCTTAAATTTTGAAGGCAAATTTGAAATTTAAATTTTCAAATTTTCCCGCCTAAACAAAATCATAACTTATAGAATTTATTTTTGAATAAAAAAATATTTTCCTTCACCAAATTTGATGATCTTTACATTGATTTTGGTCCTCTCGAAAATAGGGATTCAATGGAATGATTATCTCCATAAAATGAGTATACCTAAGTGGAATTTAGCCTTAGTTTCCAATTTTAAAAATTTGGGTATTTCACCATGAGAAAAACCTCCCAAAATCACCATGAGCACACAAACTCCCTTGATCTGTGAACTCTTGGGTTGAGGGAGTGGATATGTAGATGTGGGAGTCCTTAAGGTGACACATTACCTTGGATATGCATTTTCCTTAAGGAGACACATGAACTTGGAGATGCATTGGAGCTTAGGACCTTTGGAGGATTTTTGGACCTTGGGGAGTAGTGATCATGCCATGGAGGCCATGCATTGACAACATCATTGAGATTTTTCTTTCTTTCAACCTGTAACGTATTGCATTTATCTTCATCAATGCTCTTCTTCCATTTATGACATTTACTTTGCAATATTTGGCGCATTTGCGAGTTATAGGTCATTTGTAGGCTATAAATGTCTTCATAGTTTCAATTCTAATTGAGTATTCAATTTAACATATTGAGTCTCTTATACATAACTATTTTTTCCTCCACCCACTTTTCATAACTTCCCTAACCATTAGGTAGGGACTTGTAGCTTTGATGATGTTTTTCTTGTTTAGGAAAAGATTGTCGAGACTTTAATTTATTGAAAGTTGTAAAATTTACAATCTATAAAGTTTCAAGATATAATTGTTAAAATTCTAATTCTTTAAAGGGTGCTAGCTCAATGGAAGAACACCTGCTTTACAAGCAGGAGGTTGGTGGTTCGATTCCATCGTGCCCTGATATTCATATGGAGTGACGACGATCAGTTTTTGGTGATGGAGGCTCTTTTGACCATCACTAATGAGCTTATGATGACATTTTTCGACCCTCACTAAAATATGAAATGGTGACGGTCAACAAATGCCACCATATATATGCATTAATAATGACGACCATGAAAGGTTTGTCACCATATATCATTGTTATTGATATGAAATGGTGACGGTCACTGTTTGTCATTAGAGTCATTATTCGTGATGGACCTTGAAGTCACCAATGAACTTATCATGACATTTTTTTACCCTCACCAAATGTGAAATGGTGATGGTCAAAGAACGTCACCATATATATGCACTAATAGTGACGGCCATAAAATGTCCATCACAATAAATCATTATTGTTCATATGAAATGGTGACGGTCACTATCCATAATTATAATCAATATTCATGACGGACCTTGAATGTCACCACAACACATACTTTCGGCGATGCCACCTTTAGTGACGTTCAGTTTTTTGGTGACTGAGGCTATTGTCCATCACCATTGCTCATATGAAATGGTAACGGTCACTATCCTTCATTATAAATAATTATTGGTGACGAACCTTGAATGTCACCACAACACCTATACTTTCAGTGATGCCACCTTTGGTGACGTTCAGTTTTTGGTGACGAAGGCTCTTTTGACCCTCACCAATGAGCTTATGGTGACATTTCTCGCCCCTCACCAATGTATTTTTTTCTTGTAGTGAAAATTGTATTTGCACAATTTCCTTTTAGAAGAGGATAGAGATAGTAACCCCAGTCCCTTCATTGGGGACATTCATTTCCAAGCTTTTCTATCCTTTTCTAAAAATAAGACTATATGGGCTAAAGCCTACAATATCTTTCAGAAAAGAGAACGTTGGTTTTACCTATGGGTCAGAGGGGAGCCTACAAAACCCCTATATTTATTTACTCAACATAAGAAGTTTATGGAACGGGAAGGAGTGATATCCAAGTTGGGGCCAATTCACAAGATATTGTGCAGAATGGAAGAGCATACTTCCAGGAAATTCAGGAAGAAGCTTTGTTAGCAGCCAAACAAAGATGGAAAGCCTCTACAAGTAACATTAATAACAAAGAGCCATTTGGGTATAGTAATTTTAAAGATGTTGCTTCTCATTTTCATTTGTATAGTAATCTAATTTTGAACATGGCTCCTACACTAATAGGATGCAAATATAGATGCCCCATAATATGGTACCCCCCTGAAGACTACCATCATGATTATGAATTACCAGAGGGACATACAAACTCAGCATTTGCAAAAGTGAAACAAAAGCATGGTTTTAGACTTGACAAGGAAGAAGTATATCTTGCCTATACCTTAACTAAACTACACTTCAATCATATGTTTGCACAAGGACATGCAAAAAGGTAACCAGGGGAGTATGTTGGGCCGAGGAAAAGGAACATTTTACCCCTATCTTTAGCATGATTTATCGTTAAATTTTATATTTTTCCCTTCATTTTAGAAATAAATCAAAAGAGAATAATGTTAAAGTAGGGTAAAATGAATTATTAAAAAAAGGTGTGTTTAATAGTATGAAAACTAAATTTTGTTGTCCTTATTGATAGGGAATCGAAAAAAACCAACTGCTGACCAAAATCACCAAACAATAGTGTTACACTAAATGCCACCCTTGCTAATCAGAGTGAGCTCATTGACACTCATACTTACCTCCTTTGCAAGTCTTACAACCTTGGTTCCTCATTCCAAGCCCTGAAACATGGAGAAAAAACCCTAAAAAGCTCAAAAACTTTGGGTACACAGTTCATATGAGACTCACCTACGTTCTTAGCTAGGGTACGCAGGTAATATGAAGAGGAACTGCATTCTAGAACGCAATTTTCCAGTGTTATGCCTGCGGACTTCCTGTAAAGTCAAAAAAGCGCGAAATCAAAGTGAAAAAGTTGATTTTTGGTCAATTCTGGAAGGTTCTAGATGAGATTTTTTGGGGATGAGTACGCTTTAGTAAGGTGCATGTATTCCACACCTTAAGGAACTAATCCCTTGATGTGAGGAGCCTATCCCTTTGAAGGAGGGTTCTATCCCTTTAAAGGTGGAATCCTAACCTCCTCATCTGCTCTATAAAAGGAGGCATTGGGTAGCCTCAAGGGGTTGAAAGTGAAGATTTTTGGGTGAAGTTTTTGGAGATTGAGATTCTGGAGATGAGGGGAATATTTTTGAGTTGAAGTGCTGTTAAGATTTAGACTTCTTTCTACTGAGCTTTTGAGAGGAAAGATCACATACCTCTTTGTGCTCCTGAAGGAAGAGTACAAGACTTATCAAAGTAGAGGAGACTCCTGCTTCGGACCCCGGGAAGGCCTTTCAAACATCAAGGCTAAGGTTGTAAGGTTCTTCTGTATATTTTAAGATTAATACAATCAAGTTCTGTTTTTCTCAATAAATTGTCGTTCGATTGTTTATTTCAATAAGCTGTCGTTTGATCATTTATTTCATAGATTCCTTGATCACTATTATAGGTATGTTTTATGATTATTTGTTATACAGGTGCTATTTAATATTTTCTTGTTTGTGATTGTAGGTCGACGAAATACGACACTTTCTTGCGACGAAAGATTATTGTTGCGACGAAGATACAAAAGAATGACAGTTTGGGCATACCCTTCTTGAAAAATCCAAATCAGTCTGATCTATGGTGCATTAGAAAGAAGATTAAGTGGAGGGATACTACGGGACCAAATTTCAGATAATGAATATCCAAAATCATAGTGATAATTCAGTTTCAATATCAAGCTTCTCAAAAGCAAGAAAAAAGTGTGTATTTTTTTTCGAATTGCATAAGTCTTGTTTGAAAAAAAAGTTTGAATTGATTCTAAGGGCATATTGTAGAATAGATATCAATATTGGCTTCTAAAATTCCCCCTAAAAATAATTCAATACCAATTAAGCCTTAAAAAGGCTCTAATATGACCCATGAAGATGAAGATCTGCAACATGACATGTCAAAATTACAAGAGCACGTGCACCAAATTTCGCTCTCGCAAAGATCAACAAAAAACGAAATGGAAGTTTTGAAGAAAAGTGTGGAAGCTAAGATGGATGGTTTGAAGAAAGGTATGGAAGCTAAGATGGATGACATGGAAACTAAGATCGATGAAAAAATGAAAGACAGCATGGAAAACATGAAGAATGATCTAAAAGCAGACATAGAAGGTTTGACAAAGTTGATACAAGAAATGTTTCCTAATGGCGAAAAGATAGTAGAGGAAACTCATGACAAGAACAAAATAAATTTTAATCATGATTCATAAACTCTAATGTTGGATAGAATAACCACCATATTCCAAAGATGGATATGAGGAATTTTGATGGCAAGGATCTTGTAACATGGATACTACAGATGGAGCAATATTTTGATCTCAATAATGTGCAAAACACACAAAAGGTATGCATTGCAACTTTACATTTAGAAAAAAATACATTTGTATGGTATCGATGGCTTTGATCTCGTAAATTTTTTTTCACTTGGTCAATTTTTATGGAGGAAATGATAGCACATTAAGAGGATACAAAGAGAAACACCTTCTTTAGCCAATTGATAAATCTCAAACAAAAGGGTTCAGTGGTGGACCACATTGAGAACTTCCAAAAATTGAATATACAGGTAACTGATAATTTAGAGGAACACAAAATTGATGTCTTCATAGGGACTTTAAAGGATAGCATCCAACATGAGGTTCGCGTTTGGGAACCTAATTAATTGGAGAAGGCATTCAGGTTGGCAAGAAAAATTGAATGTAATATTATGGAGACAAGGAAGCCTACCACTCACATCTATAAGGATGGAAATGTTCCTACTCCTATACTTCCACAACCTACAAGTTTTACACCACAAAAATTGGAAGAAAAAAGAGAAAAAGGGCTCTCCTATAGTTGTGATAGAAAATACACTAAAGGTCATAAGTGTGCTGAGAAGAAATTATTTTACATAGATTGTGAAGAGGAGGAAGAAAATGAAAAAGAAGTTTCAAAAGAAGAGGATACATTATAAGAAATGAGTCCGACCATATCGTGTAATGCATTGGCAGGAATTACCACTCCTCAAACTCTCAATATAGAAGGACATATCAAGAAGAAAAAGGTAATAGTGTTGATTGATTCGAGTAGTCCCCATAATTTTATTCATTTTAAGGTAGCCAAGGAATTGAATTGTTTCCTATACCCAGCACCAGAATTTCAAGTGATGGTTGCAAATGGAGGAACTATAAATTGCTCTGGAAAATGCCATAATATAAGGCTAACCATGGGGGAATATGTATTGAATAGTCCAATTATTTCTATTCCAATGGGAGGTGCTGATGTTGTACTAGGAGTACAATGGTTACAATCTTTGGGGACAGTAGCTTTTAATTTTCAAGAACTTTTCTTGAAATTTTTTTTTGGAAGGAAAGGAAGTTGAATTACGGGATATAATAGGGAAGTAGGGAATGATAATAAGCTCTAATGTCATGACAAATATTCTGAAGAAATAACAACGAGGCCTAATTGCACAATTATGCTCACTAAAAGTTCCAACATTAAAATCAATTATTTCTCCAAATCTCCAAAACGTCTTAGACAATCATTCCAAGGTGTTTGAAACTCCCAAAGGACTCCCACCTATTCATGATCATGATCATGCTATTCATTTGATTCCAAGAAGTGTCCCTCCTAATAGCAGACCATACAGATATCCTTATGTCCAAAAGAGAGAAATTGAATGTATGATTGCATAAATGTTAGAGGCTGGTATAATTCAACCTAGTCAAATTTATTTCTCTACTCCACTAGTATTGGTGCACAAGAAGGATGTATCATTGCGCATGTGTCCAAATTATAGGGAGCTCAATAAGTTCATTATTAAATATAAATTTCCCATTCCTATGATTGATGAATTATTGGATGAATTACATGAAGAAATTTATGTTACCAAGTTGGATCTTTGTTTAGGATATCATCAAATTAGAATTAATACTAAATATATTCCGAAAAAAAAAACATTTTAAACTCATGAGGGTCATTATGAATTTTTGGTCATTGCTTTTGGCCTTACCAATGCACCTTCTACATTTCAAGGGTTGATGAATTCCATTTCCAAACCCTTCCTTAGAAAATTTGTGCTAGTATTTTTTAATGACATACTAATCTACAACAGGTCTTGGAAGGATCATATTCACCATGTTGACAGGGTGCTCAAACTATTGGAGGAGAAACAATTATATGCAAAAACATCCAAATGTTTCTTTGGAGTACACGAGGTGGAATATCTGGGTCATATTATATCTCACGAGGGTGTTAAGGTAGACCCTAATAAATTAAATCCATTAAGGAATGGAAAGTCCCCACAACCATAAAGCAGTTGCGAGGATTTCTCAGGCTAACAGGGTATTATTGAAATTTTGTTAAGAATTATGGGAGAATAGTAGCACCTCTAACGAAATTATTGAAGAAAGATGAATTTTCATGGACTTCTAAAGAAACTAAGGCTTCTGAACATATTAAAGAGGAAATGTGCCTAGCACTAGTCTTAGCTACGCTAGACTTCACAAAAACCTTTATTGTGGAATGTGATGCCTCAGGAAATGGAATTGGTGTTGTTTTAATGCAAGAAGGAAGACCCATTTATTTTGAAATTCATCTAATCAAAGTAAATTATTTACAGAAAGCTATTTATGAGAAGGAAATGTTGGCAATACTACATGCACTAAAGAAATGGCGACCTTACCTAATGGGAAGACACTTCAAGGTAAAAACTGATCATGATAATCTTAAACACTTTCTAGAACAAATACTATCTTCAGAAGAGTAGCAAAAATGGGTCACAAAGATGTTGGATTATGATTTTGAAATCATCTACAAAAAAGGGAAGCGAAATGTTGTTGCAGATGCACTCTCAAGAAAGGATGAATAGGTGGAAGCATTGCTTTGTGCCAATTATATTATCCAACCAGATTGGATAACTGAAGCAAGGGATGAATGGAAGAAGAACAAAGAAGTGTGGACACTCATTTAAAAGTTGCAGAAATATCCTAGTACATCTGATACATTTAGTTGGAAAAATGATTCCTTATGGTACAAATATCACTTATATATTTTTAAGAATTCCCAACTAAAACAAAATATTCTTTCGGAATTGCACACTTCTCCTTTAGGAAGACACTCAGGATCTTTAAAAAATTACCACAGGGTCAAGAAAGAATTTTTTTGGGATGGCCTTAAATCTGATATTCAAAATTTGGTGGCAGACTGTCTGGTTTTCCAAGAAAATAAAGTTGATACAATTAACACCTCGGGTCTTCTACAACCTTTATACATTCCAAGTCAACGTTGGGAGGAGATTTCAATGGATTTTATCGCAAGTTTACCTAAGTCCAAAGGAAAGAGTGTCATCATGGTGGTAGTTGATAGACTTACCAAGTATGCACACTTTTGTGCATTGTCTCATCCATTTAAAGCAAGTAGAGTTTCTACTGCATTTATGGAAACAATTCAAAATTTACATGGAAACCCAAAGATTATTATAAGTGACAGAGATCCCATTTTTACTGGAAATTTTTGGAAGGAATTACTTTCTTGTTTGGGTACTCAACTACCTCATAGCTCATCTTATCATCCTAAATCCGATGGTCAAATGGAGATAGTGAATAAATGTTTGGAAGGATATCTTCGTTGTTTTGTATCTGATAAGCAAACACTATGTGTCAAGTGGTTACCTCTTGCTAAATGGTGGTATAGCACTTCCTTCCATACTGCAACAAAAATGAACCCATTTATGGAACTTTATGGATATCATCCACTGTCCATCACATCTTATTTAAGAGAAAATTCTAAGGTTCAAGCAGTGGAAGATCACATCAACCATCAATAAGAAGTTCTCCTCTTCTTAAAGGATAACCTAAATTTGGCACAAAATCGAATGAAACAACATGCACATCAACATTGCAACGAGAGAAGTTTTGACGTAGGAGACTGGGTATTTTTACGACTAAAACCATACAAACAAATGTCCCTCAAGAAATATAAGAAGGATAATAAATTATCACCAAAGTACTATGGTCCTTACAAGGTGTTGCAAAAGATTGGTACGATGGCATACGAATTGGAGCTTCCTGCTTCTTCGCGAGTGCATCCAATTTTCCATGTTTCATGCTTAAAGAAGGTTATATGGGAAAAACTTCCAATTCAAACAATATTGCTAGAACTTGATGAGGAAGGAAAAATCATATTGGAACCTAAAACACTCACGGAAACAAGAACTCGATAGCTACGAAATCGATCAATTTCAGAGTATCTAATCAAATGGAAGAACTTACCCATTGAATATTCTACATGGGAGGATGAGAATTTTATACAAAAGCATCCCGATCTACTCAAGCGTTGGGGAAAACACTTTTTTTAATGAGGTAGGCATTTTAGGTCCCTATATTACTAGTATAGTCCCTTATTGTTGTTAGTGTAACCCCCTTATTGTTATTGTTGTACCCCTGTAACCCTAATATTGTTATTATTGTGCCCTTACATTATTATTGTTAGGTCAGCTGGGATTATATTTTGACCCCATGGACTCCTATATATATAAGGAGGTTTTGGTCATTTGTATCATCCAATAATTGTTCATTTATGTAATGTATTGGAGGTTTCCACCTTGAAGTGGCTGATTTCTAAGGCATTGATCTCCATTTTCTTCTATTTTTGGAGCTGGTTTCATAACACTGTTCCAATCAGCCTCTAACTGGTCACAAACAAATAATTGAAGTATCGTTTTAGAGTTATTTATTAAAATAAATCCAACCTCTATCTAAATCAATAACATAAATACTACAAATACCAAAAGCAAGATAAATACCCGGTTTTCCATTTTGTATATATACCAAGAAAACAATGTCATATAAATCAACAAAGAAAAGTGTGTGGATACTAGTTAGGATCATTATATAAATAACTCTTGAAATATATGACAACGTGTATACGAATAAAATTATTGTTTTGTTTCTGATTGTAAACTCACTGCTATGTTTACTTTGATAAAATTTTACTGTTATGTTTCTAATTGTAATTTTTTCTCACTTTAGATGGCAATATTACATATGCATGTGTCAATCTTGTTGTGATTAAACTCTTAGAAAATAATATGGTATCAAGTCAAGTATGTGGTTGAGGGAGAGTATTCTTTTGGCTATTACAGAGGAAAGAGATGGCCAACTCTCTGATATACAGAGAAATCTTTCAGCCATGGTAGAGGAGACAAAGAGCCAATTAGAGAGTATAGAAAATCAAATTTCATCCATTCATGAGAGTTTAGAAAGTTTAGAAAAAGTCGTTATTGACCATATTTTATTCATCTTATTAGAGGCTTCAGAGGGAGGGAAACACCAAAAGTTTCTTAAGTTCTATTTTTATAATAAGAAACTAATTTTAGATAAAAAAATCTGTCATCATGTATGAAAATTCGTAGAAGGTTTGACAGTGATGAGAAAACATAGGACCATTTACAAGGATAGGTAGAGAAAGTGGATTAAATTTTTTTACCAATTCCTGGATTCCATATTGACTTGAGTTGCAAGTTAGTAGAACAATATTTGTCATTAATGAGAAAGCATAGGTCCATTTACAAGGGTAGGTAGAGAAAGTGGATTAAAATGTACCAATTCAATAGTAAGCAATTTCATTTAACTAGTACAAAGGAAATCAAATCCTTTACTATACAAAGGAAATTAAATTCAATAATGAAGGAAATGAAGGCCTTTGTACAGTAATTTCATTCATCATTAACTAATTCCTTTTCCTTTAAGTTGTTTGAAGAGTTCATGGGATTTGCTTGCCTTGAAGATTTATTGGTTCATCAACAAGGACTGTCTTTTCAATACTTTCTTCATTAGGAGATTTCTTAGAATGGTAGGGTACATGTGTCCCTGACCATGAATTTCACCTTTAGTGATATAAGACCTGTTGATGTTTGGAATCCATGTGCATTGGGATGTGCAATATTGAGAGCTAGTTGTGTCCTTATATGATCAACACTTAACACCATTTTTTTTATAAATTTGTGCTTTAGCTCATCTCTGCAGATGATAACCGTTCCTCTGTGATTATCAACATATTGCAGAAACAGAAGAGGAAACCTCTTTTTTTTTATTCTAGTGGACAAAAATGCATGCACACAATAGATGATAACTGTTATTCAATGGAAAATTGGACTCATGATGAGAGTTAAGGCATTTCGAAGTCTGGATGGACTATGTATTTCGATGAATCCTTGGATGAATGCTCTAATAGTTACTGTTATAGTAGGAGCCTTAATGGATTTGAGGAGAATTAAGGTCATGAGGAGGATTCTTCTATGGCTTCTGATGCTTCTTCCAGACCATGTTAGCAGTTGAATGTTGAAACCATATTATTGAACCCAAAAATGGTGGTCAAAGGCTTTTATCCTCCATTTATCAGGATTTCCAGATAAATTCCTCTCATGTTGTTGAGCTTGGGAATCTCAAACACACACGACTAGAATTGGAATTATATGTTGTTGATCAGAAGGATGTCTATCTTCTAGAAGATACTGCCAACTCTCCTGTGTGCAGCTATAAAGTATAATAGACACATAACTTAAGGTATGATATGGTGCAATTATAACATACACCTCAATTAGGTATCAGTGATGGTTTATGCCCATTTAACTAATATAAGATGAATCTAGTTATTAATTCATCCATCATTACTTTTTAATGTTTATTTGTAATTTACATTTTCAATGTATAAAGTCTTTTGTAATAGATCCAAGAATTTTTAAGATGCCTTGTTTTCATGCAAGTATTTTCTATCCCTACCATAAAGTTATAATTGTTATCAATGTGCAGAGTTTAATCACAGACGATAACTTCTATGTGAAGGATTTTATGTAGTTCTCGAAATCCCTTTTGAAATCTCATGATCAGGTCCTCGATAACTCAAGAAAATTGTTTCAGATCCTCATTCCAAGTTGTTAGACCGCCCAACATTTCTATACTATTGTCAGTTCTAAGTATCCTGTGAACTATATCTCTTATTTGAGTGAACAAACAATCCAGATTTCCAGACTTCCATATTCGATCATATAGATAAAAACATGCAATTTTGGATGTCGTTCATTATTATTTTCTATTGGTAATAGAATATTATATATCTCCCAATTTACTTATGTTGATTTAATGACAGTTTCAAGAAATTTGCTTACTAATGAATCATTCAAATGGATCTAGAAGGGTTTCTATTTTTTTTGTATTTAGGTTTATGGTTTTGTTATTGTAGAGTAGGGAAGTTGACTTTTCTTGTCTTGTGTGTAGGTCTTCTGGAGATACGATTCTTTGTGAGATTGCACTGTTCTGACATTTAAATTGAATTTTTGAATGCAGAAAGGGATTCAATACCTTGAAAAACCCATGGGGAACTCAACTTGTGAGGAATCGACAACTTAAAACTACCAAATTTATAGCCAAATTTTGAGCAAAATTGTCCAGAAAATCTACTAGAAAAAGGGTCAAAAGGTCACTTCATTAGGCTGATAAAAATCATATTATTGTAGTTACATTTTTATTTGATGGCCTTATTGATAGAGAGCCACATGAAGTTTTCCAACAATAAAAAATCAAATGTTATTTTGTTTTGAGATGAAGGATCTAGGTGAGTTTCATTATTACTATGACATTATAATGACTAGAGATATGCATAATTAGAAGTATCAAAGCATTGTCCTCAAACAATTTTGAATGAAGGCCAACAAGCCTATATCAAATTTTCTCCACCAAAACAGAAAATTGTCAGACAACAAGCAACTATAATGATGTTGGTTGGGTTACAGACATTGATGTAAGAAAGTTGATGACATATTATGTCTTTAATCTTTGTGGGGGGGAATCAATTGATGTAGAATACAATACTCTGTTGCTTGACCAAGTCTATATGGCCCATGATCTGACTTGATTGGTCATGGAAGTGTCACATTGCTTTGTTTTAGCATGTTAGCATTCATATATATCTTTGTGCACTTGATATTGATAGTGGTTACTTGGATGGATGAGATGGTTTATAGGGGAGTATTCCCCTTGGATTGTGATGAGCATAGAAAATAAGCAAACCACTAGAATAAGAGAAGGCTAGAGCCCACAAGCTAATGAATAGCCTAGGACTTCCCCAAACAAAACCAAAACTCGTTGGAGGAAGAAAATACTACCAACAAAACTGAAAGAGATGCACATAAAAAAAAAAAAAAAAAAATAAAAAAAAAACTACAAAAACCTTACCACAATCAATGACAATGCCCAAAGGGGAGGATGCTTTGAGGGAAGCATTTCTATTTATAAGTTTTACCTTCTCAGAAAGCCCAAGGAAATATAGAAAATAGATGGAATAATTACCTGTTTTCTTTGTAAGGCATTCATGGAAACAACTAATAAATTATATCATTTACATGCCATATCCATACAAGGGTTATTTGCAGCTATAATTATATGTTTTGTACAGATTTAATGGCCATACTGATCACAATATTATTCTTGGTTTTTATTTACAAGATATATTGTTGCCTTAGTAGACCTCAAAATGAAATGAAGATGACAATGTATCGTCAAGGTATATCAAGACCAAATCCTATGTTCCTGCTCGGAAATCTCCTCCACATGAAGCAAAATAACTGTTAGAGCTACCAAGATGAATTCTCCTACCAACAACAACTTGGAGCCACACTTCTTCCCATACTTCGTCGAATGGAAGAAAAAATATGGTATGTTATTTATTCATTCACGCTCTCTCATAAAATTTTCTATTGCATTTAGTTTATATTGATTGATAGTTATATAAAAGTGTTCAATGTGTTGCATCAATTTAGGGAAACATTTTGTGTAGTGGCTGGGAACGGTGGCAGTTTTATATATATAAGAGCCATAGCTAATAAATGAGATAAGCTCGTCAGGGTCATTCAATTGGGGGAGGCTTGCATTTTTTATCAGTGACATATATATTCTCTTTGGAAATGGACTTATGATGGCATAAGATCAGGATTGGTGTCACCAGCGTCGTATCATTGCACAAGCACTTATAACCGAGAAAATCAAGGTGCAGGGAATAACTTCTTCTTCACCTAGGATTATAGCCATAAACATTTTCCAACAACTTATAAATATAAATATAGTTTATTTACATATTTCACACATTTTTCTCTAAGTTGCAAGAGTTCTTCTAACTTTTAATGAGGTTTTTTAAATGGTTATCATAACACCTTTTTCTTTATTCTATTTAAATATTTCTTTTCATAAGAGTGCTTTTTGCTCTAAACTCCTGAGAGTGTAATGGAAAATTTCTTTCTCATATGGTATCAAAGTATATTTTTCTTAAAATATAAAAATATCTCATTTTAATGAAATATTTATTTTATTTAAGAACATTTTTTCCTTATATCTATTATAATGTTGCTGAGGACTCATTTTTCTTAGCACAAAATATTTTGTTTTGAACAACAACACAATTATTAATGTATATAAGAATTTCCAATGAGGGAATGTTGGCCACCATGGTGGAGACTTGTGGACTTGTTCTTGATAGGTGGGCCAAGAAGATGATGGAGAGACGAAATGGGTGTAGTGTAGAAATTGAGGTGGATGATGATTTGAATAAGGTGTCTACCCAAGTTATCTCCAAAAAAAATTTTGGGAGTAGCTACCAAAAAGGCTTTTAGATACTAGATAAGCTCAAGCTTCTACAACAGGCTATTTTAAGAGCTAACATATTTTTTAGGATCCCTAGAATTAATAGGTGTGGTAAATCTTTCATTATCTCTCTATTATTTATCTTAGCTTCTTTATTGATATTAAAACAAAGGAATAATGTTGTGTGCACATTTTTAGGTTGATACCCAACAAGAAAGCTCAGGAATTAGGAGATGAAGCCAACTTTTTAATCATGCGACTCATTAAAGAGCGCCTGAAGAAATCTAGCATTGTTGCGGTCTTTGGATAGGATATGTTAGGGATTATGCTATTAAAAATGAAAATGGAAGATGATATTCCCTGTACGAGCAACAAAGGGTTAAAGAATTACATAGCAATTCAAGATATGGTGGACAAGTGAAAAAATCTTTTGATAAGAGAGCAGGAGACAACTAAACTATCATTGACCTGGATAATGATGTTATTGGCACTCAATCCTGCATGGAAGCACAAATTTATATCCTAGGTTATGGAGATCATCAGAGGAGACCCTCATCTAGACATAAACATGCTCACCAAAATATCATGATCAGCTCCTCGAGAACTCAAGAAAAATATTTCAGATCCTCATTCTAGTTTTTTAGATGGCCCACTATTGCTATAGTATTATCAGTTCTAAGTATCCTTTAAACTATGTCTCTCATTTGAGTGAACAAAAAATCCATATTTCCAAACTTCCATATTCGATCATACACATAAAAATAGGTTATTTTGGATGTCGTTCATTATTAATTTATATTTGTAATAGAATCTCCTATCTCTCTCCCAATTTACTTATTTTGATTTAATGACAGTTTCAAGCAATTTTCTTGCCTATGAATCATTCAAGTGGATCTATAAGGGTTTCTATTTTTTTTTGTAGTTAGGATTAGGGTTTTTCTGTTATAGAGTAGGGAAGTTGACTTTTTTTGTCTTGTGTGTAGGTTATGTAGAGCTACGGTTCTTTGTGATATTGCACTATCCTATCCTTTAAATTTCCTTTTTGAATGCAGAAATGGATTCAGTACCCTGGGAAACCCTTGGGGCACTTGGCTTGTGAGGACTTAACACCTTAAAACTGCCAATTTCTAGCAAACTTTTGAGCAAAATTGACCAGAAAATCTACCTGAAAAAGGGTCAAAAGGTCACCTCATTAGGCTGATACAAATCAAATTATTGTAGTTACATTGTGATTTGATGGCCTAATATTGATCGAGAGCCACATGAATTTCTCAAAAAACCAAAAATAAAATGTTTTTTTGTTTTGAGATGAAGGATCTAGGTGAGTTTCATTATTACTATGACATTCGAATGACTAGAGTTATGCATAATTATAAGTATCAAAGGATTTTCCTTTTTTTTTTAATGAAGGACAACAAGCCTATATCAAAATTTTGCCTCCAAAACTGAAAATTGTCAAACAAAAAGTAGCTATAATGATCTTGATTGGGTTACAGACATTGATGGAAGAAAGTTGATGACATAATATGTCTTTAATCTTTGTCGGGGAGGGGGAGGGTGTGAATCAATTGATGTAGAAGACAATACTCTGTTGCTTGACCAAGTCTTGATGACTCATGATTTGACTTGGTTGGTCTGGAAATGACACATTGATTTGTCTTAGCATTTCAGAATTCATGTTGATCTTTGTGCACCTTGATATTGATAGTGATTACTTGGATGGATGAGATGGATTCTAGAAGATTATTCCCCTTGGATTTTGATGAGCATAGAAAATCACTACAACACTAGAATGAGAGAATACTAGAGCCCACCAACCAATGAATAGCCCAGGAATTCCCCAAACAAAACCCAAACTCGTTGGAGGAAGAAACTACTACCAACAGAACTGAAGGACATGCACATACAAATAAAAAACTATTAAAAATTTACCTAAGCCGATGACAATACCCAAAGGGAAGGATGGTTTGAGAGAAACATTTATATTTATAAGTATTACCTTCTCTGAAAGCCCAAGGAAATCTAGAAAATAGATGGAATAATTATAGAGTGGGATTAGCATCCTCATATTTTTCCATCCATGAAATTGTTGAGCATGGCAATAAGCATGCTATTGATGGAATTCAAGAAAAAGTTAGCATACTAAAGCGGGTGAAAATATAGCTAACATTCACGATGAAGTTGGTAGTCAAAAATACTCATTGGATCACATGGTCAAGTGGACACTGATCCAAAATTTCCTCTATTGCAAGAGGTCGATCTCGGGGATAAGGTCATTCTTCTTAGAGTTGATCACAACGTTGTGAAGAAAGATAAAATACTAGATCAACATAGTATCAGTGTGACTTTACCAAATATGTAAAACATAATAGAGCAAGGTGAAAGGCCACCCATTATTATGACTCACATAGGACACCCTATGATAAGAAGATAAAAAATTTCTCTACATGCCCCAGGAAATATATATTGGTAGGTATTTGAAATGTCTCATATTATAATCCAATCAGAAAATACAAGGCTCCAAATAACTGATTGGTCCATTATCTCGAATGTTGAGTGCACAAATTACTTCTTGCCACAAGGAAATAGAGAAATCATAGAGAAAGAAAAAGATGGTCCATTGATTCGAGACATTGCATACAAAGGGTTAAAAATTCAGAAAATTTAAACCTTGCTGAATCAAATTATCTGAGGTCAAAATCTTGTTATCTAGTGTTAGCCACGTGAAACACTTGAGTTTATGAGGAATCAGCCACTTCCAGATTTTCAGACTCCACTATTTGACCCCAAATATGTCAACATTTATAGTAATTGCTTCATATGCCAATCTGGCTAAAACCTGGACAATGAAGACATTCCCAAGACAAACATTAGATTCCTCCCTATTGTTGAGCATCAATCCACTGTGGGACATTTTTGTGATAAAACCATTCGAATCAAATTCTGAAGAGACCTGTAGGTTGAAGTCAAGTGAATGATTTCACCTATCATTTTTCCAGTCAAAGATCCAGGAAAGAAGGCGTGTCTAAGCTTGTAAATACCCCGAGTGTTTAGTTGTGCCATTAGATATGGAGACAAATTATAAACTGACTCTCCCCCAATAAAGGGGTGAGCTCCCAGGTGGACTTTGTATCCACGACCAACCATCCATGCCATCCACTTTTTGATCCACATGAGTATAGAAATCAAGGTCCCCCATATGTTAGATCCCATAACATTACTTATATTTTGTACTGACCAAAACCAATCAGTAAGTTAATGATTTTTCAAATATGTATCAACCACAATTTTACTCCATATGCCAATTCCTATTAACACCCTCCAAAGGCTTTTCATGGCTAAGGCTAAACTAAACTAGTGAAGGTTCATGAAGCCTAACCCTCACTTCCTTTTGGCAGCGAGATAAAATCCCATATAACCAAATGAATTCCATCATTTTGTTTATGGATTTCCCACAGAAAAATAAAAATAGACTGCAAGATATTCCTCAAAGCTTTTTTTTCGACCTTAGATAATGAGAATCATTAAACATGAATAATTTCTAGGAACAATTTCACTATTGTCATCCACCCATGAATAGACAACCACTGGTAGCACCCATTTCTAATATGTTGATGAATATTATCTTGAGAAGCCACATCCAATCCTCCACTAAATAATAGTTTCATTTGAGATGGAAACTGATATAGGTGAGACCACGCTCCAACCGAGCCACCTTGTATGGAAGGAAGGAGGAAATGGTGTCACAAATATTGACAGGGGTATTGTGTTGGAAAAAAAGGATTTAGCTGGGCTAAATAACATTCTAGTAGAATAAAAAAAGGAAGTTAATATGTCATTATAATCCTTCCATTCTAACAATTCATTTCGATCATGGTTACGAAAGCATTTTCATTTAGATCATGGTCTGAAATCATTTATTATTTATTTGGTAGAGACTTGAATGGACTAGTAGGGATGGAAGACCCTGATAACAAGGTATGGTACAATGGTGGGAAATATATTTCAAATATCTAAAAAAATTAGAGTGAAATGCATGAAAAGGAGCTGGTAATGGAAGATATTTTGAGTATTTCCAAGGAAGGGAAGGATGAGAGAAAAATTTATTTTTTCTTATTCACGAACATTTCCTTCTCTTGTGGCACTTAGCAAATCCTGTTAAAATTAGGAGAAGAGGCCATCGTCAAAAACAACAGGAATCTAGCTCTCTTGAAGATGAATCATATTCTGAAGTTTTAGTTCCTTTCGGAAAGGAAATGTCTTTCTCTTCAGTGTAGACATATGGAAAAATTATGCTTGAGAGACAGAACAAGTTAGAAATTCTCTTAGCCAAACTTGACAAGTTGATTCAAATATTAGATAGTGAGGACAATCAATATAATTTTACTGGAGATCATGCTAATAATGGTGTTGGAATAAGATATTCATTTAGGATACCAAATTCTTCTTTATTGATCAATCTTAGACAAGAGATGGCGTATTCTATGGAAGATGATTGGTCCATAGACTTCATACCATATTGGAGTGTTTCCATAGGCATTTAGTTTGATGAGATAGAATATATTTTGAATAATGTTAATATAAGGAGAAAAACGCCTGCTGGCCAAGATATGTGTGAGTTTAACTTGTTAATACTTTCTAGGAACAATTTCATTACTGTCATCCACCCATTAATAGATAAACACTAGTAGCACCAATTGCTAATATGTTGATGAATACACTTCAGAAGCCACATCCAATCCTCCACTAAATAAAAATTACGCTTGAGATGGAACATAATATAGGTGAGACCACGTTCCAGCCAAGCCACCTTGTATGGAAGGAAGGTGGAAATGGCATCACAAATATCGACAAGGGTATTTTGTTGGAAAAAAATGATTTAGCTGGGCCAAATAAAATTCTAGTAGTAGCACAAAAGGAAGTGAATATATCATTATAATCCTTCCATTCTAAAAATTCATTTTTATCATGGTTACTAAAACATTTTCATTTAGGTCATGGTCTGAATTCATTTATTATTTATTTGTTTGATACTTGAATGGACTAGTAGGGATGGAAGACCTTAATAACAGGGTATGGTCCAATGGTGGGAAATCTATTTCAAAGATGTCCACAAACTAGAGTGCAATGCATGAAAATGAGCTCGTCATGGAAGATATTTTGAATATTGCCAAGGAAGGGAAGGATGTGAGAACTACAATTTTTTCTCATTCACGAAAAATTCCTTCGCTTGTGGCACTTAGAAAAACCTGTTAAAATCAGGAAAAGAGGCCATCCTAAAAAACAATAGGAGTCTAGCTCTCTTGAAGCTGAATCAAATTCTAAAGTTTTAGTTCCTTCCAGAAAAGAAACATCTTTCTATTTAATGCAAACTGATGGAAAAATTATGTCCGAGAGATAAAAAAATTTAGACTTTCTCTTAGCCAAACCTAACAAGATGATTCAAATATCAGACAGTGAGGATTATATTACTGGATATCATGCTAATAACAATGTTGGAACAAGAGATTCATTTAATATACCAAATTCTTCTTTATCGATCAATCTCAGACAAGAGATGACATATTCTATGGAAGACAATTGGTCCATAGAATTTAGACCTGATTGCATAATTTCCATAGGTAGTGAGTTTGATGAGATATAAGATATTTTGAATAATGTTAGCATAAAGAGAAAAATACCTGTTAGCCAAGATACATGCGAGTTTAACCTATTAATACTTTCTAGGAACAATTTCAGTATTTTCATCCACCCACGAATAAACAACCACTATTAGCACCAATTTATAATATGTTGATGAATACGCATGAGAGGACACATCCAATCCTCCACTAAATAATAGTTTCACTTGAGATGGAAACTAAGATAGGTGAGAACATGTTCCAACCGAGCCACCTTGTATGGAAGGAAGGAGGAAATGGTGTCACAAATATCAATAAGGGTATTGTGTTGGAAAAAAAGCATTTAGCTAAGCCAAATAACATTCCAGTACCAACAGAAAATGAAGTGAATATATCATTGTAATCCTTCCATTCTGAGATCGATCCATCATAAAAAAAATGGAACATTGTAAAAAAAAAATTAAGTTGGTGATAAAAATGGGTTTGGATACCCTTATACCTTAAATGACTATGTCATATTTTGTTTGATTAATCGTTCTACTCAATCCATAAATCAATACAAGGAATAACAAAAGGGATAGTGGACATCCTTGTTGCAAACCATGAGAAGCTGTAAAGTCGTAGGTGATGTGGACTGGGTGGTGTTGGTGGGTGGTGACTTGGTAAATGTTGTAGGTGATGTGGACTGGGCAGTGAAGGAAGGGAGCAATTATTGATACCTTTCTAGCTTTCCCCATATATGCACATCTATCTCTTCCTTTCTTTGTGAAACAAAAATTATTGATCCAATTGAGAGAAGGGTTTATTTCTATGGAATATCATCATTAATAAAATGAGGGGATCACAATAACCCATACTAATAATAATCATAAACTTGGTTGTTGGAAGCTGATTCCAATTTCTCTGAATAAGGCATTGATTAGCTGATTCCCATTGCTCTAAATAAGGCACTGATTAGATGATTCCAATTGTCTGAATAAGGCATTGATTACACTGATTACACTCAATGAGAAGCTTTCATAACTAGCATACTTCGAAGCGGTATTATACCCCGAAGCAGGGGCAAGGAACGCCGATATAAAAAAAGGATTATAGAAGATGGAAAAATATATAGGTCAAAGGATGTTTGACACAAATATCGTTATAAAATAAAAATAAATTAAAAATTAAATTTTAATAACATCACAAAGTATTTTTAAATATAGAATAATAAACCAAGTTCAACATTAAAATAAAAATAGATTACAAAATAAATTTTAATAATATCGCAAAGTATTGTTAAATGTAGAATAATAAACTAAGGCCAACATTCCATTATTAGAAGTATAATTGACAAAGAGAAAAATTTAGGATTTTGTGTCCATATCTATGGTAATAGAAGATGGCATTGACATAATATAACAAAGTATTGTTAAATATATAATAATAAACTAAACCCAACATTCCATGATTAGAAGTATATTAATTTCAATAGATAAAAAATTACGATTTTGTGGCCATATCTATGGTAGTAGAAGATGGTAGGGGAAAGCTTGAATGTTGTATTATAAGAATGAAAAAACATATAAGTGTTGATCGCTTTAATTGTTTTAACAATTCAAGTGCCACATAAATTGTCAACCCAGGAAGGTCTGTTATTCCAAAGACAATCACACAATGTATATGCTCAATTCCAAAAGCAAAGAAGGGTTTTAGTATTAATTACACAAATTATATTAATCACACTGCTCACACCTTACTTTTAACAAAGCTGAAGCCTACTTGTGTTACAACAGAAACAATCCTCTGTTGCAGACCTTCATTAAAAGAATCCTAGGAAAGATAATGAAAGAAAATCACTCTGCAGAAAAGAAGATTAATCAACCATAACAGAGAACAGGACCCTATTCCTCTAAGCAGGAATCTTCGGATTTTGTTTCTGATTATCGAGACCACCTTTGCCCGAAGAGAAAGATCAATCATCGGAGAACATGACCCTATTCCTCCAAACGAGAATCTTCAGCACCGGTTTCCTGATATCAAACTGTCACACATTCATTCTGCAAACAAATGACTAGAAATAAAATAACTCACAGCTTCTTCAGAATGAACAGTATAGAATAATGCAGTAAATAAGGAAAACAAAGTTTTAGTAAGAAACAAAAAACTGAATAAATAATCTTCAGCAAACAGTGTTTAATTAAGGTGCAAAATCATAGAGAAGTTAACAGACTACATGAGCAATCGGGTGAATCTTGTGATGAAGGCGGGCCCTTTCCTTCTCACAAGATTCCCCAGAGGAAAGAATTTAAATTGAAGTGCTCAAAAGAAACCTTTATCCATCTGTCAAAATAAATGATACATTACAATGGAGCCTTGCTCCCTTCCGCTCAAAAAAAATGTATCTCCCGCAGTCTCTAACTCCCCTCCTAATGATGATGTCTCCTCTTTTTAAAGAGGAGACATCTATTACAGTTACATCAGAGAAATCCTATTTTTATCCAAATCTGTTCTTCTATCTTAAAACAGGGTCTTTCTATTCTTCCATAGAAAAATATTGTTACAACAGATACAAAAAAGTACTGGCTTCAGAACAATCCGTGTAACAACTTTCCTTTCTTGTCTTCATCTTGTTGCCATCATTCCTGAAATACTCTTTCAAGATCACAAATCACGAGCGATAACGGGATTTGCGTGCCGTTGGCTTGTTTCAAACGATAGAATTGGCCCCATTTCAGGCACGGGAGGTCGATTTTTTTTCATTTTTTTAATGACGGGGTGGGTATTTTCAGCAACACGTTCCTTATCATGGATTATCTGCGATATCTTAGCGACTGTATATCTTCAATTAATGATTAAATATAAAAGTAATGTGGAATTATATGCAAAACAAATTAAACATAGAGTAAAGAGAAGAACATTGTATACCTTTGGGGAAAATGGATAGGAATGATAATGTAAACTTTATATATGGACTAAAAAGAGTAAAGAGGTGGAAAAGATATGTAGTCAAAATGGTACATTATGAGGTCCTAACATCCCCTCCAACTGAAAGGGTTGCATGTCCTTAGGCAAATTTTAGTCTGAATCGGAGTCTGAATACTGACTCTTTGCATCCAAGTTACTCAAGCAATAACTATGGAAGGTGGTGTCTGTCAAAGGTCTAAATCCTTGATTACTTTGAAATTTCTGCCATGTTTCTGCCTCATCCCTGTTAGCCAACCTGTAATGAGCCTGATATCATTCTGATGGCATCCATAAAATAGGAAAGTGAAAATGATAGCCTATCCAATTCTCAGCACACTGTTGAACACATTTAATGTAGTTTGGTATTCTGGATAGTGCAATTTCAAGATTACTAGGGCTAAAGGGATGATACTCTTGTCTTTCCTTGGAGGACTGTTGCCAGAACTTGGTGTTTGCCTTCAGAGTAGCCGTCTCGTTGACCCTGATTGACTGATGACATTCTTGGAGTACAGAGGCTTGCAATTGCTGTATGTATCTAGTCATTCTTGGCTTCTGCAAAAACTTATGGTACTCTGCTACAAAAATGGCCAGATTTCGAGGCTCTAGCCTTATCCAAAGAAGGTGATTATCCTCATTGTGCCTAGTTGCAAGGAAGGCAATTTGCCAAGTGATCTGATTTGCAAGAAAAGAAACGAACGCCCTAATCTGTATATCACCAACAATAGGATTAAGATTGAGTTCTCTGTTTTCAAGCATTGCCTCATTATGAAGATACAACTCGCATAACAAATTTTGATCACTTGTGGAAGCCTCAGCAAATGTTTTAACAAATTTTTTAGCTGTGAGCAGCTCATAAGGTCTTCCATCCTTAATTGCTTTCAACTGGAAATAAACAAGACGCTCTGAAAGAAACAGAGAATAGTTCACAGATGGTTTCCTGGTGGCTAGTAGTTTTTGCACTAATTGAAACATCAGGATTAATTTATCTTTTAATTCTGTATTCTCTTTCCTGGAATCTTTAAGCTGCTGGAGTGTCTGTTCCCAGTTTTCCCAATTGGAGTACATTTGATTTTTCCAGGCTAGTTTATGCTGTTGTAAAATTTTATCTTGATCCACAGCATACTGCTTCTTCCACGTGTTCATTATTTCCAATTCTTTCCATGATGGAGTTTGTGTTCTAGCATTATAAGTAATGGGCTGAGGCATAGTCTGTGTAGCAGAATCAGTGAATGTCGGGCAGGATACCTGTACCTTAGTTTCCTTCTCCAAAGTTTTTGAGGGCCCTACTGGTTCTTGTGTGATAGTAGGGTCTTCCTTCTTTAAAGTCTTTGAGGGCCCTACTGGTTCTTGTGTGACAATGGGGTTTTCCCTCTTTACTGGAGATGATATGGATGCACCAGACATTGGTACTTCAACTATCTTGTATCCTGAGCTTTGATAAATGTTTCCACACTGATAACACATGTACTCTTTATAAGGATCATTCTCTGAGTTTTTTTCTTGCATCGATGCTGTATGAGCGAAAGTATAAAGATTCAATTCTTTATCAAAAGCTTCCCTTGCCATTATCAATTCTTTCTTGCAGGCTTCTAATTCTGACTTCAGAAATTCATTTTCTTCTAAAAGAGAGGCTATGGTGACTGGAGTGTGTTCTTTTGCTGATTGTTGTTCCTCCACTGTAGCTAGTTCTTATGTTTCAGCTACAGTCGGTTTCCTTAGAATATCATGCTGGATGTTTAACTTTTGCACGTCAGCAGCTGGTTCTTTTGTTTCAGCTGCTGCGTGATTAGTTGGTTCTTGTGGAGCAGCTATTGGTTATGTAGGAGATGATATTACCCTGGGAGACTGGTTCTTGTGGAGCAGTGCCACAGGATGAGATAGGTAATGATTCCAGGATTTGGAAAGGTGGTGATGACTGGAATTGTAACAAGATGGCTGCGAGGTCAGGGGAAATGGGAGTTGTTTTCATTTTTCCCCTAGGTAGAAAAGCAGGGAAAGCAGTGGCTTTCTTTTTCTTTCTATGGGAAGATTCTTCCCTAGGAGAGGGGCTGTCGGAAGAGGTGATTGTTTTGGATGTATCCCTCGTTTGCCTTTTTGATACAGAGGCGGTTGTATTCTGCCTCTTCCTTTTATGAATAGGAGGAGATGGTGGTGTTTCAGTCTAAGAGTCATCACTGGGGATGTAAACAGTGGGCTGGGATGACTCTGCTAAATCGAATGGTTTTGAAGATGGGTGAATTAGATTGACTGGTTCTAAGGATGGGATTGATGGAGGATCCAAGATATTCTCCAATTGTTGTTCATAAGAAATTTCAGAGATTTCGTGGGGATTTTCAGCTTCTTGGGGAATTTGGGCTTCATGGTGAATTTCAGGGGCTTGGTCAAGGAATAGGGGTAAGTTATTTAGAGGGGGGTTTTGCTGAGCAAAACCCCTCTGAATTAATAGTTGACAAAGGCGATGATGAGTAAGGGACAGTAATGGAAATTTTACCTTTCTACAGTAATATGACATATTCTTAATACATCCAAGCAGATAATAAGGAATGTTGAGTAGTCTACCATGCCGCAAGTGGCTCATTAAAACAAAGTCGTGTTGATAAACTACCTGATATCGCCCCTCGCAGGTTAAATAATGCTTGAAAAATTCGGCTACCTTGGCCCACGGAGGAGGTAGTGAGTGCAGTCCTATGCCACGGCCTTTGATCTCAACATGTTCTTCTGGAAGAAGGAATTCCTGTTGCGCATTTAGGATGATGTGTTTTCTACTAAACCACCGAGTTCCTGTGACTGGAAAACCCGAGACTTGGGCAATATGATTCTCTGTAACTGAAATTCTGACCCCTTGGACTGTGGAGTGGTCCTGCTAGAGGTTCTGTGCGAACTCCAAGACTTGCTAAGGGTCAAATTCTCTCAATTTTTCAAAATATGTGACCCATCCTGCCTGCTGGAAAATTTGGTAAGCCTCCGGAAATAATCGAAGAAGAGCCGTTGAGCCAGGCTCATGCCTGATAATCGAACCTCCCATGGTTACTAACTTAAGTCAAATACAGAAACAGAGAGCATAATCGCAGGCTCGATCAGAATAATCGTTATAACTAAGGATATGGAGTATCAATGACGACCGAAATAATGGATATGAAGAGTGACAGTGAATTGTATGGTGTGGAATGATGGTTTTAATTTTCAAAATCCTCCCCCCCCCTACGTGTGATGTAATGATGATTAAATGTGCGGGGATTGTAATCATAATGGGAAAGATCCTCTCTTTAAACTATTATTTAACTGTATTACATAAAAAATCCGCATACATTATATTTTACCTCTGTTTTTATAATTCGAAGTATAGAGTGCTTATTCATAGTGGCTTAATACTGATGGAAGAATCTTTAGATTTCTCTAAAATGTAGAAACAAGAGCATATTAGAATCTGCTCAATACTGGATAATATTCACCCAAAGGATCTGAAGAATAAAAGTGGGGTACTGGAAAACTTGTGTAGCAGGGAAAAAAAATGGTGTTTCAGCAATGGAAAGATGGATGTCGTGATGCTAAAAGTGGTGTTTCAACAAGGGAAAAATAAGGAAGATGTTGCTAAAAAGTAAAGATTTAGCACTGGGGAAATTGGGGAAGTACTTGCTAAGGAATGATATTTCAGCAGTAAGGAATAGGGAAGGAACTAGCTGAAGAATGGTGTTTCAACAGTAGGTAGAAAAAGTAGGAAAAATGATATGAAAGAGGGAAAGGGAGAATGAGGGAATAGATGATGAAATGTTATTGCGAAATGAGGAAATGAATCAAATGAGGAAAGCAAAGCTTTTTTAGATTGAAACTTAGATCTTCTTGTGATGACATTGTCCTCCTTGGTGAATTCTTCCTTAATCTGCAACATACCATTGTAACATTCCAAACCTTGACAGGGATTATTAGTTGTAAATCTAATCTAATACTAAAAAAAATATAGTGCAGAAAATAATTAAATGCTGTGAGGAGCAGAAGACTCCCCTAGAAAAAGATAATTTGTATTAGTCATGCAAGCGGCCTTAAAATCTTCTTTAGAAACAAGGCGCTGGTACAAGCGAAGCCTATGACCATTTACTAGTAGAGGTGTTTTAGAACCATCAATTGTTAAAAGTCTTACTGTTCCATTAGGAAAAACAACATCTACTTCATAAGGTCCCAACCATCGTGTACGTAGCTTACCCTGAAAGTTTTCAAACTAAGAGTCATATAATAAAGCCCAATTACCTCTTTGGAAATGCTTGTGCTTAATGTTTCTGTCATGCCACTTTTTTCTTTTTTGTTGAATCATGGTTGTCTGGTGAATGGAATCTAATCTCTTTTCATCCAGTTCAAGAAGCTGATGCAACCTGGCTGTCTACACATTAGTCAAATCAAGGTTAACAACTAAAGCAATTCTCAAAGTTTTAATTTCAAATTCCACAGGAAAAACAACACTTTTACCATAAACCAATTCATAGGGAGAAAATCCTGTAGTATTTCTCTAGGCATTTCTATAAGCCCATAATGCTTTAGGGAGCCTTTGAGACCAATCCTTCCGGTTATCCTTCACTGTTTTAGTTAGAATGGCTTCTATTACTTTATTTGTGCTTTCCACCTGCCCATTGGCCTGGGGATGGTATGGTGTATTCATTCTATGATGAATATGATATTTCTGAAGGGTAGATTTAAAACCATGAGAATTGAAGGGAGGTCCTCCATCTGTAACTAGCTCTCTAGGAATTCCAAATCTAATAAATATTTCTTCATATAAGAAAGCTAGGACAACTTCTTCATTGGCTCTAAGAAGTGCTTTGGCCTCCACCCATTTAGTCATATAGTCTGTAGAGACTAATATATAAGTTCTTTGATTGGATGGAGGATTGATGGGTCCTATGAAATCTAAGGCCCATCTTTCGAATGGTTCAAGTACTACCCGGGGGTTTAATGGCATTTGATCTCTATGATTGGGTTGACCCATTCTCTGACAGCTATCACAAGCCCACACATATTTCTTTGCATCCTTAAACAGTGAGGGCCAATAGTAACCCATCCTCAAGATTTTGTGTGTTGTTCTTTTATCGGAAAAATGCCCTCCACAAGGGCCATCATGACAAGATTTTAGTATATCATACACCTCATCCTCTCTAATGCATCTTCGAATTTCATGATCAAGTCTTGTGTGAAAAAGACACCCACTTATCCAGCTATACCTGGCACTTTGTTGAACAATTCTCCTCTTTTCTCTATGTGACAGGTGTGATGGAAACTTTCCTGCAACCAAATAATTGGCAATGTCTGCATACCAAGGAGAGTGAGCAGATACTGCAAATAGATACTCATCAGGAAAGGAATCATCTATTGGAATATTATTATCAGTTTTTAACCGTGAAAGGAAATCAGCCACAACATTTTCTTTACCTGGTCGATCTACAATTGTAATATCAAACTCCTGCAGTAACAATAACCATCTGGTAACTCGAGCATTTGTGACAGATTTATTCATTAAATACTTGATAGCCGAGTGATCAGTATGGACAAAAGTAGAGTAACCAGTGATATAATGTCAAAATTTGTTAATGGCATAAATTACTGCTAAGAATTCCTTTTCGGTAACTGTATAATTAAGCTCAGCAAGGGTCATATTCTTACTGATAAAATAGATAGCATAAGGAAGATGGTTTTCTTCTTGTCCCAAGACAGCTCCAATTGCAGTATCTGAAGCATCAGAAGATATATGAAAGGGAAGTGCCCAATCAGGTCCTCTCAAAATAGGAGTTATAGATAACTGATGCTTGAGTGCTACAAAGGCTTCCTGACAAAGATTAGTCCACTTAAATTCAACATTTTTCATAAGCAACACAAATAATGGAGAAGCTATCTTAGAAAAATATTTAATGAATCTTCTGTAATATCCAGCATGTCCAAGAAAACTTCTTACATCAGTTTGTGTTTTAGGAACAGGAAGATTTTGAATGACCTGTATTTTGGATGGGTCTACCTGAATCCCTTGAGATGAGATAAAATGTCCAAGCACTATTCCTTCACTCATCATCATATGACATTTTTCAGTACTTAAGGATAGGTGAGCTTGTATACAACGTTTAAGCACCTTCTCAAGATTTTGTAATGCATCTTCAAAAGACACACCATAAGGAGTAAAATCATCCATAAATATTTCCATAGAGTCATTCAACATATCAGAAAAGATTCCTATAACAACCCTTTGAAAAGTTGTTGGTGCATTACATAGTCCAAATGGAAGAACTCTATAGGCAAAAGTTCCCCAAGGACTAGTAAAAGTGGTCTTGTCTTGGTCTTGGGGTGCAATCCTGATTTGGTTATACCCACTGAATCCATCTAAAAAGGAAAATAATTTCTTCCCTGACAAACTGTCCAACACCTGATCAATAAATGGTAAAGGAAAGTGGTCCTTTTGAGTGGCTTTATTTAAAGCCCTATAATCTACACACACCCTCCATTTCCCATTTTTCTTAGGGACTATTACCAATGGGGAAACCCATTCACTGTCAGATATAGGGTATATAAATCCTGCATTAAGCAATTTTTGAAGTTCCTCTTTCACAATTTCTCTTAAATTAGGGTTCATTCATCTTTGGGGTTGACAGACTGGTCGACACCCTTCCTTAATATAAATCCGGTGAGTACATAATTCAGGAGAGATTCCCTTCATATCCGTGTAATCCCATGCGAATGCTTCCTTATTTTCAAGTAGTAACTTCATTAACTGTTGTGTTTCAGTAATTGTTAGATCAAAATATATGTTCAGTGTTTTTCCAGGTTCGATTTCCACTGTTATGCTTTTAGAGGAGATGGAGGTTGATGTTTGAGGTAAATCTTCAGATTCAATCTTGTCGTGGGTATCTGTTTCAAAGAGTGTAATCAATTGATTGTGAGTTTCAGCAACCACAGGGGAAGGTTCACAAATAAAACTATTAATTACTTCGTCCTCTGTGTTGTCTTTAAAACTCAAAGCTTGTCCGATAGTCAAAATAGGCTGAACAACATTATCATCATAATCCATCCATACAGAACTCTCATTGCTAATCATGGGTGTAGCATGAGGATAAAGAGTAAGATGTTTGGTTTCATATCCATTGGAAATTGTCATTGAACCAGATCTACAACTGATAAAGGCATTGGATGTAGCAAGCCAAGGCCTTCCTAGAATTAGAGGGTGTCCCCCCAACTTTGTTTTAGTTTGTAACACCACAAAGTCAGCTGGATAATTCCAGGATTCAACCAAGATAACTAAGTCCTCAACAACTCCTTCTGGTTTAATTGTAGAGCGGTCAGCTAGCTCTAGGATGGTTGGTGTGTCTCTAATTGTGTTCTTTAGCTGTAGCAATTGTGAAGTTTCCAGAGTCATGATATTTATTGCAACACCTAAATCTACCAGAACTTGAGGGATTATTGTTTTACCAATTTGAACTGTCACAGTAGGATGGCCGGGGTCACCATATTTCACAGGAGGAGTTTTTCCGGACATCAATGCAGATAGATCACCCATAACATGAACTGTAAGGGGATCCTTAGTTTTCCTACCAGGTTTCTTAACACAAATATCCCTCATGGTTCTGGCATAGATTGGTACATCTCTTAGTGCCTGTAAAAGTGGAATTTTAACATACAAATTTTGTAATTCCCCTAAAAGATTAAAAGTAGGTGTTTCAGGCGTTTTAGTTAAAACTAAATGCTCGGGGAATGGTGGCTTTGTTATTTCAACATCCTTGTTAGAGGGTGGTTGTGCTTCTTTGTGTGAATTATGTTTCTTAGTTTCTTCTTTATCAGAATCCAAAGAAGTAACATCATCAATAATAGGTTCAACTATTTTCCCAGATCTTAAATGGATATCATTGCATTGTGCAGGGAAAACATGAAGTGTAGGCTGGTTTTGAATGTCAATAACTTGCACAGCTTTATTATTGGGATTAGGATTTGGTTGTACAGGAAGTTGGGGTCTCATTTGATTATTTGGTGGAGCACCTGATGGTAGAGGAAGTGGTTGTTGAAATTGAGGAAATTGATTTGGATACGGGAGTTGTTGACTCCTCCAATTTGAATTCCATGGATTAAAATAAGATAGCTGTTGTGGGGGCCAAGGATTCCACATTGCAGGATCTACAAAGGGAGGGTTTGTTTGTTGCATGGGTGGGTAATTCATCTGATTAAAGGGTGGGTATTGCATTTGGTTAAAGGGAGGGTAATTTGTCTGACTGAAAGAAGGATAATTATTCCAACGATTAGAAGATGTAAATGGCATGCTAGAATTCATACCTTGTCCTCTTGGTTTCCATTGTCTTCTTTGTGTTAGCAGATAAACTGCTTCAGCTTCTTCTTCCATTGGCTGCAGTGCTGCCTTTATTCCTGGTAGAGAAGGACATTGTTGTGTTTCATGATCTTTCTCACAAAGGGTGCAGATTGGTATCTTGTCCAATGGGCATTCCCTTAGTGGATGTTTATCTCTGCATTTAGGGAAAAAGACAGCCAGAGCTGCTTCTGCTTCAGCCTGCTTCTTTTTAACCTGCAAGGTGTCAATTTGTGAAGAAAAAGAACTTAACATTTCAGTTTTAAATTCTTCAAGTAAATTACCTATTTCAGCTCTTGTTGCTTCCCCACTGGCTGATTTTTGAACTCTTGAATAAGTGGGATCTCTGTTACTTGCTCTGTTCCTTGCAGCTCCTCTTGAACATCTTTTACAGAGTTCAACAATCTCATCATATGATTCTTTAGATACATCTCCTTTACCAAGCATGTTTAGCATGTCTAAACAATCGTCCCTTACTCCTTTAAGTAATATTGTTTTACGAATTTCTTTACTTACATTCGGATGATCAGATCTCTGCAGATTATACTGCAGTCTTTCCACATAGTCCTCCAAATTCTCGTCCGCCTTTTGTGCCATGTTGAATAATTCCTCCCTCTTTTCTCTTGTCCGACAATAATCTTGATATTTAAGCAGAAATTTCTGTTTCATCTGTTCCCATGTTGTGATTACCTGGCTTCCAAGGCTCATGAACCATCTTAACGCATTTCCCTTTAATGTTGCTGGAAACAATTTCAACTTCTAAGCATTAGTAACATAATCATAACTTCTACATAATATATCAAATTCAAAAATAAATTCATCCGGATCTTCAGAGGATAAACCATGGAAGTTGGGTAAAGCTGACAATGGAATATTCTTCATAGGGGTTGTTCCTCTAGGGAGATCACTGATAGGAAATACCAAGGTAGAGAGAGAATTTTCATCCTTTCCTTCTCCTTCAGGATCTACTCGTCCTCCACCAAAGAATTCTTCGTTGTTTCCTTCCATTGGTTGATCTCCTACTGCACTTGCTCGATCCTCAAAATCTTCTACTGGCTCCTCAATGTTTTCCACTGGTCGTCCAATATCTTCTGTTAATTCCTCAACATTCTCTGCTGATTCCTTAGCACTTTCTTCTGATTCTTCAGCACTGGCTACTGTTTCTTTAATATCTGTTGCTGGTTCCTCTATGTTTTCAGGGCTCACAACTTCTTCTGTTTTGTAGTCTGATTGAGGGGAGCGTTGAGGCTTTGGTCTTCGAGAGCTTAATATCTGCGACGATTCAACCTTTGATACAATTTCGTCAATAAAAGTCTTTCTTCCTCCCCTTCCTTTGCCCTTGCCACCTGTAGGGTTAGTTTTCTTCTGGGTTCCGCATCCTCTCATACAATCTGCACATCTAGAAAGAAAACATCAATGCTTTTGAAATCTATAATTGCCTTCCCCGGCAACGGCGCCAAAATGTTGGTCGCTTTAATTGTTTTAACAATTCAAGTGCCACATAAATTGTCAACCCAGGAAGGTCTGTTATTCCAAAGACAATCACACACTATATATGCTCAATTCCAAAAGCAAAGAAGGGTTGTAGTATTAATTACACAAATTATATTAATCACACTGCTCACACCTTACTTTTAACAAAGTTGAAGCCTACTTCTGTTACAGCAAAAACAATCCTCTGTTGCAGACTTTCATTAAAAGAATCCTAGGAAAGATAATGAAAGGAAATCACTCTGCAGAAAAGAAGATCAATCAACCATAACGGAGAACAGGACCCTATTCCTCCAAGCAGGAATCTTCAGCACCTGTTTCCTATTATCAGTCACACTATCAAAGAGAGAGATCAATCATCGGAGAACAGGACCCTATTCCTCCAAACGGGAATCTTCAGCACCTGTTTCCTGATATCAAACTTTCACACATTCATTCTGCAAACAAATGACTAGAAATAAAATAACTCACAGCTTCTTCAGAATGAACAATACAGAATAATGCAGTAAATAAGGAAAACAGATTTTTAGTAAGAAACACAAAACTGCATAAATAATCTTCAGCAAACAGTGTTTAATTAAGGTGTGAAATCATAAAGAAGTTAACAGGCTACAGGAGCAATCGGGTGAATCTTGTGATGAAGGCGGGCCCTTTCCTTCTCACAAGATTCCCCAAAGGAAAGAATTTAAATTGAAGCGCTCAAAATAAACCTTTATTCATCTGTCAAAAGAAATGATACATTACAATGGAGCCTTGCTCCTTTCCGCTCAAAAAAATGTATCTCCCGCAGTCTCTCCCTCCCCTTCTAATGATGATGTCTCCTCTTTTTAAAGAGGAGACATCTATTATAGTTACATCAGAGAAATCCTATTTTTATCCAAATCTGATCTTTTATTTTAAAATAGGGTCTTTCTATTCTTCCATAGCAAAATACTGTTACAATAGATACAAAAATACTAGCTTCAGAACAATCCGTGTAACAACTTTCCTTGCTTGTCTTCGTCTTGTTGCCATCATTCTTGAAATATACTTTCGAAATCGCAAATCACGAGCAAAAGAATGAGTTGTTGCGTGGTCCATTGACCGTTAAGCTTCAAAGAATGTAATTGATCAGCTTCAAAGAATCTGCCGACTGCTTGAAGAATATCGTTCCTTATCATGGATTATCTCGCGATACTCAACGATCGTATATCTTCGATTAATGATTAAATATAAAAGTAATGTGGAATTATATGCAAAACAAATTAAACATAGAGTAAAGAGAAGAACTTTGTATACCTTTGGGAAAATGGATAGGAATGATAATGTAACTTTAGATATGGACTAAAAAGAGTAAAGAGGTGGCAAAAATATGAAGTCAAATGGTACATTATGAGGTCCTAACACAATGCACCCTCTTCATTTTTTAGTAGTAAAACATAGGAAGTATAGTTTTCTTTTCATGGTGTTTTAAGGAAAATGATGATCGTATTTTCATTCCTTATAAAGTATTAATGTGTGGCATTGTCGTGAAGGTCAACCTTTCGTGTTCACTTTTATCAAGGTTAATGGTAGAACTTCTTAAGGTCATTCCTTGAAATTTATATATAATCAATGACCAAGCCATCTTAAGAGGGATTTGTTTCTTGTTACTTCATTTTATGTGTGGAACTACTACGTGCTTTGGTTGGGCTTGGTCTCATGGAGGGTTAATGTATTTATTGCATACAAAAACAATATTTGTTGTAAAGTTGGAGGGCTATGTCTTGGTGCATATGAAATTTGCATTTCTACTCAAAGAGAAACATTAACTAATCCTGGATTGACTTGTAATGATTTTGGTAGATCTCTCAACATAAAATCCTGCATTCCAAACTCTTTAGAGCACATGATTGTTGTATGGAAATTTATTGGTGAGTGTTTTTTCATCTTTTACCTTGAAAGATTCAAGCTTTCCTCTTTACACACAAATGACATGGTTTCTTCTACAATAGTGCTAAAAGGTAAACTTGATTTGATTATTGGAAATCAGAGTGATGGAAATTCAGTCATATCTTTGAAAATCGACATAACTCCCATGTTGTGAAAAATATGGGGGATTAGGAGGAAATAATTTTGTGAAGAAAAAGTGGTGAGCTTGAGTTTATTTACATTGTTAGGGTGTAAATTAGTAATTTTTAAATAAAATTATTCTATCAAATTTAGCTTGATTATTTGAAGTTGTTGCTGGAAAATGCAAACACATACTGAAATTGATTATGGAAAAAACAGAAGGGGCACATTAAACTGGAGCTAGGAGAAAAATACTTTTTTACTATGATTTTCACTAGCCTATAAGACTGGAATTTGGTCTTTGAGAATGGTCCATACTTTTTCAACTCAACTGACCTCTACTTTTAATTCTAGACGAAGCATTTTTTCCTAACAAGGGGGGCTTCATGACAACTTTGGTTTGGATTTGATTGTATTAGCTTCCAAGGGAGTTTGGGATGACGAGACATTGGATGGAATAGGGAATGCCCTTGGGAATTTCGTTAAAACCTCTAAAGCAATTAATAAAGCACGATATATATCACATGTCTGCATATGTGTATACATGAAAATATTTGAACCCTTCCGGCATAAATAGATATCTACTTTCAAGATGAGTTGTGGAAGAAGACACTCAACTATGAGCATATACCCTTTAGATGTTGATTATGTCATGAGTACAGACATTTATATAACCATTGTTTGTTTGTAAATCAGACAAATTCCCTTGAATCAATGTCAAATCAAGAAAATAATGGGTTTATAGTTGTTGAGGATAGTCATTGTAACCCTAAACAGACCTCCTCACATCAAATACAACAGGAAAAAAAGAAGAGAATAGATATGAGCCACTTGCAACAATGCATACATTTGATTATTCCAATAAAAAATAGCTGATAAATGTAGAGATGAAGGATTTGGCAGGTCCTTCCTCCTCCATGGAGGTACCCAAGTCCTCAATGGTTTCCCCCCATTTAACCACCTAAGAATTTTGTGACATCGATGTTGCCTCCCCATGAATCTTCAATTTAGCTACCATTTACCCCTATAATGTTTTATATATTTCTTGAGGGAGCAGGCTCACTTCCAAACTAGGTTAAAGACGTGGATTGAGATGCTTTAAATGTACTAGAAATTATGAAGGAATGGAAAGGGAAAGATTGCTTCAATCTCCCAGAACATCAAGTTTATTTATCACAGGAAAAATTATTTGAGATATGTTAGCCCCCTATAAATTTTTTGACAACAAAGTAAGGGGCTAAGTTGTTCTTGAGCCTTCAAGGAATGCATCTTCTCTGAAGACACATCATCCTTGAAGCCTCCTGTGCCTTTGCCTTGGATAAAATCCCACTGCTGTTCCTAGTTTAAAGGGCCTCACTGATCGTAAAAAACTGTGCTCCAGAAGGCCTACATTTATCCCTTGTATCCCTGCAAAATATCCCTTTCAACCTTTTTTTTTCCCTTTGTTAAACTCTCCCTTTTCACCCCCAAAATCCCTCCCCTAATCCTTCTAAACCTTCCCAAAATCCCCTCAAAACCATACGCACACCCCTGGTGTGGTTTTATTTCCCCTGATTTCCCCTATCGTTACCCTTTGTTGGCCTGAAAATGCATTAAAAATGGCCCAAAAACCATATTCTCCATATATGTGGGCCTAGCCCCTTTCGGCCAAACCCCTGCACCTTTCCCACCACGCGACCGCGGCGCTAGAACCACCCGCCAGCCCGAAAAGCGCTTATCTCAAATCCATAATGGGTGCGTTGAAACCGCCGGACCAGATAGACCTGACGATCGCCGCATCCCCACAAGATCCACGTTCACTCCGTTTTCCACCCCGTTCATCGCATCACAATCGTTCAATTGTTCGCGTAACAATGGCCTGAAGCTACTCCGCCCGTGGTCCCCATGCATTGTTCGTAAACCAGTATCTATCACACCACCTTTGAGAGTGTGCGTATTTTCCGATGGCCAATGAGCTCCACTCATCGTGCGACACGTGGCAAGGGCACTGCTTCAAAGCGCCCACTCATCGCGCGTTATCATTCAATATTTGACACGAGCTTATTATATGCATATCATTCATCCGATCCGGGGTGAGCCCATCCAACGCGTGATCGCCTCCATAAAGATGCGTGGAAGTTAAACCTGCTGCGTAGGTACCCCGGCCCACTGTCCATCGCCCCCCGACATGTTTCCCACCGTCGATCTCCGCCTGAGATCGGACGGTCCAGATTTATTCACACGCCCGTCGTTGATCGTCTCCTGCCACATCACCAGTCCACGTGTTTCATCGTATATTCGCCCGTCCCTTCATATATACTCCATTCCAAGGTCGATATTTAACGTTTTCATTTGATTTTCCATCTGCGCCACCTTCCAACTGTATTTCCCACTGTTTCCACCACACTGCAAGTCTTCCACAACATTCCTCGCTTTTCTTCCACAGTTGCATCACCACCCCGCAGGCCATCAAAGCGTCCCCAACATTGTTTTCTTAACAGGTTTTTGTGTTTTGTAGGGTTATTGGGTGGTGAAAGCCACCATGATTACACAGTCTTTATTAAGGCACAAATGCGTAAAGGACCGTGTACGTATCGAAGTAACGAATCAAAGCCTAGGAAGGTGATCGATATGATCGCTATCTAAAGAGCAGTGGTTAAGCTCTCGCAAACCCTCTTCTATCGTTCTATACATAATAGCTTCTGACAATAAACAAAGACAAGACGGAGCAACCTCAGAGTTTAAGGCACGAAAATGAAGATCTTTGAGCCTTAACTTAGTGGTTTAGAGGCAAAGTACCAGATTGAAGACATCATGGATCACATAGAGGGTACAGAGCGCATAAATTAATGTATATCATGTTTTCTACATCAGCAGAATGTTTTTCTCCATGAAAGGACACGGTACACATTATTGTTTTAGTCTACATTGTGTCCAAGTAAATTTTTCTCCCCTGACAACAGTCCTATGCTATCAGAAGCATTTGTTGCACAATATGGCAGAGCTTAGCATCATTATTCTACCTTTGTTCAATTCACTAGAAGTACTACATGTTTAAAGAAGTACACCGAGACATACTGTAGTAAACGGAAGTTTGGAATGCCTCTTCTTCTCCTCTTCTGAGTTTTAATGCTGCATTTAGTTTTTCACCTACCTTCTCTACCCCTCTTGAGCTATAAATTCATGAAGAAATTCATTGTAAAGGTTGTTGATCAGTTATCAGTGAATTGCAAGTTGTTTCTTTTGAGACATAGTCTCTGTGTAAAGTTGTAAGATAGGCTGAGGAAGATGATTTCAGACTGAGTGTTCAGCTATTGGCAATGTTGTACTTGACTGGTGTTGCTTTTTAATATGACAAGCACATTTCTTTGGATCTTGATCTAAAGTAGCAGTGATATTTTCCTATCTCTATGCTTAATTCATTGCATTTCGTTTCTACTGGCTTGCATCAGAATATTGGCATAGGATTTACCCTTGTTAGGTACCCTATGTTTTTGCTCTCCTCACTCGTTGAAAATGCAAACAAGATGATGGAGCTTAGTGAAATGAAGTCGCCTTCACTAAGTGGGCCTGCAGTACCTGCGCAAATTGGTTTTAGACATATGGAGCATGGTTCGGGGATTCCAGTTTGAGATTCTTGGAGAATTGGTCATGTTGGTAAAAATAGATGAGACTCTATTTTTAGGTCAAAGAGGTCGAAGGCTATTTTTAGACTGCCTCTCCTAAAAATATGGAAGTCAAATATTATTTACCCTTAATAATATTTGGACTATAAACAGCAGTTTACTCTCTTGGAGCACTTCAGTTCGAGCTACAGAAGTGGCTCATGCAACTGACAGAGGAATCACGTGGTTCCCAAGGGTTTGATGGCATCATGCATGGCTGACTTCATTTGGACTTCAATGGCAGAAGTTTGGAGGAGTTAATGAGACAGCTAGTGGAGTTGTGTTCTGTTTATTTTAGTTGAACTAGTTGAGATTAGTTTAACTAGCTAATCAATTAGTTATGAGTGGAGTGTATTAAATATTATTTAATTCATTAATTAGTAACTCATTATTCAACTCAAGAACACATCAGTTCACTACAGTGCATGATCAGTTCAGTGGAGACCAGTGAAAGAGGTAGATGAAAGGGTGGAGTTAGCCATCACTGGCGACATACTGTTGCTATTTGCAACACACATATAGGTGGAGTAATCAATGAGGATTGTGCAGTTAAATATAGGTGGTTTATCTATATAAAGAGACCATCCCATAGCATTGAATATGCAATTCAGGTTGGCTATCAAGTGGCTAAAGGTTGGAGCATGAGTTTTGCTAGATCTAGCTTGATAGTGTGTAGCAAGGGAGGTAGTGCATGAGAGCTTGCAAAGAGCTTTGTACTATAATTGTTACATGATCTCCATGACATGTATAATATACAGATAGTTGGGGGTTTTCAGCTTTAAGCTTTCCCATGAAATACTGTGTTCATATGTGTGAATTTTTATGGCTTTAATGTGTGCATGCAATTGATTTTATTTCCGCATGTGATGATCAATGGTAGAAGAGATTCTGTATTATGCATGAAGCTAAAATAGTGTGTGATCAGGGGAATCTTGGTGGATAACATATCAGTTATTCAAATTTCTACATGGTATCGGAGCGATATTGAAGCGCAGATTGATCATCACAATGATTACAAACTTATTTCCGTATTTAGGCCCCGATGCGCTGTAGCCTCCGCATTCATCTCCTTCTAAAGTGAAAGGTCCGTAAATGCCCCTTGCAATGGGACCGTGCTGAAATAATTTTTTCTCACGATCTAGAGCAAACGAGCTTGGAGGTGGAAATTTTGCAAAGTAGCTTTGTTTTTTGGTGCCGTTTTCTTGGTGCCAGTGTTGAAGATGTCTTTCAACGGTTTGCGACTCGAATATGCTCTTGAAGGCAGTTCGAATTATGTTGCATGGAAGGATCGCATGGAGGTAGTATTAGAAGATAATGGTATGAAGGAGTTCGTAGATACGGATGTCCAAAAGCCCACTGATGCAGCTGAAGTCGATGCATGGCAAAAGAAGATGGCAAAGTGTCGAAGGATCCTGTTGGAGGGCGTCAAGGATCATATTGTATCCAACCTGCATGGAAAGGCTACTCCATATTTAATGTGGAAAGCTTTGACGGATCTATTCCAGAGTAAGAGTGACCAAAGGAAGCTGGCGCTCAAAGATAAGCTCAGGAACATCAAGATGGAGAAGGGCGACAATATTGCCAAATACCTCAGTATCGCCAAAAGCTCACTGATCGCATGCTTGGTTTCAAGTGTGCTGGGATCGGTATGGTTCTTGGACAGCGGTGCGTCATTTCATATGACGGGAGATCGGGAGTTGTTCTCAGATCTGGAGGACAAATAAGACTACTGGAGAGACCCGGAAGACAGGGGTTCGAACCAAGAACCTTTATCAGTTGCAGGTAGATGGTTGCGCAGCTATGGCATGCAAAGCGGGAGAAGTGGTGAGCCGGGATGATGAGGGCGAACTGTGGCACAGAAGATTGGGCCACCTTCACCATGGAGCTTTGAAGATTCTGCAGCAGATTTCTACTGGGCTTCCTAAGGGCACTCTTGCGCAGTCAGATCAGTGCAAGGGGTGTACTTTAGGGAAGTATGTGAAAGCCACCTTTCACGAGAAGGATAGTCGCGCCACAATGATCCTTGAGAGAGTTCACACAGACGTGTGTGGTCCTTTCTCAGTTGCTTCGACAGCAAAGCACAAGCATTATGTGATCTTTGTTGATGATTTCTCTCGAAAGTGCTGGATCTTCTTCATGCAGAAGAAGAGCGATACATTCGCGAAGTTCTGTGAGTTTAAAGCACTGGTTGAGAAGGAGTCGGGGAAGAAGGTGATTGCTCTAAGGAGTGATAACGGTGGTGAATTCATCTTGGCTGAATTCAAGGAGTTCTGCAGCGCAGAAGGGATTCGGAGAGAGCTCATCGCACCCCATAACCCACAGCAGAACGGGGTGGCTGAGCAGAAGAACAGAACGATCGTGGGTGCTGCACGGGCGATGTTGCATGATCAGGGCCTACCCCTTCACTTATGGGTTGAGGCATGCAATACAGCAGTGTATGTGCAGAACCGTTGTCCTCACAAGGTTCTTGGCATGAGTACACCGGAGGAGGCTTATTCTGGCAAGAGGCCTGATATTTCCCATTTGCGGATTTTTGGTTCTCCTGTCTACATGCATGTGACGAAGGATGCGAGAAGGAAGCTGGATCCAACTGCTAAGGTTGGAATATTTGTGGGGTACAATGATACACCTCACAACTATCGGGTGTATTTGTCAGACAGTCGCAAGACTGTTGTGCGACGGGATATAAAATTTCAGGAGGAGAAAGCCATGCAGTGTTCGCTTGAGAGGGAGCTACACTTGCATGCAGATGAGGAGCTGTTAGTTCCTAAGGAGGAGCTTCGGGATGTGGATCAGCCACAAGAGGAGGTTCAGGAGGTGGAAGAAACCACCCAGGCAGCGCCAACCATCAGAGGGCGCATGCGCACTACAGAAGCTGAGCGACTGGCTCGGGATGCAGAGAAGGTTATAGGACCACCTACAGCACAGCGCAGATAGAGACAGTCACCGGATCGGTACACTGGATACATGGCTCTTGTGAGTCAATGTGTTGTGACGGAGCCATCCTCTTTTGAGGAAGCTGTGGAGGAACCCGCATGGGTTGATGCCATGATCGAAGAATATGATTCGATCATCAGGAACAGTGCATGGGATATTGTCCCAAGACCGGTTGGGAAATCAGTGGTAGGTTCGCGATGGATCTACAAAGTGAAGCAGGCGGCTGACGGGAGTGTGGAGAAGTACAAGGCGAGATTTGTCGCCCGTGGCTTCTCACAGATCGAGGGGATTGACTATGAGGAGACTTTTGCACCTGTCGCAAGGTACTCTTCCATACGGACGATCCTTGCTCTCTCAGCGCAGATGGGGTGGCACATTCATCGGATGGATGTGAAGACTGCGTTCCTCAATGGAGTCATTGAGGAGGAGGTGTACATAGAGCAGCCTGAAGGTTTCGAGATCTTCAGCAGTGAGTCGCATGTGTGCCGACTCAAGAGAGCATTGTACGGGCTGAAGCAAGCACCTCGTGCTTGGTACACTCGCATAGACAACTACTTCACCGGGCTTGGATTCTCCAAGAGTGAGGCGGATCCTAACCTGTACCAGATTGTGGTGGAGGGGAAGCTATTGATCATCGTACTGTATGTAGATGATCTGATTTTGACTGGCGATGAGAAGTTGATACTTTCATGCAAGGAGGATCTTGCACGAGAATTTGAGATGAAGGACCCAGGCATCCTTCATTATTTCCTGGGATTGGAGATTTGGCAGCGCAGCGGAGGACTGTTTGTTTCTCAGGGCAAGTATGCCCGGGAGATTCTGGAGAGGTTCAACATGCAAGGCTGCAAGCCTGTTGACACTCCTCTTCCTGGTGGTTGGAGGAAGGAGGATGATACTTCAGCGGAGGTAGTGGATGCCACTGTCTATCGACAGTTGGTGGGGTCGCTTATGTATCTGGTCAATACACGACCCGATATATGCTATGCAGTTAACAAGCTTTCGCAAGCTATGGTTAAGCCTACCAAGCTCTTTTGGAAGGCAAGCAAGCATGTATTGCGCTATATCAGAGGCACATCGGGATATGGTCTATGGTACAGACAGGAGGATGGAGCGAAGCTTTCTGGCTTCACTGATGCAGATTGGGCAGGGAGCCCAACTGACCGGAAGAGCACATCTGGAGGAGTTTTCAGCATTGGGTCGACAGCAGTTTCCTGGTACAGCAGGAAGCAGAGATCCGTGGCACTCAGTTCAGCAGAGGCCGAGTACATGGCAGCTAGCTTTGCTGCATGCGAGGCTATTTGGATGAGGAAGATCCTCGCAGGTTTGTTCAGGTTGCATTTGGAGCCTACGGTGATCTACTGTGATAACCAGAGCTGCATCAAGCTCTCGGCTAATCCAGTATTTCATGATAGGTCCAAACATATCGACATCAGGTACCATCATATCAGAGATTGTGTTCAGCGGAGAATCATGATGCTTTCATATGTTTCCACGGAGGATCAGGATGCCGACATCCTGACGAAGGCGCTCACCAGGAGCAAGTTCGAATTCCACAGAGGCAGGATAGGGATTGCAGATAATCCATATCTTGCTGAGAGGGAGTGTTGAGAATGCGGCAAGATGATGGAGCTTAGTGAAATGAAGTCGCCTTCACTAAGTGGGCCCGCAGGCAAATTCTGGCGCAAAGTCTATTTTTAGACTATGTCTATTTTTAGACATATGGAGCATGGTTCGAGGATTCCAGTTTGAGATTCTTGGAGCATTGGTCATGTTGGTAAAAATAGATGAGACTCTATTTTTTAGGTCAAAGAGGTCGAAGGCTATTTTTAGACTGCCTCTCCTAAAAATAGGGAAGTCAAATATTATTTACCCTTAATAATATTTGGACTCTAAACAACAATTTACTCTCTTGGAGCACTTCAGTTCGAGCCTTGGAAGTGGCTCATGCATCTGACAGAGGAATCATGTGATTCCCAAGGGTTTGATGGCATCATGCATGGTTGACTTCAGTTGGACTTCAGTGGCAGAAGTTTGGAGGAGTTAATGAGACAGATAGTGGAGTTGTGTTCTGTTTATTTTAGTTGAACTAGTTGAGATTAGTTTAACTAGCTAATCGATTAGTTATGAGTGGAGTGAATTAAATATTATTTAATTCATTAATTAGTAACTCATTATTCAACTCAAGAACACATCAGTTCACTACAGTGCATGATCAGTTCAGTGGAGACCAGTGAAAGAGGTAGATGAAGGGGTGGAGTTAGCTATCAGTGGCGACATCAGTTGTGCATGAGATTTGCACCACACTTGGAGGAATTTCCCATGATGATTGCGCTGTCAAGCCAAGGAGATTCGAACCTTGGATCTCTATATAGACAGGCCTGGATTGCGCAATAGAGGAAAGGCAATTGGCGGTGAGTTTTGAACCAGTAACCTGTTCAAAACTGAGCTAGTTTGTGTGTAACTTCATGAGAAAGTACTGAGTACTTGGGAGGAGTATTGTACTGAGTTTGTTACATGATTTCTCCATTATAATATACACAATAGCTGCGGGGTTTTCAGCTATAAGCTTTCCCCATACATACTGTGTTAATGTGTATGATGATTTGATGTGGTATCGCTTGATTTTATTTCCGCATGTTTGATGATCTGAGTGGAAGAGATTATGTGTTGCATATAAATTCGAATTGTATGTGATCAGGATAGTCTCGGTGGATAATTAATCATTATTCAGCAAATTTCTACATGGTATCGGAGCTATTGAAGCAGAGATTGATCATCACGGTGATTACAAACTTATTTCGGTAGACAGAGTCTGCATGCGGGCCAGGTAGCCTCCGGATTCATCTTTCTTCGGAAAGTGAAAGGTCTGGTAAACGCCCCTTGCAGTCAATCTCTATGCTAGAAATAATTTGTTCTCACAGATCTAGAGCGGTTGAGCTTTGAGGTGGAATTCGAAATTTTGCAGTAGTTTTGTTTTCTTGGTGCCGGTGTTGAAAATGTCTTTCAACGGTTTGCGACTCGAATATGCTCTTGAAGGCAGTTTGAATTATGTTGCATGGAAGGATCGCATGGAAGAAGTATTAGAAGATAATGGTCTGAAGGAGTTCGTAGATACGGATGTCCAAAAGCCCACTGATGCAGCTGAAGTCGAAGCATGGCAAAAGAAGATGGCGAAATGTCGAAGGATCCTGTTGGAGGGCGTCAAGGATCATATTGTATCCAGCTTGCATGGAAAGGCTACTCCATATTTAATGTGGAAAGCTTTGACGGATCTATTCCAGAGTAAGAGTGACCAAAGGAAGCTGGCGCTCAAAGATAAGCTCAGGAACATCAAGATGGAGAAGGGCGACAGTATTGCCAAATACCTCAGTATCACCAAAAGCTCACTGATCGCATGCTTGGTTTCAAGTGTGTTGGGATCAGTGTGGTTCTTGGACAGCGGTGCGTCATTTCATATGACGGGAGATCGGGAGTTGTTCTCAGATCTGGAGGACAAAGATTTGGGTGTGCACATCGAGATGGGCGATGATGGTAGATACAGTGCGACTGGTATCGGTACCATATCCTTTCAGAGGGAGTCTGGTAAACCCTTTGTATTGAAGGATGTCATGCATGTACCTGGATTGAAGAAGAACTTGATCTCTGTGGCGATGTTGGAGGATAAGGGGTATGATGTGGTCTTAAGCGAAGGAAAAGCCTTCCTGCGCAGTAAGACTACTGGAGAGACCCGGAAGATAGGGGTTCGAACCAAGAACCTTTATCAGTTGCAGGTAGATGGCTGCGCAACTATGGCATGCAAGGCGGGAGAAGTGGTGAGCCAGGATGATGAGGGCGAACTGTGGCACAGGAGATTGGGCCACCTTCACCATGGAGCTTTGAAGATTCTGCAGCAGATTTCTACTGGGCTTCCTAAGGGTACTCTTGTGCAGTCAGATCAGTGCAAGGGGTGTACTTTGGGGAAGTATTTGAAAGCCACCTTTCACGAGAAGGATAATCGTGCCACGGCGATCCTTGAGAGAGTTCACACAAACGTGTGTGGTCCTTTCTCAATTGCTTCGACAGCAAAGCACAAGTATTATGTGATCTTTGTTGATGATTTCTCTCGAAAGTGCTGGATCTTCTTCATGCAGAAGAAGAGCGATACATTCGCAAAGTTCTGTGAGTTTAAAGCACTGGTCGAGAAGGAGTCGGGGAAGAAGGTGATTGCTCTAAGGAGTGATAACGGTGGTGAATTCATCTCGGCTGAATTCAAGGAGTTCTGCAGCGCAGAAGGGATTCGGCGAGAGCTCATCGCACCCCATAACCCACAGCAGAACGGGGTGGCTGAGCGGAAGAACAGAACGATCGTGGGTGCTGCACGGGCGATGTTGCATGATCAGGGCCTACCCCTTCACTTGTGGGCTGAGGCATGCAATACAACGGTGTATGTGCAGAACCGTTGTCCTCACAAGGTTCTTGGCATGAGTACACCAGAGGAGGCTTATTCTGGCAAGAGGCCTGATATTTCCCATTTGCGGATTTTTGGTTCTTCTGTCTACATGCATGTGACGAAGGATGCGAGAAGGAAGCTGGATCCAACTGCTGAGGTTGGAATATTTGTGGGGTACACTGATACACCTCACAACTATCGGGTGTATTTGTCAGACAGTCGCAAGACTGTTGTGCGACGGGATATAAAAATTCAGGAGGAGAAAGCCATGCAGTGTTCGCTTGAGAGGGAGCTACACTTGCATGCAGATGAGGAGCTGTTAGTTCCTAAGGAGGAGCTTCCGGATGTGGATCAGCCACAAGAAGAGGTTCAGGAGGTGGAAGAAACCACCCAGGCAGCGCCAACCATCAGAGGGCGCATGCGCACTACAGAAGCTGAGCGACTGGCTCAGGATGCAGAGAAGGTTGTAGGACCACCTACAGCACAGCGCAGACAGAGACAGTCACCGGATCGGTACACTGGATACATGGCTCTTGTGAGTCAATGTATTGTGACGGAGCCATCCTCTTTTGAGGAAGCTGTGGAGGAACCCGCATGGGTTGATGCCATGATCAAAGAATATGATTCGATCGTCAGGAACAGTGCATGGGAGATTGTCCCAAGACCGGTTGGGAAATCAGTGGTGGGTTCGCGATGGATCTACAAGGTGAAGCAGGCAGCTGACGGGAGTGTGGAGAAGTACAAGGCGAGATTTTTCGCCCATGGCTTCTCACAGATCGAGGGGATTGACTATGAGGAGACTTTTGCACCTGTCGCAAGGTACTCTTCCATACGGACGATCCTTGCTCTCTCAGCGCAGATGGGGTGGCACATTCATCAGTTGGATGTGAAGACTGCGTTCCTCAATGGAGTTATTGAGGAAGAGGTGTACATAGAGCAGCCTGAAGGTTTTGAGATCTTCAGCAGTGAGTCGCATGTGTGCCGACTCAAGAGAGCACTGTATGGGCTGAAGCAAGCACCTCGTGCTTGGTACGCTCGGATAGACAGCTACTTCACCGGGCTTGGATTCTCCAAGAGTGAGGCGGATCCAAACCTGTACCAGATTGTGGTGGAGGGGAAGCTGTTGATCATCGTACTATATGTAGATGATTTGATTTTGACTGGCGATGAGCAGTTGATACTTTCATGCAAGGAGGATCTTGCACGAGAGTTTGAGATGAAGGACTTGGGCATCCTTCATTATTTCCTGGGATTGGAGATTTGGCAGCGCAGTGGAGGACTGTTTGTTTCTTAGGGCAAGTATGCTCAGGAGATTCTGGAGAGGTTCAACATGCAAGGCTGCAAGCCTGTTGACACTCCTCTTCCTGGTGGTTGGAGGAAGGAGGATGCTACTTCAGCGGAGGTATTGGATGCCACTGTCTATCGACAGTTGGTGGGGTCGCTTATGTATCTGGTCAATACACGACCTGATATATGCTATGCAGTTAACCAGCTTTCGCAAGCTATGGTTAAGCCTACCAAGCTCTTTTGGAACGCAGGCAAGAATGTATTGCGCTATATCAGAGGCACATAGGGATATGGTCTATGGTATAGACAGGAGGATGGAGCGAAGCTTTCTGGCTTCACTGATGCAGATTGGGCAGGGAGCCCAACGGACCGGAAGAGCACTTCTGGAGGAGTTTTCAGCATTGGGTCGACAGAAGTTTCCTGGTACGTCCAAACACATCGACATCAGGTACCATCATATCAGAGATTGTGTTCAGTGGAGAATCATGATGCTTTCATATGTTCCCACGGAGGATCAGGATGCCGACATCCTAACGAAGGCGCTCACCAGGAGCAAGTTCGAATTCCATAGAGGTAGGATAGGGGTTGCAGATAATCCATATCTTGCTGAGAGGAAGTGTTGAAAATTCAGCAAGATGATGGAGCTTGGTGAAATGAAGTCGCCTTCACTAAGTGGGCCCGCAGGAAAATTCTGGCGCAAAATCTATTTTTAGACTATGTCTATTTTTAGACATATGGAGCATGGTTCGGGGATTCTAGTTTGAGATTCTTGAAGTATGTGTCATGTTGGTAAAAATAGATGAGACTCTATTTTTGAGGTCAAAGAGGTCGAAGTCTATTTTTAGACTGCCTCTCCTTAAAACAAGGAAGTCAAATATTATTTACCCTTAATAATATTTAGACTATAAACAGCAGTTTACTCTCTTGGAGCACTTCAGTTCGAGCTACAGAAGTGGCTCATGCATCTGACAGAGGAATCACGTGGTTCCCGAGGGTTTGATGGCATCATGCATGGTTGACTTCAGTTGGACTTCAGTGGCAGAAGTTTGGAGGAGTTAATGAGACAGCTAGTGGAGTTGTGTTCTGTTTATTTTAGTTGAACTTATTGAGATTAGTTTAACTAGCTAATCAATTAGTTATGAGTGGAGTGAATTAAATATTATTTAATTCATTAATTAGTAACTCATTATTCAACTCAAGAACACATCAGTTCACTACAGTGCATGATCAGTTCAGTGGAGACTAGTGAAAGAGGTAGATGAAAGGGTGGAGTTAGCTATCAGTGGCGACATCAGTTGTGCATGAGATTTGCACCACACTTGGAGGATTTTTCCATGATGATTGCACTGTCAAGCCAAGGAGATTCGAACCTTGGATCTCTATATAGACAGGCCTGGATTGCGCAATAGAGGCAAGGCAATTGGCGGTGAGTTTTGAACTAGTAACTTGTTCAAAACTGAGCTAGATTGTGGGTAACTGTATGAGAAAGTACTGAGTACTTGTGAGGAGTATTGTACTGAGTTAGTTACTTGATTTCTCCATTATAATATACACAATAGCTGCGGGGTTTTCAGCTATAAGCTTTCCCCATACATACTGTGTTAATGTGTATGATGATTTGATGTGTTATCGTTTGATTTTATTTCCGCATGTGTGATGATCTGAGTTGAGTTGAGTGGAAGAGATTATGTGTTGTGTATGAAGTTCAAATAGTATGTGACCAGGATAGTCTCGGTGGATAATTAATCATTATTCGGCAAATTTCTACGAGATGGAGGATGATTTTCCATGATTAATCTTCCTAACCTAGGATTGATCTCATGTATATCCACAACATGAGTTGGATAGGGTGTGTATCCATTGTAAACTTGTTGTGCCTTCTTGTTGTTCGGATTTGGATTAGGATGTGCAGGCATATAAGGCAGCTTGGGTGGAGAAGAATGAGTGAGTTGAGGTTTAGGTTGGGGTGGAGGTAGTAGAGAAGGTGGCTGATTATGTTAGAGTCTCCACACTGATGAGGTAGGTTTCTCCAGCTTAATGGTTTAGGAACATCTTCTTTGAAATGGTTGGTTCATAGGTTGAGGGTGACATGGAGGGTTGGCAGGAAAATTAGGAGGTGTAGGCCATCTGATCTGAAAATGGAAGGTACTTGAAAAGGGTGCAAGGTATCCATTTTCAATTATGTAAATGAGTACAAAAATACTCTAAGTTTAAATATGAAAATGTGAGAACTTCATATTTCTAATACAGAGATTGACTGTAGGGGCATTTATCGGATATTTCACCTTTCAAATAAAGGATGAATCCAGAGGCTACCTGGCCCTCTTACAGACTCTGCCTAAAGAAATAATAGAAGTAAACACTCAGATTTAATTAAAATGATCTTGCTTTAAACTTGACGTTATGCAGAAATTTAGCTTGCAAATGGTGTATGTCTTTTCATTGTTTATGTATCTTAAGTGTAATTTTTTTTGCTGAAACTTAACATGGGTATCAGCAACAATATTCAGCAATATAATATCAAAACACAACAGCAATATAATATAGGAGTTCACCCCAACTCTTGGGCTACATCTCTTGGATCAAGCCTCCCAAAATGGGCTTGTCCTCTTGTATTAAAAGCTCTCAAATGCAATACAAGATTATAAGTGTCTCAATAGACAAATCTGAATATATAAAATGATTCAGAAGGCAGGAAAAAGCTAATAATTCCTTTTCAAATTCACTAAACAGTGAAAGATTACCATAAACAGTGATTTCTTCATCAATGTCCTGCTGGTGCTTTGAACTTCTCTGCAACTTTTTAGGCTGTAGAAATCCTCAAATTCCTTTGAAACCACTTCCAATGGCTTCATAAGGTCGAAATTATCTGAAATAGAGCTTTGGTTCACCTCAAACTGATAACCACAACTCAAAACAGCTCAAACCCCAAAATGGCCATGGTGGCCCTGAAAACTCTCCTAAAGGTTTTCGGCCTCTGAAAGTCTTCAAACAGAGCTAAGACCTATTCCAATGGCTCTATAATGTAGGAAATAGTCGAAAATGACTTTTGGTTCACCAAAAAAGGTTAACCACAGCTCAACCAAACTCAAAACCCAAAATGGCCCTAGTGGCTCAAAAAGATTCTCCGAAGCTAAACAGGCTGAAAATGAGCTCTAATGGCTCTGAAACCTGCGCCATTAAGTCCAAAATGCTGAGAAAATATGAAATCAAAAAAAAATCCGTTCCAAAAGGTTGAGTAATGAGAAATTTATGACCAAAACAACTTTGCCCCAATTTCCTCCACTAAATGTGGGGCAACTGCCAGTTAACTCCACTAAAAGTGGAAGTCCCGCCTAAATTTGGGAGCGCCCAGAATTCTCATTAAAATCCACTTAACCCAAGGTTAATTAAATATTAAAATTGATATTAGGCTCCTTAAGCGCTCTTAACATTAAGCTCCCACAATCGTCATATGATGAGGTTCCATGGGAGGAGGGTTGGCCCCTCCGTGCTCCGCCGGACCCACTCCACTAAAAGTGCAATAAATTATTCATACGGTGTCTATTTTTCGAACCATTTATGGTACCGAATCGTGAAGACGAGACCTATGAAACCATCTTGGTTTTTCAACCAATTTTGACATTTTCAATTTTGAGCTTTTGTTTTTTTCCATGGCTCGGACTTGAGCTCCCGATCACACCTCCCAAATGAGAGGATTTTGGACCCCCAAATATCACCTAAATTTGAAAATGAATTGTAGTAAGAAATGAGAGAAATTAACCATATCCTCTTCTTCAATCTCAAAATTTTTCCCCGAATTGCTAACTATTCACATGGCGAATTTTACAATGAGGCCAAGTACTTGCGTCGAATCTCTACCAAGTTTTCTCGCCATACCAATATGCCATACCGAAACCAACAATGACACTTGCTGAACTTTGTGCCCTCTTTGCTTGCATGCCTTTCAACTCGCGGAATATTTCCTTTCATCGTTTGCACCTCCATACTCGTTCTCTTACACCAAACGACACCAAAGGCATCTTCGTGCAACATACGACATCAAAAACCAGCTTGACAACAGAAAATGCTATACAAATGACATACAAAATATGTAAAAAAAAGTGTGCACACAACCGACACAAGTCGATAAAATGTATGACACACCGACACAAGTCGATAAACAACAAGATACATCTTGACAAACATATGTGTATGTATCATGTACAATCAACTATATACAGCTTCGCTAATTACACATACAACCTCTATGTACATGTGCAACTTCAACTCTTATTTTCAAATACCGACAAGTACATCATCCTAAAACATGTGGGTGATTAATAACTGAACGAAAAATACATTGCTCCAACACAAGTAAGTATCATACTAATCTTTTACACTCATGGCAGTAAATTTTGCAACAACAAAGAACTTCCTTCAACCGAAATTGCTTTTACATGCAATCTTGCATCGATTAACCGAAATACATGCACACCAAACTGAAATTTTCATGTACAAAATGAGTATGAATTACTGCATTAAGAAGTAACCCACTTCCTACCAAGCCAACTCCATGGCGTCTTTTATTGCAACCACAATTCTTCATGTGAATCTTTTCATTTCCACATTGATAATGGACTCCATAGATCCACTTACGACAAGCTTTTTGTCATCTAGCCGCATGTGCTTTGGATGATTTGTTGGATGCAAGGATCAACAATGAGAGACATCATGTCCCTTCCTTTATCAAAATGTGTGCAACTCTTAAGCACTTTCTTCGGGAAAGTTTTCTTTGCCTTTTCTCCGCTTCCCCGTGTGCTTTTCTTTTTCAACCAAAAGATTCCTGAAGCAACATGGTTAACTCCACCACAAAATGTGCAAAAAAAAATTTCTTTTCATTCGAACAAGCATAATTATTATTCTTTGTTGAAACATAATCAAATTGATCATGTGAATAATTATACCTCTTTTGCCATATGGAATGTCCATCATTTTTGTGTTCGAAAGACGATGAACCAGTAGAGGAGACAACTTTCCTTTTCGTACTTTCATCGTTTGTCTTGAAAACTACTTACATTTATGCTCGCCATAAGCGTACATGTTTACCTTCTACTTTCTCGCAATGATGGCTTCAAACAATGGCAATCATCCTTAGAAAAGTTTCGAGCATAAATGCATTTCATAACTTGGAACAAAGGTCTCTTTAACTTGCATCACATTCTTGAATGCATGTGCCTGTGCTTCGCCATTAAGTTGCTCATAGCCAAGAACAATATTCTGGGACGTTCCACAACACAAATAGGCTCAAAAATGCCTCACAGGCATGCTTTCCCAAACCTTTTCCTTCTTGATAGCCCATTTTCAACATCAATTTGGACCCAATACCTCTTGTATGCCTTTCAAAAGAACCAACACACTTTTCAATAGAGGAAACCTAAAACAAATCGTGAATGATTTACCTCATGATTTACATCCCGAAAATGAGGTATTTTCTTGGAAAGCTTATTTAGGTTCAAGAAGCCGCAACTTCCGTATCATGCAAACTTTTGAAGAATGGTTTCTTTCTCTTCCCGCATAGCTAGCAATTGTGTTACCTGTTGAACACTTTTCCCTTTGATCCTCAAGGAGAATATGCACCATGTCCTTCACCTTAAAGAACTCATTCTTCATGTCAATATCAAGAATCTCGTGAAGGAGGAAATTACCAGAAGAAGTTGAAATTATGTAACAACTAAACAACCAAAAGGAACTTCCAAAGAAAAGTCCTCAAAGCTTTCAATCAAACGACAAGCTTTTAGCCAAATGCCAAGAAAGCACCCCTTCTCATTCAAGCAGCCATAAAACAAAAACTAATGGAGTTTGTTTTCCAAAGATAATATCAAGTAAATTGGGTAAGGAAAATAGTCTTCAACTTTTCCAAGACCTTTGGCCGAACAACAACTATCCTTCCAACTTAAGAAAACTCATACATGCAACCATTTTGCAACCACAAAACAATAAATATCTTACACCGTTTTAAAACCTTTTGCACAATAAAAAATGCTCAACCCGAGCTTTGATACCATCTGATCTAAAATGGAAGGTACTTGAAAAGGGTGCAAGGTATCCATTTTCATTTATGTAAATGAGTGCAAAAAAATACTCTAAGTTTAAATCCGAAAATGTGAGAACTTCATACTTAATACAGAGATAGACCGTAGAGGCATTTACCGTATATTTCACCTTCAAGGAAAGGATGAATCTAGAGGCTACCTAGCCCTCTTATATACTTCCGCCTAAAGAAATAATATAATTAAACACTCAAATTTAATTAAAATGATCTTGCTTTAAACTTGACGTTATGCGGAAATTTAGCTTGCAATGGTGTATGTATTTTCACCGTTTATGTATCTTAAGTGTAATTATTTGTGCTGAAAAATTAACATGGGTATCAGCAACAATATTCAGCAATATAATATCAAAACACGACAAAGAATATAACATAGGAGTTCACCCCAACTCTTGGCCACATCTCCTCGGGATCAAGACCCCAAAATGGGCTTGTCCTCTTGCATTAAATTCTTTCAAATGAAATACAAGATTATAAGTGTCCTTAACAGACAAATATGAATATATAAAATGATTCAGAAGGCAGGAAAAAGCTAATAATGCTTTTCAAATTCACTAAACAATGAAAGATTACCATAAACAAGTGATTTCTTCATCAGCTGTTCCATCGGTGCTTTCGAACTTCTCTCGCAACTTTTTCGGGTTGTAGAAGTCTCAAAATTCCTTTAAAAACTTCCAATGACTTCATAAGGTCGGGAAATTATCTTAAATATAGCTTTTTTATTCACCTCAAATGATAACCACAACTCAAAACCGTACCAAACCCCAAAATGGCCATTATATTGCGGGTCTCCGAAAACTCTCCTAAAGGTTTTCGGCCCTCGAAAGTCTTCAAAAAGAGCTAAGACCTATTCCAATGGCTCGGGAATGTAGTAAATAGTATAAAATGACTTTTGGTTCACCAAAAAGGTTAACCACACCAACCAAACTCAAAACCCAAAATGGCCCTGGCTCAAAACCTTCTCTCAAGCTAAAAAAGGCCGAAAATCGGCCTCTCATGGCTCCGAAACCTATGCCATTGAGTCCAAAATGCGAAGAACATACGAAATAAAAAAAAATTTGTTTCCAAAAGGTTGAGTAATGAGAAATTTATGACCAAAAAAACTTCGCCCCCAATTTCCTCCACTAAATGTGGGGCAACTCGCTAACTCCACTAAAAGTGGAAGTCCACCTCCTAAATTTGGGAGTGCCTCCGTAATCTCCGCCATATTAAACTCCACTTAACTAAAGCTTAATTAAATATTAAACTTGGAGATTGGCCCTTAAGCGCTCTTAACATTAAGCTCCCACACTCGGTCATATGATGAGGTTCCATGGGAGGAGGGTCGTCTCTCCGTGCTTCGCCGAACCCACTCCACTAAAAGTGCAATAAATTCTCTTACACGTGTCCATTTTTTGAACCATTTACGGTGCCAGAATTAGGAAGACGAGACCTATGAAACCATCTTAGTTTCAACCAATTTTGAACATTTTCAATTTTGAGTTTTTTTTTTTTTTTCCCATGGCATGGACTTGACCTCCTGATCAGCCATGATGGAGGAGTGGAGGGGCATTCTTATTATTATTTTAATAGGAGGAAGTTTCACCTTGCATACCCTGCTGATATGACTTAGGCCCTTGAGGCCTTCTCTTATTTATGAAACATATTTTTTCTGGTCCTAATTCCCCACCTTGATATACAAAGTTGAGCCCAAGTAAGGAGGGACACCTATCCATGGCATGATTATCTTCAAGGTATCAAGCAAAACCTCTATAAAATTAAATGGAAATTCATTCCGAGGGTGTTTTCTAGTACATCTGGGGAGGAAGACAGCCAAGGATGAATATGCTTCCTCTTCCTTCCTCTTGATCTTCATTGTGTCTATTTACCAAAGGTATGAAACATCTCACTCTCGAAGTCCTCCAACATATTTCCAATCTCATGCTTCGATGGAGTGTGGAAGAGGAAGGGGGTGTTGGTCATACTTTGGCTAGCTCTACCTTTCTTCCTAATTTCCCCTAGAATGGTTCCTCGAAGACAATTTTGATGTCCTTACAAGCCAGCTAGCAGATTTCTCCTCCCAATATCATATTAAGGGTTACATCACCTCCTCCCTCATCCCTTGGAGTAAGCATCGAAGCTATGATCCAGGATCAAAGGTGCAATTGGATATTTTATAATTTAATTGTAATATTTCTTGATAATATTCTAGGGATATTAGGCCCTAGATTCATCCTAAATATTTCCCCTTTATTCTCACTGAACTACAAGAGTCTTCGCATCGGTTTTTAATGGCCTCTTCGTGACATGTTCCCGTGCAGTTGATGTTGTTCCCAGCAGACCCATGAATCAACGAAGGTCACATCCTTGAGGGTGGATGGGAATAGCTTCATCTTTTTGACTGGCAGGAGGCATAATCGCAGGTTAGAAAACAACATCAAATTAAAACATCAAGGTGTCGTGATCTCGCAGGAAATTCTTTGGAAATTTGGAAGTGATGAGGGACCGATGTTCTTCATCTTAGTTTCCCCATAATTTTCTTTGATGGGAAAGAATCCCGAGTCCTTGTCCTAGCCATGTCTTGGATTGGTGAAGGTCTCCTCAGGTGAATAAAGTTCTTCTTCTCCAACAGGTTCTTCAAAGTGCTCTCAAGAGACTCACCCACAAGGTGGTCAACCCTGCTGTACTAAATGGAGAAGAGTGAAGGGTGACCGTGTGGGGATGTGGGGCTTGGTAAAACATTTCCCTGATTATCCCTACTCCTATGAGGCATGAAAGTTATTTTTTTTTTTTTTTGTATTTTTAAATATTTTTGGAACTGAATGTAAAAGAAAAGCATAAAAGAATACTAAAACAGAATCAAAGCATCTACTTAGGCACTTCCCTAAAACAACACCAAAAAGTGGTGAACCCCCGCTATTGGACCAAGGCTATTGCACTCCCTGTGAGGCTATTCTTCTTTATTTTACCAACTAGGGGTTCTTACAAACTCGAGGTGACAGTACATATACACAACAAATGCATTCTACCCATGCCATCCTCTTCTCGAGTCCTATGAAAGGGTTCTATTTCGAGGGTTTCCAAATAAAGTTCTGGCTGCGACCAAATTATACCTAGAATTCCAAGAAGATACATCTAGGTATTTTTAAGGAACTATTATAAAGCAAGAATATACATCTAGTTGTTTTTCAAGGAAGGAAATTCATAATTTAGGCTATTGCAAGAAATAGAAGTAAACTAGGCAACATTCATGAAGTAAATCACGAATTGAACTTGCAGAAGAAAGACTAATCTAATCACACATCATAAATAAAGTGGTTAAATAAACTCTAACTATTTCATTCTTAACTACAATTCTTTAACCATGCATATAGTCATGACCTAACTATGCTTGTAAATACTCTTTTTGGCAAGAAAAGAAGAAGGCACTAAGGTGGCTTAGGAAGGTCTTCGCACTCATGGATGCAAGGATGAAGGTGTCTTCATGGCTGTGGCAGACAGATGAGGTGGAGGGTGGTTTTGGGCTGTAGGAGAGGCTAAATAGTGTTGCTACATGGCCTTCTATAGGTTTCCCTATAGTGATACAAGAAATTCCCCGACCCCTTACAAAACAGCCTAGGGGAAGTCTGGTCAAAGTGTATTGGAGGTGATGTGAGGATGAACCTAAAAGGATGAAAGATATACAACCCTCGGCCAATCTTAGAGCCTCTTGCAAAGCTCCGTGTTTCACTTCTAGGGTTGTTCACGGTGTGGAGGTGAAAATCGTATCGAAGGAGACTTGGTTGAAAGTAGGTCGATGAAGGGTGAGAAATGAATCTAGGGGTGTCGGCAAAGTCTTCCTCTATTGCGCTACTTGAACCCGAAATAAAAATAGTTGTTCATGAAATAAAAATTGGCAAATATATGATCAATAAGATGGAAAAATATGAGTTTAACTTGATAAGAAAACCTACTTAAGCATTGAAATAGAGATCTAACCTTGTTCTCAACATGTTCATGACAACTACAACAACCTATCTATTATTTCCAATAAATGATGAACCGAAAGTAAATTTGGGCATGTGGTGAAGATCTCCCGTCCTCAACCTCCAACGAAAGAGATGAGAGAGGGAGCCTTCGACACACAAATTTTTGATTTTACATGATACTATACCAAGATCTATGCAAGCCTAACTAAATAAAGATAAAATGAAGAAAACTAAAATAGTAAATGAAATGTAAGCAAAGTAGCTACAATACTAATGAAGCAAACTCGGCTAGAATGGCATAAAAATAAACACAAACACATAAGACAGAGACTAGGGCCAATGGAGTGGGCCCCAACCCACAAGCCTAGCTCTCTCCGAAACCAAATCGTTGAAGGAAAAGTTGAATACTCATTTTATTGCGTGCAAATAGTCTCATTACATAACCATGAAAGTCTCAAAATTCTATCAAAAGAGCTAAGAGTCTACTAGCTTTCTCCCAAAATTTGAATCCCAATGAGCTCTTTCTTTGCCATATTTAACCTAAAGGGTAGCTACCAATATCTCTCAAAAGCAGGTGATGTGTCCCCTTTGATCGCAAGAGAAGTGGAGCCTGGTGCACTTGATCTTCCACTTGGTTGGCTACCTTTGATTTCTTTGTGCCTGGATGTAATCTCAAGAATACTCGCTACTCTTAGGAGTTGAGGTGGAAAACCTCCTATAATCTCTCCCTTTTTGTCTTCTCCAATATTTGATTGCACAATATTATACGAAAATTTAACATCTTCATTATTATCTTGCATTTAATGCATATTAGGCATTCGCTATGACAAGCCTTAATCATCGTCTACACTATGAAATATGACCATAATGTAATTAAATGTGAGAAAGCAAGACTAATAAGGCTAAAAAGGTGACAATTAACCCTCTAAATTATATCTATTGATAGGGATCATCACATGACACATTAACAATATGGGGGGAGGTTTTAACATAAGGGAACCCGTAGACATTAAAAGAATTAGACTACACCTCATGTGTTTTGAAATTTTGAAATCACCGTTGGCTAGGATTCTTCTAATTTCCTCAAGGGCTTTGATGATGAAGTGGCTCAGGAATTTTAGTGGCCTTGCATTCCAAATTAAATGATAGTCTACCAAAGGTTATATGGCTAGCCATTACCATAACCCCCTAAGCTCATTAGAAGAGTTACAACCTTGCCTCTAGATTCAAGTGGAACATAGAGGATAAAGTCTCTAGGACCCGCCTCTAAGAAGAGCTTATTTTTTCCTAATGAAGAGTATATTGAGGATAAGAATGGAGTAAGAAGGAAAGTATCCCTTACCCATGGGATGAGGTAGCATTTAACATCATGAAATATATTTCCATGTGAGGGGGACCCAAGCAGACTTATGGGTACCACATCGCATTATTACCTAGCTTAGATTCAAAGGAGATTTTCCAACGTATACGGCACCAAAAATTCCATACTTCCTCCTACATTTAATCAGAGACGAGAGCTGAAGAGTGAGGGAGAGAAAGTATCAACACCTTCTCACCATGGCCTATTAATTTAAGGGAGATGCTCTGCGTATTGAACATCCATGTACCTTGGTCCACCTTCATAGACATGGACATAGAAGCATGCAAAAGAGGGACACAAGTTGTCACCTACAGGAAAAACCTTGCCTCTACCGTTGGATAAAGGGGTATGATAGAAGAAGAGGAGGAGAATGAAGGGACAAAGGAAGAAGATGAAGAAGAGGAGGAAATGGAAACATAAGCAGAACACACAAAAAACTCAGGGAACAAATGAAGGAAAAGAGGAAGAGGAAAAGAAAGATGAAAAAGGAGAAGAAGATGAAAAGAGGAGGAAGAAAATAAGAAGTGAAGGAAGGAAAAGACATGAATGAGGAGGCATTAGACCGCATGTTGATGTTGGGAAAAACACTGAGAGGAGCTATGAATCAATATTTAAAACTCACAATGATATCAATTACTCACCTTTATTTACCGAATTCTATACGCAAACTTATTTTAAGCCAACTATAGTAGGTACGCGACTTTCATTTAGGAACCTATTGTATGCCTAGAGAACTTATAATTGAGATAAATCTTCAAAGAATTTACTTAGACCATGCATTAAGGACCCATCGAAATTTAGTAAGTAGTAAACATGTGTAGTAAGAACAAAATACACCAACAAACATAAAAAACTCATGAACACCAAGATTTAAGGTGGAAACCCAATGTGGGAGAAACTACCACCGTCGTCGTTCTATCTTCAATATTTATTATATAGAAAACCCGTTTAAAATATCACACTGTACATACTCATACCAACACGCACCCACCCACCTGCTGCATGGGCCGCAACCTTCACTCATTCTCCAACTATTATTGAAGGAGCTCCAACCCCCTCATCTAGTTTACCAACCACTACCTGAAGGGAGCTACAACCCCCTCGCTCTTATCACGAACTCAATGGTAGGAAGCTTCAACATCCTCACTCTAAGCTTCAACCCCAGCAATCACTGCGACCACACGTTTCATAAATTTTCACACAAAGATCCAAAAATTTTAACACATCACAATTTATAGGCTTTCAATCCGAAGTAAACATCAACCCAATTCAAACAAAATAGTGAGATCATTGTAACCAGTATCCATACAATGGAACATATAATACTGAATAATGCTACGAATAAAATGCAACCATGACCATATTTATGCCAAAATATATACACCACTATTGCTAATAAACTCGTTGCGTGCATACACATTTTTTTGTGGCGCAACTCGCATATGTATCTCAATATACCAAAATTTAGAATTTTGACTCTGGCCACAGAATTGACCAAAGATATTCTGGCCATTTTTCCACCACAGAACCATCATACGCTTAGTAGCATCAATCATTTTGTTAAATTAAATTAACAATTGTTCCTTTTAACTGCTAACCCAACTAAAGAAACATAATCAATACTCAAACAACCGATATCTATATGAAGAAATCATTGAAAGACGAAGAAATATAACAAAATTGATTAGACACTTTCTTCAAGATTATTTAGCAAAGAACCCGGCTTGCATACATGCCTTCTAGAATAATTATTCATGTATGACCGTATTTATCCCGAAACAAACTCAAGTATAGATCTAAATATTTTTACTAAATATATACATGCCTCTACTAAACCAAAACTCACGTGTATACGTATCTTCTCATGTCAAACCCGCATATAGATCTCAATAATTTAGGACTACAAAATACTTCATAACTTCAAACTTACTCAAATCATACTCCTACTACAGAAATACGTACATAGAATATATCTAAAAATTCATAAACAAATCATGGAAATACATAGTGATTTTTGGTCTAGATATCCTGATCCATCATTGTATTCATGAGTGAATCGTTATATTAGATATATCAATGGAATGTATCCCATACCATGCAAATCTACATCATATTGAAGTAATCATTCATTAACATTACTTATGCACACTTAGCACTTTGATTTTCACCTACTTTCATATAGTTTGAGCCTTAGCTAATACCATGAGCCAAAAGCACACAAGTGTCAATGGTATTTTATACGGGATCAAAATAATCATTTATCATGTCAATTTCAGGCTAATACCATGGTAAAGACCCCCGGTATTATGAAATTAGTGTGCTAGCACATACACAACTTTATTTCTTCTTCGTACCCGTGTGTATACGCGTATTTTTCCTTCCACTAACTCGCGTATAGATCTCTTTGATCATTTATTTTTAGCCATCTTCTTATTCTAATCTACAAACCTGGCCCCAACTTTCTACCATTATTTTCCATCACTTTTTTCCTCTCATCACAGTGCCTGCTATATAGTTTGTCTTTTACAAGTGGGTTTCCATCAAGGACAACACATGTATCATAATGCCAACAATCTCCCCTTTGACTTGATGGTAACCATGTACTTGTATTTGATCACCACATCTTGTAAATACCTATTAGACACATCAACATAAGCATTATTCAAAACACCAAGTTACTCTCCCTTCGAGACCAAGCAAAATGGTGGACCAATGCTGAAACAAGGTTTCTTCCTCAGACATGAGCTCGTAGATCCGATATGCACTATACCGACCATACCCCCCGCCGAAAGTGGTACACAGCGGCGTTAAATCTTTACAAAAAACAGGCTTCAATGAATTACATGAATCTATAACTGAATTCAGTAAGTAATCTTTTCCCCATCACAAGACCATACTTACACTAATCACTCCAACACACCTAAGTGGGGGCCATTTACAGACACAACCACCTCAAACCAAGTGATTAAGAACATTTCACAATAACCAACTAAATCCCAGTGACAGACCTCAAAGTCCACATGATTGAATATGAAAATTGCTGAAATAAAGTCTCAAATCATCTTTGTAACAAATTGGCATATATGACTTTTTATAACCAAGACCAAAGACTCCCAATAGAGAGGGAGATCATCAAACAAAAATTCGCAACCATGATACACATAAAGCCAATAATTCATTATACAATCGTAAGGCGCAATTTTCCCTAAACCCTTTGCTACCCAAAATTTTAACAACTTATTCATCAAAGCATATTCATCAAGAACATATATATAAAAGAGGAAAATATAATCAAATGATCTATCAACAAATTCTACCCATCAACATCTGTCAATAGAAACCAAATCATTACCACGTAGCATGACTAAGTCTATTCTAGAAGTTGACCCACCGATTTCATGTCAAAGATCCATACACGACCGTATGCAAATAAACTCGTGTATATATGCCACTATGCTTCAAAACCTCGCATACCGAAATTAACCTTTTGAAATTTCATCCGAAGAACAGATAACTTTAGCAACACAATGAGGCAGAGACAATTCCCATTTTTCATATGAGATATTCAAATGCTTCTTCGGGATGAGGTTTAGTAAATATATCAAACACTTTTTCTTCTGGAGGAACACATCTAACCAATATTTTTCTCAAGCACTTGTTCTCATAGAAAGTGATACTTAATAGGAATATGCTTGGTTTTGGATTACATAACAAGATTTTTTTGAAATACTAATAGCACTTTTTATTAATACAGATGGATATGGGTGGAGAACATTTAATTTGAATATCTTGTAATATCTTCATCATCTAGAGAAGTTGTGTGCAACAAGATGCAAAACCACATATTCCGTTTCCACTATAGATAAGGCAATGGAACTTTGTTTCTTTCTAAACCAAGATACTAATCAAAAGGCCCCACATAAAATTCACCTTACCAGTGCTTTTGTCATCAAAAATTTCCGTACCACCGAGATTCCAGCAGTGTAAGCATGAAGAGTAATATCAACAAATTTTAGGATACCATAGAGAAAATCTTGAGTTCCTTGGAGATATTTGAATATCTTCATCGCCCGAATATTTGATTCCTTTGGATTGGCTTGGAAATGTCCAAAAATCCCAACTAAATGCATGATATATATGGTCTAGTACCTATTATAAACTCGAATCCCAAAAAATAGACCCGTATTCTAGTTGCTTTAAGGTGAGAACTCACTTGTTCCAGGTTACATCTTTATCACCGCTCATAATACACAGAAGTTTAGAAACTTCCATCCCATACTTCATCGTAACTGCTTGAGATATTTTTTTGTGAGAGAAATATGTCATCTTTTCTTGTTGCATTTGTAAACCAAGAGAATATGTTAGTTCCCCAAGTAAAGACATTTCAAATTTCGATGCATAACAAAATAAAATTTTTGACTCATAGATTCTTCATTACTCCCAAAAATGATGTCATGAACATAAACAACAATAATTAACAACTTATCATCCTCAAATTTTTTTTTACAAAGTTATTATTTTTAGATCCTTTTGTGAAGCCTTGTTGAAGATATTTGTTAAGACTAAGAATACCATGCCCGTGGAGCTTATTTTAGCCCATATAGAGCCTTTTTGAGTTTGTACATAATTTTTTCATCATTCCAAAAAATGAATCCTTTGGTTTTCCTATATATGTTTATATTCTTCTAGATATCCATTAAGGAAAGAAAATTTTTACATCCATTTGATAAGCTTTGAAATGTTGACAACTTTAAAATGCAAGAAAATCTTATGGCTTCAAGTTCCAAGCATCAAAATGTTTTTGCAAAGTCTGATCTTCTATACATGTTGAGCATAACGTTTAGAAAGAATTCTAGCTTTGTTTCTAATTACATATCCATTTTTATTCAACTTATTTTTAATATCCATTTTGTCCCAATAACATTTTCTTTTTATCATGAGGCCTTGGAACCAATTCCTCATATTTCTTTTCAATTTGATCAAATTATTCATCCACATATGCGAACCCAACATTCATCTTTACTAGGTTGATTTACATTTTGTGGTTCAATGGTGGATAACAACGCCATATAACTAGGAGATCCTACAAGGTTCTTTATTTGTACCCTGACCATTTTCTCCCTAGAATTTGAGTTTCTATATGATTCTTTTAAACATACTGTGATGGAGCCTTTTCTTGATTTGATGTGTCTTCTTTTGGATGCTTCATTAGTTTCTTCTTCTATATCATTGTTATTTTATGTGGGAAACCATTCATACTCATCATCCTCTTTTGTTGTTGTTATCCTTTTGGGATCTGTGGCATGCTTCATCAACACAAATATCAATACATTCAACAATTTTCCGACGTCTCTTATTGTACAATTTGTATTCTTTACTTCTTAAGAGTAACCAAGAAGTATTCCTCTTTCATTCTACTCTTAGCTTCGAACATACCAAGTTTTTCATCATTACTGATGAAACATTGGTTTCATAAAATCTAAAATTATTCACAAGGAGGTTTACCATACTAGAGTACATAAAGAGTTTTATCATTATTCACACAAACATGGACCTTGTTGAGAATATTTATTGTAGCATGTGCAAATTTTCTCAACTTGTAGGCTAGAGTTCTAGACTCATCAAGCATAGCACATACTTGTCGAACTCGTTCTATCTATTATTTTTGCCGTTACCATTTTTTTCGAGGAGTTATGGCTACAAAAAATTATCTTTTTGCGCGATGTTGTTCACAAAAATAAAAAAAAATTCATTCGATATGTATTCTCCTCGGCCCGTATCTAAGACATTTTATTTTTACATATAATTCATTTTCAAATAATGCTTGCAGACCCGAAATTTATCAAATGTTTCATATTGTGTTTATTTAAACCAATTCCAACACATTCTAGAAAAATCATCAATGAATAAGATATAGTATTTTTTCCATGAGGTGACTTTTCTTTACAAAACCAATAACACAACCGCATGTATAAGTCCAAGAGGCTTACTTGTCTTTGGCATTAATTGAACTCTGGTTTGGCGACCGAACCGACATGAGCAGTTACAAATGGTACTTTATGGTAGGGTGATGTTGGGTAGATTTACGGAAAACTTTGAGCCTTATTTATTTTCTTATTCGAGAAAAAAATTAGATGTCCCCAAACTTCTATTCCATAAAACTAAACATTTCCCGCACTTTCCTAGATAAAATTTTTTCTCGCCACCTTTCAATATATACGTATTTCTTGGTGTTCTTTCGTTCCTCCTTTAATTATGGTCTTTCCGTGTCAATTTGACAACTACACATTATTTTGATCAAACCACCTCATTTCTCGGGTCACACATTCGCTAATACCAACAATTATGCTTTAATCCATCAAACACACATTACATTGCCAAATTTAAATTTTCTTTTAGAAAAAAATCCTTTACCCTTAATGACAATAGGAGTCATTTCCAAAAAGTGCCATTCTTTTCTTTTTTCTAATGCATTATATAAAATGAGTTTATCTTTATCACCTATCATCCTGCTTTGAAAACTGCTATCAATGTAACATTGATTTTCTTATCCTTATGCAAATAAATCTATGCCATAAATTTCGTATCAGAAGACCTTCTTTTTCCATAAAATTTTAGAATTTGTTGATATTTTCTCCTTTTACCGTATTTTACCCCCGCATTTAGACCCTCATGTCCAAAGTTACTATTGAAAACGAGCATTTGATTTCATTTTTAAGAGGAGATAAATTGTTATAAGTATTCTTCTTCATTCCTTTCTCATTCCTTTGTTTTATTGCTTCTCTAGTCATGATGGTTTTGTATAAATACATTGAGCAAATCTTTGTGACCAAAATTATGACATGAGAAACATTTTTCTATTTAAAGAAGAAATTTCTATGATCATAGAACCTTCTAGTGTTGTTTACCTTTTGATTTATGCTTCTCGTTATTGTTCATCCTTGAATTAGGAGTATGAACATGATTTATTTACGAAGTGTCTTTTTTAATCTACTAAAGTTTAACGACCGAATGGATTTGGTCGCATTTAATAACTTCTCGGTTGTGGCCGAGGATTTTTCACTCCAGATGATTCACTAAAATGTATCCAAGTATCTTCATCTTCATAAGAGGAGAGCGTTGAACCTTGATAATTTCATCTAAGGTTTCAAATCCTTTAGGAAATCTAGCTATTTAGAGTTTTGCTCTTTCTGCCCTTTCAGACTTAGCTATTTCACATTCTAACCTTTAAATTATGCTTCTCCTTTTCTATGATGACATTTAGAGCATTCATGGCTACTGTTTCTTTCCAAGAATATTTTGAGTTTAGCATTTTATTCAAAGTGTTACACCCGAATTTTGGTCATCTTACCATGTATAATTAGATGTATCGAAATACTCCATGTAAGACCAACTCCTTATCAATAGTAAAATTGTTTTCACTAAGAAACAATTTAATAAACCATACTTTATTAAGTTATTTTTGGTCCAAAATAGAAAACCTCATGAGGAATAAATTAAATACAATCCTTATTTATTTGATTTTCCTCTAAGAATAATTAATTAAGCCTCTAGGATTTTCCTCCTGTCATATTTAACCCAATTAATGAGAACAATTAGATAAATCATTATTTATCTTATTATTCTCTAGGAATAATTAATTAAACCATTATTTATCAGTATTTCTATTAAATTTGACTAATCATTTATGAATAATAAAATAAATCATTATTTGTTTAATTATTCCTTGATTCCATCCTTGAAGTGCTAACTAAATATTTTATTTGTTTATTATTTCCTAAATAAAGGATTTTAACCAATTTAAATTCTTCTTTCCAACAAAGATAATAAATATTCCAAGCAATAGATCTAAATTTTGGTTAATAACATATTTTACTATGCACCATTATCATGATAAGTCAATATTTTATTATAAATAGAAGGTTTTTTTCCATTCATTTCTTACCTTTGATCCTTTTATCTTCGTTAGAATTCTCGATCTTATCATTGTCTATCTTTGATTCATTTTATTTTTCGCTTTATTGAGCTCCCTTTGAGTTCTACACATTTTGGGTATCGTACAACCATTGAGAGAGAAACTTTAAAGCCGTCGTTGCTTTGAGGACAACCAAGAATCATCCTCCCATTGAGGGGACTCTATGTTCCTTTCCCATGTGTTACATAATACAAAAAATTATTTATAATTCTTGTCTTGTCCATCGATATTTGGAGAAATTCTTGCTTAATTTTATTTTTTATGTCTTTTACCTTGCATAGATTCAGGTTTATTTCTGCATTTGTTTTTGGACCATTCATTACATCTGCTATTGAATAACCACGTTTGTCGTTAGGTTGTTTTTCATGTGTAACTAAAATATGTCTTTTCGTACACTTGCATTAAGATTTCATACTAAAATAAAGAAATCATATTCTTCAAAGCATCCATAAAATTATCTTTAGACTCATTAGTGTTTTTCTAAAATTCCATGAGTAATTTAAGATCTCATCGATTTCCTCTTCTTCACTATTTGATGTTTACCCAATATCTTCATGATTATAATTACTTTTCCCATTGTCAAATCGAATCCTATTACATTTTGCAATATCCTTCCCCTTTTCATGGTTATATTTATGACATACTTAATAGCATAATGAACCACTCTACCATAAGAAATTTTTCTTTGCGGGAAACTTACTCTTTGAACCTTTCAATGCTAAGTTGAAGCTTTCACAAAATTTACCTCATCTTCTTCTCGACATACCCCAATTATTTTTGTTTTTCCTTTTCCTTTCAATTTGTGGTTGTTTTAAATGTGGATTCTCTCGATTTCGATTTAACCTCCTTTTTCTCATTTCAAGAGAATTGTGTTCCCATGAAGTTTAACAACAGTAAGAGTCCCTATCCTTCTTTTCTTCAATGGTCGACACTTCGACTCAAATTTAGGAGTTAGAGACCTTAATATTTTCTACTAAAAGTTGTGTATTTTATGTATTCATCCATATTTATCACACAATTTACAATCTCATTCAGAAACAAAAAATAAATTAGGAAATACTTTCATCATTATGCATTCTCGAGATTTTCATATTTAATTATGAGAGTTTGGGAGTTTAGCACTTTTTACCTTGGAATCGCCTTTCATAGCTTAGGATGACTTTGTCCATATTTCCTTTCATTGCGTATTTAACCGCACAACTTTGACAAATTATGATTCGGTCACCCTTCCCAATAATGCATTGATAGCTTTCACATTGGCTTCATATGTGTTTCTTCTCAGATCTATGGAACCGTAACCGGATATTGGTAACTTCCTTGCCTACCCGTCAAAAATCTACCCCAAGAAATCCAAGATAGGATCTTACCTCGTATTCCGAAGATTAAATTATTTCCATTGAAGAGTGGTGGTTTCATAGATTTTATTTCCATCTTGATTTCTCATGTTGGTAGATCTTCCTTTAAGCGATCAAACTTTCTAAAGGACTTACCGTGATTCAAATTATTAGAAAAATACTCTAAAGGGAGGTGTGAATCAATATTTAAAAATCACAATGACTTTTACTTTTCTTACTAAATTCTATATGTGACTTTACGTTAAGCTAACTAGCATATGCACGTGAATTTCATTCACAGAAAGTACCGTATGCCTAGAGAACTTATAATTTAGATATATCTTCGTAACTTTACATATACTAATGCATTAATGATTCATCAAAAATTTAGTAAGTAGTAAACATGTGTAGTAAGTATAGAGTAAATCCATCACACATAAGCAACACACATGAACACTGAGATTGTAAGGCAGAAACCAAATGAGTAGAAAACCACCGTCGTCGTCTTTATCTTTAATATTTATTATATTGAAAATTTCTTACAATCTTGTACCGGTCTACACTCATACCAACACGCAGTACCCACCCGTAGAAGACTGGCACCTTCACTCGTTTCCTCCACCATCGGAAATGAGCTCCAATCGCTCGATCTCATTTACTAGCTACTACCTGGAAGGGAGATACAACCCCTTAATCTAATCACCGTATCCTACCGGCAGGAAGATTCAACTTCCTCATCAAGGCTCCAACCCCTTCGCACCACCGAGCATCAATGTCACAAATTTTCACACTAGATCCAACATTTTTAACAACCAAAATTTGTAGAACGCATCAAGTAAACATCAAACCAATTCAAACAAAAACAAAGTTGAGATCATTGTGACCACAAACCGAACATAAAATACTACATCATCACACAAAATAAACCGACACCAAGGAATACTTTTATACCGAAATACATACTCCACTATTGCTACAAACATGGATGCATACACGCTTTTCATGTGGTGAAACCTCGCTTACATATCTCACATACAAAAATTTAGAATTTCGATTCGAATCATAGAATCGACCAAAGATATTTGGAAATATTTTGTCACTATAGGACCCTCACAATAGCTAGCAACATCAATCATTTTTCAATGAACTAATTCAATGATTGTTAATCACAATCATAGCAAAGACAATAAATTACCAAAAGAACCTAGATCTACAGAAGGACAACATTGACATACAACACAAATACAGAAAAACTCATCAAACATTTTCTTTAGCATTCTTCTTGGAAGAACACTTCGTCTTGCAAACACGCCTATTAGAAAACTTATTAAAAAATGAATGTCCTTATCCCAAAACCAAATCACGTATAGATCTTAATATTTACCTAACATATACCTTCTCACAAAACCAAACCCGTGTTTATATGCATATTCTTCATGGGAACCTACATATAGATCTCAGAACAATTCTTTAGGATTTCACAATACTTCATAACTTAAAACTTACTCAGATCATACCCTTCAATGAAGTTAAGTATGACATGGCGTGCATCACAGATCAAAAACTCAAAAAAGAATGCAGCATATCTTTCAGGCCCAGGGATCATTTTCCATCATTATATACATACAATATCATTATATCTGATCTATCAATCGACTATAGTATACCATGCAAATATACTATATTGAAGTAATAACTACGAACATTACTATGCACACATAGCACTTTGATTTTCCCTCCTTATATAGTTTGAGTCTTGAAATAATACCAGAGCCAAAACTCCCACAAGTGTCGATGGTATTTTCCGGGACGAGATCAAATAACTCCGTTAATGCGTTCAATATTTTGAGCTAATAACATGATAAAGACCCCCGGTATTATGAAATTAGTTTTATACATATGACTTTGTTTCTTCATACCGCATGTATACACGACTTTTCCTTTCACTAAATCGAGATCTTCAATATTATCAGAATATCCCAAAATAGGAAAAAGATAGTAATACAACACAATAGATGGAAACTTCAACAATATGGAAATATACCGAATACACCATAAAAGTAGACAGCAACCGAGTCATTGTATTATTAATGAGGTGAAAATACAAGTACAATGTTGCTAAAAATAGCAACACTTCAGCTGACAGAGATGGCTAGTGACCTCAAGTTCTCTCATTGGAAAGGACCGCATAGTCAGCTTTATCCGCTAGAGGCCATACCGTAATGTCCCTACTAGAAATGATGGAAATATAACCGCCTATTCGAAAATGGATGCATAGATCAAGTTGTTCGGAGCTCATGAGCAAGAATTCGGATCTAGGCCTCTATGATGAAAACCTATAATAACCCGTGTAAAGTATTTCCGCATTGATCACCTTGGAAAATCACCACCTTAGGGCTTCCGCAATACATAAATCCCGAGTATGCGTATATGTGGCATGAACCGAAAGACAAAAAGGGATGCAATTATACACAATCATCTCAATGCATGAAGGGTTGTTCCCGTGTCCCGATATCTAAGCTAGAAGCTTGAGATCTAGCTCCTCCTTCCTCCTTCAAGTTGTAGTTGTTGAACACACAACTACCGGAATGGACCGCGCTACAAAGAGGGTTGAAGATGTAGCCTACCGCCGAACGTACGGAACATAGCTCACATATAATGAAATAATCTCACCAAAGTGAGGGATGATCCCTCATAGGATTCCAAGCGAAATACTTGGAACTTCTTCCTCCACCGGATTCACACTATTGGAATGTAATTCTTAGAAAACATTGCCGCAAGGAGGTGTAGAATGATGGCCTCGATGTTGGATTTCACAATGATGCTCCCCGGAAGACCGAAATGGAAGCACAAGATGAAATTATGATCCGACTCATCGTTCTTAAAATGCTAGAAACTACCTTCCTCCCTCTAACCCTCAAGGTGAATGCATAATTCCCCGAATCCGTATGTGCTCGAAGAGAAGGGCCGAATGTGGCACCAATGTCGTATGATGAATTTGCTGCTCACAGAACCTTTCCGCAGCAGGCACTGAAAGTCCCTCGTGATAAGGATGGGATCTTCGGAATACCCGTGTGCTAAACAAATTTCAAGCGTGAAATAAATGTCAAATGAAAAACAAGATTTAAATCCGCAGTATGCCCTCTATGTCTGCCTCACCTTCTTTTTATGCTTTGTGACCCTCCCCTATAATTGGCTAACCTCATTACTTTGTTGCACATGTAATACTAGCTTCCATGAAGACTACAATGTCTTCCGATGATCTCCATCATCTATGCATTTACTCTCCACTTCTCTCCCATCATGTGTCCATTTAATGCACCACTTCCTCCACCACTTCATCATTATTTCTCTATGATCTTAATTTTGTCTTCCATCATCTCCATCATCTTCCTCATTAATGATCCATGATCTCCATTCTCTCATTGGTCACAATGCTCCACCACTCCATAATGCTTCTTATCTAACTAACCCACATCCCCACAAAAAGTGACTTATTCATCTATGGGGTTTATGGGTCCCTCCACCCTTTTATTTACTTAACTAATTAAGAAAAGTAAGAACCCGACATTCCAACACCCAATGGAAAATTTGGAATATTGTCAGCTCCTCCCACCAAAATGTCGTTTGTCCTTATGCAATCGCGAAGCAGATGCCGCAACCATCTCCTCCCAAGTGGCATCCTCATATGGAAGGTATCCCCATCTACTCCAATGTGTTATGAATTCCTGTACCTATAGCTACCTCTCTAGAATTTCTAATGGTCTCCAACCGTGTATTTAAATGCTCTTCCTCATCAATGAGTCCTCTATGGAAACCACACTGCTTTCCAAGAGCCTCTCTCTCGCATGAGATATATAAAGTGGAGTGGTTTCTTCCCCAAGTGGAAAGTTCAAACTCATGAACTATCTTCCAACCCATGCTACGGAGTATGATGTATCTCTCCATGCTCCCATCATTAGCCTTGTTGGCCCTTGTTTCTCTAAGCAACATCTCAACACCGTGTAAAATAGGAAATAGAGACATATGGGTTGACATGTGAAATATCGACCATACTCTCCCAATAGCAACCACCGCAACAATGCCTTCGCTACCACATCACACCATCATCATACCAAGTAGGGGTAGTCACTTCTTAAGATAAGCCACCGTAGCAATGTCATTGCCACACCACCTATCATCATACCAAGTATGGTGTCCATACTCTCCTAACCCGAGGCCAATGCACTAAGGCTCGTTTCCATCCCACATCATCATGCAAGATATGGGAGAATGTTAGCCCATATTCTTCCCAACATTAACCAAAGAAAAATGATTCTTGCTGCCACATCACATCATCATGATGAAAATCAGCATGGGGGAAAATATAATGATTGATATGTATAATGTCACATCGTATGAACATAACCAAGCTCGATGCTACCACATCATGTGAGTATGCAATGTCCAAATAATACACCCATTCACAGGACATGTCATGTGATGGACAAACTCTTCTCAATAGTAACTAGTGCAACCATGCCTCATTTTTCTTCATCACACCAAAGATTATGCAAGGCATGGAAAATACAAATGTGAAATGCTGCAGTGACATACTTCATCAAAAGTAACCATCACCCATGCTTCGTTGCTCCACAAGTCACAGATCTCATAAGTAGCCTTTCAACCACTCGCTCATCATCATCCTCACCCATCCATCCAACTGTGGGTGGTGACTCCTATCATGCTCCAACTTGGTATCCACCCAATGGAGAACACCATCCTCCTCAATCTCGATGACAATATTTGCATTCCATGATAAGGATTATAATGCATCCTCCTTGAGGTCTCTCCATGAGAACCTCTCACCGATGGCTCCGGTAGAAACTAAGAGGTTCTAAATATGATATAGCGCAAGAGGCTTTGGAGGCCAGGAGATTCTCATCAAGAATTCTCTATCATGATAATGGAAAATGATATCCATCATAAGATGTTTATCATCTACCATCTGCCCACCCAATGCTTCACAAGTGAAGCAAGCCATGAGAATGATTAAAGAATAATCGTCCCCAAATCATACCGCCCCTGGGTGACGTCATTGTTGATCTCCATGATGGTATCCGTCGTCTCATGGCTCCTCTATACACAATGTTGAACTCATAGTCCCGCATCGTGGCCGATTAGAGACTACGATCATCCTATCCTCCGAAAATCCACACTCCAACACAAAGTATTGTGTGCAACTCAATAATGTAACGGGATAGCTATACATCTCCTCTCGAACAACACAAGTGTCCTGGTGACAAGTGATACTTCATTACTCCAAATAAGCAAGGTGCTCTAACCCTTGGTTATGAAATTTCAACACATGACCCCAAAAATATCAATATGCAAGAAATAATATGATAGAAATGTTTTCAAAACCTCGATCAAATTATACTTACGAAAATCTTGTAAAGCTTACACAAGAGTTCCTTCAACAGTAATGGCTTCTCCAACTACCGTAACAGTGATGCTTTTCCTTCATCGCTACACCGTTGTTTATCTTCTTCTCCTCCTCATCATGCACCTCTTGAATCATGTATGACCTCAATGTAAAAGTTCGGGATCATCTTCGCAAAGATGCAAGTTCTCCTTCATCGATGCAAGTACTTTTGTAGTCGGTGGTGGTGGTAGTTTCTCCTTTTCCGCAGTGATAGTGTTGACAACTTCCTTTTTCTCCTCATGTGCTCTCTCATCAATGTCGAAAATGTCTCAATGGGAATTACCTCCTAGTTTTCTATAAAACTTTCACGAGCCTTTGAGTGAAGTCTTCATAAGCACTACCCCCGCATGTTTCATCTAGCCGAACTATCAATCCTTTGGGTTCAAATCTCTTCACAAGGTGGAGTGTTGCACCCCAAAACCTCCCTTCACTACTCCTTGCAGTTTGAAGAAATCATCTAACTCCTTCATCCAAGATTTTGATGTGCCTGTGGATGACCCATCAAATGTAGGTGAAAAATCTATTCTCGAATGTGCCCTCTTCTTCCATTTTTGTTGCGGGATCTCCGTTTTTATTCGATCCGAAGAACCTGAGAGTTATAATATCCTTAAAATCTCTTGATTTAGATTCTTCTTACTTCCAACATAATTACTCGTAATCTCATGCTCTAAGTATCCTCCCTCCCCATGCCATTCATCTCCTTTGCAAATGAATTTGACATAGTAGAGTGTTGTGGAGCTATTGAATTTTCGGTTGTTTATAGCCGTTGAGAGGAAGTTCTTTTGACTTTTCGTCATTATGAAACCTTTTCTTATGCTTTTTTGCCTTCTCCTTTCATTTCTTTAACCTCCTTGGAGAGATTCTCGTACAGCTATAAAGAGAAGTGTGGCAAAACTTAATCCCTTCTAATTTTATATCTATACTTTCTACTATTCTTCTAATGTCATGAAATATGCTGCCTACAAGATGAGCTAAAGATCATGCTCGATACCACCGTAACATCCCAAAATAGGAAAAGACAAGAATACACAAAACAATAGTTGGAAACTACAAAAAATATGGAAATAAACCGAATAAACCATAAAAAAGACCAAAAATCGAGTAATTTTATTAAGGAGGTGAAAATACAAGCACAACAAAGGCTAAAATAGAACACTCAAGCCGACAGAGATGGCTAGAGGACCTCAGCCCTTCACCGAAAGTTAACGTACAACCTTGACATAGTAGAGGCCATAACGTATTGTCCCCGCTTGAAATTTCCGGAAATGTAATTGTCAATCGAAAAGGATGCATATATGAGGTTTCTCTCGTGAGCTCGATGATTACTTCCGTATTTCGTATGTAGGTTTGTATGGATGAAAACCAAAAATAACCCGTAAAGGATTTCGTATTGATCATTTTGGAAAAAATTGCCCCTAGGCTTCGTCACATAACCGCCGGGTATCCACATTCGTCGCATGAAATGAAAGATAAAAATTCTGAAATCATACAAAATCATCTCAATGCATGTGAAGGGTAGATCCCTCCTCTCGATCTCCAAGCTGTGCTTTATATCTAGCTCACCCCTTCCTCCTCTCAAGTTGTAGTTACCGAATAAAAAAATGCTAGAATGGACCGTGTTGTCGATAGAGGGAAAAATATGTATCCTACTACCGAATAATGGAATGTAGCTCACATTCAATGGAAATAATTCACCAAAGTGAGGAGAAGATGATCCCTCATAGAATTTCAAGCCGAAATAATTGTAACTTCCTTCCTCCAATCGGATCTACACCGCCGGAATGTAATTCCCTGCAAGAACAACCGCCGCAAGGAGGTGTAGAATGACCACTCGATGTCGATATCACAATTTCGTTCCCTCGAATATTGAAATGGAAGAACAAGGTGAAAGGATGATCTACCCACCGCCTTCTCTAGAATGAATGTTAGAAATCACCTTCTTCCTCTCTAACCCCTCAAGAAAGAATGCGTAATTCCCGAACCGTATGTGCCGAAGAGAGGGGTCGATGTGACACCAATACAAATGATGAATGTATTCTCAAATAAACCTTTCCGTGGCAGGCACTCAAAGTCCCCCATGGATAAGGGTGGGATTCTCGGTCGGAAATATCCGTAAAGCAACCAATCGAAGATTTAGCTAAATAGATGAAGCGTGCAAAGAAATGTCAAAATAAAAAACAAGATCTAACTCGGTCATGCCCTCTATGGATACCCTCACCTTCCTTTTATTCCTCAGAGCCTCCCCAGACTTGGCCCACTCCACTAGCCTCCATGAAGGATCGTGTTTGCCTTCCCATGATCTCTATCATCTATGCATTTACTCTCCACTCGTATCATGTGTGCATTTAATGCACCAATTTCTCCACCGCTTCATCATTATTTATCTATGATCCTAATTTTATTCTCTCCACTATCTCCATCATCTTCCTCATTAATGCTCCACAGATTCCACTCTTCCTTCACTAATAAGTTGTTCCACCACTCCATAATGTTGCTCTACTATCTAACTAACCCACATTCACATAATAAAAGTGGATTTTAGTCATCTATGGGGTTTATAGGTCTCCACCCTTTTATTTACTTAACTAATTAAGAAAAAAGTAAGAACTCTAATATTCCAATAACTGATGGAAAATTTGGAATATTACATTTATTTTTAATAATATTCCGATTTTGATGTGAAAACTCCCTATCCCAACTTTCTCCGTCATTCCGTTCCATCACTTTTTCACCCTCCGAAATCATCCAATTACCATATAATCTATCTTTTACAAGCGGGTTTCATCAAGGACAACACATGTATCATAATGACAACAATTGAGCATTGATATCTCTCCTCAACAAACTAGTCTGCCACCAGGTACCTTAGTAAAGGAAATGGATGCGACCTTAGCCACTCTAAGTACCCCTATGAAGGGAGACCCCAAACTCCAACTAAGAGCCCAATAATTAAAGAGTGACCTAAACAAGAAATATGAAATAGGCCCACAAGAGGGAAAAATTCAAGAGGTCACTTCACTTGAGAAGTCATATGTGAGCTATATAAGAAGAGACTCTTCAAGGTTGTACCTACCAAACAAACATTGACTCCTAAAAACCTTCAAGAGGTAGAAAACGAGGAAAAAATAAAAGAGGGTTTTCCACATGAAACATAGTTTGTTACAGAAATCGTAGTGTTATAGGAAACCATATGTGCCACAAGGGGATAAAAGGTCATGGGGGACGAAGATAAGAAACTCTGTGGAAGGGTAAGAGGCCCAAGGTGATGAGAAAGAGGAAAGAAATCGTAGGGGCAGGATGGCAAAGAGAAGAAAGAGGAGGAGCCAAAGGAGTGGGCCTCGCTCTCCAAATACATCGACCCAAAATACATAAACACAATTCCACATCCTAGCCCTGAAATCAAAAATGAGATCCTATCACACATTCAATGAAGGAGGAAGGATGATCCTCAAAATATCACAATTCCCTTATTTTATGAGCTAGAGAAATGCGTACATGCACACACCACTACATGCAAGTTGTCAAAACTAAGAATGTGCAAGTGTTAAGAAAACAACTCAAAAATAGAAGAAAAGAGAGATCAATGCCTTAGAAATAAGCCACTTCAAGGCAACTCTCCTTTACATGACATAAATGAACAATTATTTAATTATACAAACAACAAAACCTCCTTTCTATATATAGGAGTCCATGGGGTCACAATATAACCCTAGACGACCCAATAAATAATAATGTGAGGGCATAATAATAACAATATGGGGGCTATATGGGTACAACAACAACAACAATAGGGATACAATAGCAACAATAAAGGACTACATCATTAATATATGGACGAACATGCCCGTCTACTTCAAACAAGTGTTGTCCTCAACACTCGATTCTTTTTGGATTCTTCTATATAAAATTCTCATCCTCCCATGTGGAACATTTAGCGGTAAGTTCTTCCACTTGGTTGTAGATACTTTGAAATTGATTGATTTCATTATTGAATAGTTCCTCTTTTTTTACCGCTTAACTTGTTTCGCTATGAGATATTGATCTTCATGTTGTTTCATTCGATTTTGCACCAAAGTTAGGTTACTTTTGAGAGTTGGGGAAATTGTTTTTGATGCTCGAAGTGATATTCCACTACTTTATCATCCATATTATCTTTCATTTGATCCTTCAAACCATCCAACTTAGCCTCCATTTTTTATTTTAAACCATCTATGTCATCCTTGATTTCTCTTTGTACATTGAAATTTATTGCACTTGGTACTATAATTTTGAGTATATCATACCGCAATTCTTCCTCTTCATGTGTCATAGTAGAGCCTTTTGAAGGATTAATGGGTGTTGATATTTTTAGGGGTAACTTTACAACCCAATACTGATATCTATTCTTTAATATGCCCTTCGAATCATCAAATAGATTTTTCAAACAAGACTTATGCAATTTGAGAAAAAAATACACATCTTTTCTTTCTTTGAGGAGCTCAATATTGAAATTGAATTGTCCTATGATTTCGTATCTTTAATATCTGAAATTCAGTTATGTAGTAGAAATCTAAATATTATTTCCAATGCCATAGGTATGACCTGATTTGGGTGCTTCAAGACAAAGCTATGCCTAATCTCCCACAATGACCTAATTATGGACTAACAAGAGAGTGAAATTGTACCACGTGCCATGTGTCACTTTTTCCTCCTTCGGCCTTAAAATTGATACACAGAATTCACAAAGGCATGTGCTTTCTGTTCACTCTTGGCTAATCCCAATCCAATGCCTGAGAGAGAGTTATGAAGATTTTCCCATGGTCACCTCTTTCAAACATGAAATTCGAGAGCCTCGGAAACACCTTAAGTTCCACAAATCATATCTCCAAAAATGTTGTGAACCAAGATCTGAAAATTTTACACGAACTTCCTTAGATTTCTCGGCTTCGCGTGATATAAATTTCAGATTTTGAACCTTTGTAGAAAAAATATTATAGCGAAAATTCCACGATGACCCGTTTTTGGAGCAGCGAAACCCTAGAATCCGAAGCTCTTATACCAAGTGTTATGAAACTAGCTCCAAAAATAAAATAAAAGAGAGATCAATGCCTTATAAATAAGACACTTCGAGGGGGAAACCTCCTTTACATTACATAAATGAAAAATTATTTGATGATACATGAAAAAATCCTCCTTTCTATATATAGGAGTCCATGGGGTCACAATATAATCCTAACCGACCTAACAATAATAATATAAGGCACAATAACAATATGGGGGCTACAGGGTACAAAACAACAATAAGGGGGCTACACTAACAAAAATAAGGGACTATACTATTAATATATAGACCTAACAACAAGATAGTGAGGATAAAATCACAAATATAGGGAGAAATTTGGCCGATGTCGTACTTAGGGAAGCATTTTTAAAGGAGATAGCTACAAGAGGCACAAGAAAAAAAGGCAATATTACAAGGCCAACCGTAGTAGAAGGACAAGTAAATTGCCACCATGGTAGACTTGTGCATGGAGTAAATACAACAAAAGAAATCCATCAAACTCTTATGCCATCTATGTGAAGGAACATTGGTTGCACTTCTGATTATAACACTAGCTCGTATGGGTCATTACCTTTCCATAATTACAGGAAATTTATTGATTGTTGCAACCAATCCAACATAAATGATAAGTCCAAATTAAGAATTTTTTATATGCATAATATTATCTTGATTGATCTTAACATTTGGGACCCTAACTCTAGGTTGGGGGATATGAAAATTATGGCCCCATCTCGGATGACCAAAATGCATGAGGCCAAGGTAGAGGAGATAAAAAAGGTGTCGAGAAGGGAAGGAAGAGAACCTATTCATATTAGGCAAAGCTATTCAGCCCTAGAGGGGTCATAAAAATCACCTAATGATATAAATGATGCAACCTCGTAGGTAAATACCTCAACACCCAAGCACAGTAATTGCGCACTATGATGACATTCCCAGAATTTCGTAGGAGAGCAATGTGTGATGGAAATACAGTAGAATATGGAGTGACCTCCCTCTTAGTCTAAGAAACATGTATATAACACTAGAGAGATTGAGAGCTTCCTTAGAAATGGAACCTTTGTAAAATATGCCCATGCAAAAAATGAAGATCCAATGGCTTGGCTTAAAAATCCTACCCACCTTTGCCATCGGGATCGGTGAAGGGAAAGACCAAGATAAAGAAAATAATGAGTTGAAGGAGGTAGAAAGAATGTAGGATTCTACTCTCCTGAGGGAACTCCTTCCATGATTCCTTGGAATGTTAGAGAGGCCACAAGGGCACCTAAATAATTGAATAAAGAGGACTAAGTATTTTAGAGGATGAGAAACCATTTGGTAGGGGGTCAAGGACACCATCAATAGTATATTTTAAGGGGTTAATTTTCACATGTTTAGCCTAATTATTCTCTCTATCTCACATTTAATTGCATTATTTTCTATATATTGCTTAGTGTAGATGATGTATTAAGCGTTTTCATGATTCGAAGGCCTAATGTGGTTTAAATGCAGTGAAAATCAAGATAATATGCCATTTTTTAGGAATATTTCACAATCAAGGATCGGAGTAGACAAAAAGGAGTGATTGTGGCAGGAAGGTTTACCACCTCCTTAACTCCAAAGGCGTACAATATATCCTCAATATTCTCCTCCAAATCAGCCTGAAATCCTATGCGCCCAAGAAAATGGGGGACATGGGGAGCCAAGCTCCACTTCACTTGAGTTCCAAGGAAAGAATTAACCTAATCTTTAGGTTTTTGTAGGTAGCTACCCTTTAGGATAAAAATAGGATAGAGAAAGAGATCACTAGGATTCGATTTCTTAGATGTACCTAGAGCACTATTATCTCTTATAATAAACATTTTTAACTATTTATGAAATAAAATGAGTATTTTGGTTTCTTCTCCACCGAGTTAGTTTCTGTGGAGCTAAGTCAGAGGTTAGGTCCTAACCATTGGCCTCAATCTCTCTTATGGTACTCTTGTTTACATTTTATGTTGCGTAGCATATAATATCTCAAAATTGTGTGTTAAAGCCTCCCTCTCTCACCTCTTACAATGGGAGCTTGAGGAGTGCGTATCTTCACCACAGCATCAAAATTATTTTCATTTTATGATTTCTTGGAAAAGTTAGATAGTTAATTTTCTTATCATGGAAATGTTGTAGATGCAAAGGTGGATTTCTATTTCAAGTAGATAGGTAATTTATTCAAATCTTACCTTATCTTTTCCACCATTTTCATGATATATTTGTTAGTGATGAATGCATGGACGTGTACTTTTATTTAAGGTTTGAGTAGAGAAAAAGAGGAGGAATTTATCAACACCATTAGCTTCAATCTCCAACCTCATCAACAAAATTCTGCCTAAGTCACCTTAAACCTTGGTTTTTTGGGAAATCCTCACCACAACACCGAGAGCAACCTTGGAGGTCCAAGATAGGATTTGAGAGAATTTATAAGCTTGAACAAGGGGTTGGATACACATCATCCACCTATATCAACCTTCATTCCACCTCTCTTACCCATTTCCTCACCATTTCTCTGCCTCAAACTACCCCTCAACCTATTTCCTTACAGTGTTTTTAAAGACATCCCGTAGCACTACGCGTAAAATCTTGTAGCGCATCTTAGAAAATGCCAAATAGTCACTTCCTCATCACAAAACCTAATTTCTACCTCATCTAGACCTAGAAATTTGAAACCATGACTCAAATACTCGTAGGTCACCTACCGCCTCCTTCTTTTTCTTCAAAACATAGTTATTTAAAAGTGTAGTTAGCTCAATGATAGGATGCATTGTTAAGAATAAGAGTCAAGGCATGATATGTACGTAGTTCAACTGTATCATTTGTTTAGAATGTGCTCCTATATTAGTTTTGCTCTTTAAAAGTTCAATTCAACAATTTAAATAATGAATTCACTTAGTTTAACTTCCTTTTTTGCATTATCTTAAGTGTGAATTTTTTGCATAGACATTCAGATGAATCATTATTATCTAGAATAGTTTCTTTTCTTGTTGATAGAGTAGTGGTCATGAGTTATTTTCATTTTAGAGTTTATTCGTATGTGCGACCAACTTCCTTCCTAGAATTTGGGACCCCAGAAGTAGTGCATCATCGTAGAACTGAGAAGAGGGTGTCATGAGGAGAATTCATCTCACAGTAATATATCACCGCCAACTCCAAGTTTGAAGAACCCCTGTTGATAAAGTAAATTTGAGTAGCCTTTAGAAGTTGCGAAGACTAAAATATTCCATGTCACCAAAGGACTACATTTAATTATGTTCAACATAGCTAACCATATTCAACCATGGTGATGATATTTTATGATGGCTGGCGATGGTTTCATAGTAGTTGACTATATGTGATTATTGTTAAACATTGTTGACTATGTTTTGACTATGGTTAACAATTTTCGACTATGGATGACCATGGTTTACCATGGTTTTTCATGTTCATCATTTTTAAACATTATTGACCATGTTTTGAATAATAATTACTATGTTTAACATTTTTTTAACTATGGTTGACCATTGTTGACTCTAGTTGTCAATGTTCAAGATGTTTAAACACTATTGACAACAAGCTACCAGAAAATGGTTATGATTCTATGACTATGATTTATTCATGGTTTGACTATGGTTGATCATGATCGACTATGGTTGAACATGGTTTGAATATGATTAACCATTGTTTTACCATGGTTTCGACTATGTTCAACCATAGTTGAACATGATTTTATAGCTAACCATATTTTGAATATGTTTTAACTATGATTTAACATATTTGGTAATTTTTATCTATAAATGGATAATTATTTTAATATACCCCATTTCAATGGTGGTTATTTATGCTTAACCATATTTTCACAATGGTTAACCTCACCATCCCCTATAGGCCTCCATGGTCAACCATAATCAACCATTGTCAACCACAATGGTCTAATATAATTCACTATGGTTCACTATAGGTCACTACGTATAGACCATAATGCCCATGATAAATATGGTTCACCATGGTAGTCATGTCGACTATTGTTGACTATGATGCCCTTGTGATTATAGTCGACCATGTGAGAAATAGTCACCATAGTTAACATATGTTAACGCGTATATAAATTTATAGTTAGGAATTATCAATGTATAAATTAATATTATATTAATATATTGTTATTGTTATTTAAATTTTATAGAATTTTTTCTAATGTTTTTTCCCCATTAGATACCGCAGGGAGTCTTGAGATGATCGTACATTCTTAAACTCGTGGCTTCGTAATAGTAACCCAAGGGCATATAAACCATCAAAATCACTTAGGTATCACACCGGCCTTGACCACATCAACCCTTAGCATCGTTGGATTTAATCCATGGGGTTCCAAACTAGTTACCTTTTCATGATGAAGTGCATTAAATACAACACCTCGTCATCAAATTTCTATGCTCGATCGGAAGCAAGGTTATTAATTTTATATTAATGTTTTAATATATATGTGTGTGTGTGTGTCTCGTTCTGTGTCAATATTATGTTAATTTCCAGAATTAAATATTAATAATATATTATATGTTATGTGTTAACTATATTAAGTATTGTATTAATAAAATAATTGTAAATTAACTCCGTGTCAAAAACCTTAGGTTTGTTATGCATTATGCTAGAGAACTCTCAAGTAAAATGTCTAACTAGGTTGTAGTATGCCCAACTTGAGTAGCTATTATTGGTATAGCTTTAATAGCATATTAGGGAGACCCTTTGGGAGAATATCTAAAGGAACTACAATAGGCATAGCCCCGTGTGTGACCGTTGAGGTCACTCACCGAGTTGACATTGTTTTATCATATGTTCCAATGCCAACAATGGGCGTAGTGGTTGCGGGGGGAGTGGAAAGTGGAGATGAGATCTAGAAGCCGCAGGGCTCAGTGTGTTAATGAGGTTCCAATTGTTCATTCCTTATTCTTTGATAGCATAACTATGAGGGAAACATTGTCGTAACATTTCTTTCTTTGATAAAGTGTTTTCATCATTTCCTCATAAATTTATTGAAATTATTTTCACTTGGAAATGTTTGTAGGTTACAAAGTCGTTGTATTTGTTTTTTAATAGTTACAAAAATTATTAATGTTGCACCTTCAAATGAAATTTCTTTCCCTTAAAATTTTAACTCAAATCTTAGTTTTCATTATTGTTTTCATATTCTACGTACCTCAAAATGCTAAATCCCCTCCCAATAGATTCTCAAACACAAGTTATCCAAATTGAAAAAAAAACTATGGGTACACTAAGTACAAGGGACCGTAAATATCAATCAAATATTGAAATAAATAACTGCAAAAGATTTTGAATTAATTCTGGATAAATATATGGTCCAAAGTGTCATTTTGATAAAAGGTGACTCTCCACAATTGCAATAGTAGAATAATAGACTTATTTAGTCAATTCCAATCCCTTTGTTAAGACAAATTTGTAATTAAATAAGAAGAATAAAAATAAAGTAAAGGAAAAAGAAATAATAAACCAAATAATGACATTGATTAGTGCATTTCCTAAGAGATGGAAAACATTTTTAAGACATAGGTGCAGGCTTTGTTGAAATAAATTAATAGAAAGATGGGCTGATTTTTTTTTTTTTTGAACAACACATTTGAATTTTACGCAATTCTTTAACAACAAATAAAGAACCAAGGATTGTTAATACAATACATAAAATCAACATTTCATAATATGTAAACTCAAAACCTAAAAAAATAATTCAAAACCCTATTAGTTCAATTTATGCATAGTGATTTAGCAACAAAACCTCTCCAAAATGTGTTTCATGGGCACTTGCTTATTTTCTAACAAAAAAAAAAAAAAATCCAATTATTGTTGGATCCTCTCCCTACCCCACTTAAAACTCCACTTTTTGGTTGATCCCTCCGCCTACCCCCTTAAAAACTCCCCATAATACTTGAACAAAGCTAGAGACAACTATAATTCCTATTGCTAATGGAATTATAAATTGCAACTTTCAAAACCATAAATCGTAGAAAATAAAGGATTTATGTAGCTTACAAAAATACAACCCCGCAACAACAAAGGATCAAAGGGCAACCAATGTATTTAGTTATAAATGTAGGATCAATGCAACGATAAAGAAAGGATTATACAACCAAAATAAAATCAAGATTCAATTGCTTAAAATTTGTGTTGAGAATGCATGAGTCTCATAAGAGAATCGATTATTTCAGAGACCTAGATCATTTCTTTTTTCCCAACCTTGGTATTTCCTCCGGGTTTTATAGTCTTATACCTCCCGAATCAATGATATTGTGGATTAACCTATAATTTCTAAGGAAACTTGAGTCTCGGTGGTTCCCTTGGAAAATCAAGGAAAATTAAATGAATCCAAGGGCCAATGAAGGTCCAATGGTGAAGGAAGAGGAAATGGTTGTGATAGGTGGGTGAATAATTTGGAGAACACAAAAATATAATCTATTTAAATTAAAAAAGAAGGGAAAAAATTCCTGGGATTGTGATTTTTGGATAAATATAACCATATAATATTGTATATGATGAAGAATGTTCAATGAAGGTTAAATCTCAACCACCTAATTATGAGTGATAATTTAGTTATTCAAATGGAATGCCTATTCAAAAATATACCATGTCTATTTCATTATAAGTGATCAATGTTTTCTTAGTTATCATTGCTAAAGTTTACGAATACATACATACTTTACCTACTATAATGAAATATATTCAACAATGTGACATAAAAAAGGAAACAATGCTATTACACATATCCACCTTTAATAAACTCTTTTGAAATGATGCTAAAAATGTTGGGAGAATTAATTTTCATTTAGCTGGAACAAAATTAATCGCACACACATAAACTCATTAACTAGGTTAGGTCTTATTATTTCATCATATTATAAAACATATGCAAGTAATAATTAATAAGTAATACGATCCATGAGGGCTTCATTACAGAGAAACCCCACAAAGACGTGGGTTCATATTGGGGGATATATAATCTAGAAAAAAATACATAATATATTCACGAGATATATAGGGGGTAAAGTGTTTTATATTGGGAGGTAAAAAAATGTGGAGCTCAAAATTAATGAAAAGATATAAGCGTATAAAAAATGTTAATGAAAATGGATACTGTTACATAAAGAAAGTAGAGGAGATTTAAATTAGGAAGGTGTATTGCTTATATTGGCAGGGTGTTGGGTCAATGCATTTTAGGAGGTATTTTCCAATATGTAATCAAATTAAGGCATTGTTTAATATGTGTGATCGCGCATGATATGATAGAGGTCTACTGTAGGTGAAGCCCCACCGTACTTGATCAATAAAAAACTCACTTTATAAGATCATGGAATTCAATCGAACAAAATTCATCATGGACTCCTCACCGTTTACACACTTGAAACCATCATTTTCAAACCTCAATCATTTCAATCACTTACGTAATATTGAAATTGAAATCACTCTTGCAAAATAAGCATCTCTCATCACTCAACACTCGATTCGTGGGTAAAAAAGGAAAACTCCATAAATCATTCAAATGAAATCATATAATAAAAAACCTATTGCAATCATCAAACCATCAACTATGTAACATATTGTAATAGGTATATAATAGCTATTTGCTCAACACTCCTTTCAACAATGATGTAGGTGACTTTGGAGAGACTTAGAAATCAAAGTCCTTAGATTGTAATGACAGGAAATGCTGAAGAGATCATTTTAATATTTCCAAATTATTACCCACCCATACCCTCAACCGATTCCGTATCAAAAAGTTATGGCTAGTCAAATTTTGCCCAAACTAGAAAAATTCAAAGTAAAAAGTCAAACTCAAGGTGTCACGTGGCGTGGCACTCAGATAGGCCGTCACATGGAAGCAAAGTTATTATTCATGGTGGGACCCACAACCCATGTGGTGACCTAGTCAACAAAATAGGTGGACCCACAAGCAAGTGATGTGGCAACACTACAAGTTACACATGGAAAGTAGGTGGAAGAGGGTATACATGTGGACCAATGAGAGACCGTCATATGGCTCAATCACATGGTGCCACATGGTACCTAAAATTAGGCCCAAGTGGCCTCGGCATGGTACAAGCTCCATTTTTTTCTTATTCTCATGGTTCTCGAGGAGTCACAAAATTAGTAGTCCATGGGTTTTGAACCCAAAACCTCCGTAATGTAAGTAACTTAATATGACCATGCCAAGCATTGTCCTGCAACCACGCAATTGTCTTATTCACCTTCCCACTTTTATAAAATGTCATTCAAATGGTTCAAATGAACAATGGAGAATACATGAGAGATGAGGGTGCAAGGCATCAATGCTACCATGAAGTCGAAGAAGATTCTAGGAATATTGTCGTAGCATATTAGGGAATATTCCAAAGATTATTCTATTTTTAGAAATCTTTAATATTCCTTGGGGGAGATTTTTTACGATGTCGAAATTATGCCAAATTTATACTCAATTAAACCATTTTTTACCAGGAGTCTGACCCGCGTAGTCCATTTTCTCGATCCGAGCAAAGAATAAGCCGTCCATGTTCAGGAAGAGAATATTTGAGGAATATTTGGAGATCCTGGGAGCCCATGATTTGACGTACGAAAGGGGTTGTGTTTATCTCATATTTTACAATTTTTCACAAGTAACACAATGGCGCAAGATGTTTCTTCATTCAAGCAGTTGATTTTTAGGTTGTTCCTATACTTGGAAGTATAATATGGATTGTTTCATGTATTCGTTTGATTTTGTTGAGATGATGATTTTATTTCAATATCCATATATGCCACTTTGTGAGAGGATCCTTGTATGCCACTTTATGTGAGAGGCCATTATTTTGTCACGTTGAAGGAGAGATTTTATGAGTGATTGTTATTATAGAAGAACGTCATGTGGAAATACATGGCACTCTAGTTATGGGGGATCATCCTTGTATTGAAAAATATTATATCATGTAATCACTATCTTCTTGCAACAATTAATGAAGTGACTTCTCCTACTCTGACACTGTGCCCAAAGACGTAACACACATCGTGGAATCCATTATCAAGTTGTGTGTATTATTTTATTTGATGGTTTCCTTTATGTTTCCTTTTATTTAAAGTATTCACATGTCGTTTCACATACCCTTTCACATGAAATAATGCTAACATCACAAAAGTAAATATCTTGGTTAATTCTAGTAGTTAATCAAAATGGATATGAGGAAGTTTGATCTTCAATAGAATCCAATATTGATATATATTCTACAAGATGCCCTTGGAATCAATTCAACTTATTCTTCAAACAAGACTTATGCAATTCGGAAAAAATATACACCTTTTACTTTGCTTTGGAGGAGCTCGATATTGAAATTGAATTATATATATAATTGAAAATTTTTGATATCTTAACTGTGGCCCTATAGTAGCCCTCCGAGGATTATTTAAAATTCCATAGGTCTGACCCGATTTGGATTCTCTCAAGACAAAGTTGTGTCCAATCTCCCACAATGACCTAATTCTCGGACTAGTTCAGAGAGCGAACTTGTACTAATTGCCACAAGTCACTGTTTTGTCCTTTGTCTCTAAAATTGATAGCCAAGAAACTACACCATGTAATTGTGACCAATTTTTACGGCACTCCAATCCGATCCCCCAGAGAGAGAGTTATTGAACTTTTCCCACAATCACCTCTTTGAGATGAAATTCAGGAGCTCGAAACAAAGACCTAAATTCCACAAAGATATCTCCAAAAATATTGTGAACCAAGCTCTGAAATTTTTAGGAAATATTCCTCAGATTTTGTCATACCCTAAAATTTCAGCTTCCGAAACTTTGCAGAAAAAAATTTATAGCGAAAATTACACGATGACCGTTTGGAGCAAACAAACCCTAGAATCAAAAGCTCGATACCAAATGTTGTGTAACCACTCCAAAAGAGAAGAAAAGAGATATAAACACCTTAGAAATGAGCCACTTCGAGGGCAACCTCCAATACATTACATAAATGAAAATTCTTGGATGATCCAATTTACAAAACCTCCTTTCTATATATAGGAGTCCATGGGGCCATAATGTAATCCTAGTGGGCCACAATGTAATCCTAACGCGACCCAACAATAATTTAAGGGCACAATAATAATAAAATGGGGGTTACAAGGGTACAATAATAACAATAAGGTTACACTAACAACAATAAGGGACTATACTAGTAACATAGGGACCCAACATTTTTTCGTCTACTTCGTATGTTGATTATTTTTAGTCGCATGCCCCCTTCCTTGGCCCTAAAGCCTCTCCTTATTTCTGATTGGAACAATAAGCTAGGGTTGTAGGAGCGCAGCAAAGAAAATCACCTAAAGCAGGTAGTGTACCCATAACCAGATGTAGTTGAGTAAGTTGGTTTTGTAGTTGGTTTAGTACCAAGATAAGCACCAATGGAAAAGGGCATCTCAATAATAAAGAATCACTATCATTACACGCTCTATAGGGTCGGAATGAACCGGCTAACCTTATTAGACAAGAACTTTTTCTTTTTCTCGTTATGTGCTTGATTTAATTTTTGAAAACTATAATTTAGATTTCATTTTAAAACTGTAATTTCTCATTTTCGACAAGAAAATAAGGCTCAAACCTTAGACACAACCTTTTTTGTGTGCGTATTTCATTTTAAAACTACAATTTCTCATTTTCATACCGTAAAAAAGAAACTAGGTTGATTCAAATTCTCATTTTCATACCAAGAAAGAAATTGTACCTAGTTCCATACATTCCCTTCATTTCACACGAGGGACAAAAATTTCGAATCCTTACATTTAGATCCTAAAAAGTAATATTTCTCAACAAGATTAAGGATGGAATGCTTTGAAACCGTATTTTCTATTCTATAATCGATATTATATATATGGGTGTGATCAAGGATCTTGTTTTCCTCTATAATTATGGATTTTCCAAGTTATTTTGCACCAACCTTCTCCGTTCGATGTGCACGTCGATCTATTTCAGCATGCTCGCCTGTCGAACCGTTGATCGAGGTTTATTTAAAGGTGCTAAGTTGTTGATCTACTTAGCGAAGCTTGGTCGCCGAACCGGTAAGATTAGTGCCATGGTAATGAAGAATCGATATCTGCAAGAAGCTCTGCACCGTGCTAATGACCCTATTTCACAATTCATTGATTGAATATGCCTTCACTTTGGAGTCTATTCCAAAGTCAAGAGAAATCTAACTATCGACCGAACAACCCCAACCTAATTATATCGAAACCTAATTATTTATCGAATTATTATATGAAGTACCGTCCGGTTTCCTTAAAACAAGCTACATGCTTTTTCCATTGAACGAGTTATACCAAAATTTGATCATTCAATACCAATTATCGATCCGAAAAATGAACGAAGATGTGTATTTTCGCCGAATTGAGTCTGGAATGATCAATTTATGTCTTCGTCTCCTCGCGTTAGTGTCTTATATAGAAACAATTTGTTTTTTTATCTTCCGAAAGGCTTGGCATGAATTACTTTGTAGGTAATACAACACATGTAATACATGCGTTATGATATTTCTTTAGATTTAAATAACACGTGTAATTGTGCTCCATGTTTAGTGTTACAAAACAATTAATTAACAATTTGGTATCATTTAATTTTAATGGTAGAACATTAAATAAATCTCTAGGCCTACCTTAATTTAATAATATACTACTATATATGATTCCGGGTTTGATAATTTCAGCTTTCTTGTAACATTTCCTATTGTTCAACATTCATCTATAGTCGTGTAGTTCCCTTCATAACTCTATGATTTCCTCAAGACGAGCATACAATTCCCTCCAAGACGAGCATTTCACGCACTCCCAAGACAATCGCCTATTTCATCTACACTTGCTTTAGCTATGAGGTTGTTTACAACACAAAGGGTGAATTGGAATGCCAATAAAAAAAATCAGCACATGACATCCTATGGATCAATGGCATCAACCATTTCCCACTCCACTCAAGGCAAGGACTTGCTACCCCGCAAATTTCCTTTCTTTTGCAATGATGTGTTTACGATAGAAGTATTGAGAGTATGTCATATGGTTGATGTGTGAGGGAGATTTCCAATATTAATCACATTTACAAATTACCACACTTACGGCGTTAAAAATCATACTCCATAAGAATCACACCCCATAAGAATATAACAAAGTAAGGTGCATGTACAATCGAAATTCCCCTCCCATTACCTACATATGCATTTTAAAGAGGTCGATTGCAATCTCGATGAGATGGTTTTATTGTTGTCCTACCAAATACTTTCACATTTCAACTATCACTTTTTATCATCTCAATTTCCCCTTCCTCTACATTTCCATCACATGTGTGACTTTCATACTTACATTAGTCAATTTCGCTAACTATATATCATAAGTATAAGATCCAAATAACGTGTGTTTTTAATCCAAAAATTATTTTATTTTATGTTTTTAATCAAATAAAAATAACGTGTGGTTTTCAATTAAAAAAAATTACCATATTTGATTTTTTTAACTAACCAAATAAATTAATTTTATTCATCAACAGAAAAATTTAAGGTAAAAGACATAGAATAATTTCAAACTAGAGTTAATCCTCCCGTGTCATAGTGGTAGGTAGAAACATTTTTTGATTAGAAGTATGGTTCTCTAATTTTCATTTTAATGTCTAAATTCTATAAGTTTAGGTTATTAACAATATTATATGGTTACAAAAAATATTTGGTTAGTCCATTCATCTATGTTATCATTGTTTTTCATTCTAACTTAAGTATAATTAAACTAAGCAAAAGTATCTAGAATGCAATTTTTATTTTGTAAATATTATAAGTTTAAGGTTATTAACAATATTATATGGTTAGTAAAAACTATTTGGTTATTCTATTCATGTATATCCTCATTGTTTTATACTTAACTTTAAATATAATCATACTAAGTATGAGTACCTATAATGTAACCTTTATTTAAATGTAATAGTTTAGTTCATACTTTTCAAACTTTAATAATTAAACTAAGCGACATGAAACGTTAGTTATGTGACATTGTTATATATTAATAATATTGTTTTTGGAAATTAAATTTCATGTATCAAATTAAAAAAATAATAATTACTTAACTTATTATAAAATTATATTTATCAAGAATATTTGTGTTATAATAAATGTTTTGGAATTGCAATCAAATGTGGATTTCACTGAAGCGCACTTTTCCTTTTCCATCCTCCAAATTTTTAACGTCTGTAACTTTTTAAAGTTTTCTCCAAAACCCATTTTGATATGAAGTTGGTATTTTTCTTCAAAAAGATTTACAAACTATTTATAATTATCATTTTTTATTGAGTTAAAATATAGGAATATTTGTGCTATAATAAATGCTTCGAATTGTGTAATCAAATGTGGATTTTACTAAAGTGTACTTTTCCTTTTCCATCCTCCAAATTTTTAACGTGTGTAATCTTCAAAGTTTTCCAAAACCCCATTTAGATATGAAGTTGGTATATCAAGCTTTTATCTTAACAAATATTATTATAATAGTACACCACAAAGTACTCATAAGGTGTATATTTCATTAATGTGTACATCGCTAGTTTTTAGGTTTAGTTTGCATCAAATCATATACATAGAGAGTTGCTGAGGATGGAAGTTACTTTGGGTGAATTAAATCGCCAAGGAGCATCTAAGTCAAGTATAGCCACACAGAATCATGCGTCGATAAGCAATTCATCTCGGTTCCATCAAAACATTCTTCAACACAATAAATGGGGTAGCCTCGCTCAGGCTTATCCTAGTCACAACATAAAGAAAAATAGTAATACACTAGCATGAATCCATCTTATCTCCACATCTATGACAACATAGAAAAATCAAATACTTTGAGATGAAAACCTCATTTTAGACCGAAAAAATTAATGAAATGTTTGGTACCACAAAAGATTTAATCTCTCAAGAAATCAAACAATTAATATGAATTAAGAGAATAATAACATTATTATAATAAGATACACTAATTGTATTACATTATTATTACTTTCTTAATATAATAATAATAATAATAATAATAATAATAATAATATAGCATATATTGTTATTAATATTAGTGTTCTTATAAAGTATAATATTAATTTTAAGATATAACTAGAAATATAAAATTAATACTATAATAATAATAATGTAGCACTATTTTTCATTTTCTTAGGTAATGTGCTTAGTGAGATCACTAGAATATTTGGTATTTTTCTTATAACTATAATAAATTCGCATCTAAGCCATCAAAATCATGAATCGTACTCGTGCTGCACTACACCAACCCTTAACACGACTATATTTTTTCCACAAAGTTTTCAACTAATGGTTTTTTCACCACAAAGTGTCTTAATAAAGCACATTGTCACTATTGATTTTACCACTCATAAGATATAATATAGTAGTACTATTATTATTATGATGATGATAATAATATTGAATAGTAATAATATTATAAATATAAACTTTTTAACAATATGTATATTATTATATTTATATTTATATTATGTTAATATTAAAAAAAAATTTCTAGGGAAATATCGTGGCTAAAATATAGTAGTACTATTATTATGATGATCACAATATTATTGAAATAGTAATGAAACAACAATATTATAAATATAAACATTTTAATTTTATATTATTATATTATTATATTTATATTATGTTAATATTAATATTTTTTTTTTGAGGAAATATCAAGGCATATCCACCCACAGGATCACATTCCGTCACCTTAGTAGCAGACGAACCCCATGATCGTGGAGATCATGTGTTTTGCTCAAAATTGAAAGTGATTGCCGTACCAAACCTAAGCGACCGACAGTCTCGCTACCGCATTTTGGCATCGTGAACGCTCTCAAAAACTCGATGTCGTATGAGGAAGATATCGCGTTTTATTCATTTTTCTAAACACCTAAAATTTTCGTGACAGGTGACTAGGATGCCCATCAAAGACAGCAAATATAGTCGTGAAGAAGATAGGTCTCGTCGTGATTTAGGCACCGTGGACAACAAAACCGATGCGTCGTATGAGGAAGATATCACGTTTTGTTCATTTTCCTAAACAAGCCTAAAATTTTTGTGACAACAATGCATCAGATGCTCAGCTAGCATGCTATTACAATCAATAGGTGGCATATACTAGGAATATTTCCTTTTCTTAAACCCAATTAGATTTCACCATGTGGCACATCCAAGGTCGAAGATGGAGATGTATGTGCTTATTTGGCACCGTTGGATGGGTGACACGGAAAGCCCCAGGTCGCCTGTCCCTGCATGTTTGTATAAAATTTATGTGAGGTCGGGGGGTTCAACCCTGCGACCTCCTCGACACACTAGCAAACACATCTCCACCGTCTCCACTACACTTTGGGTTCTTACCATATAAGTCTTCCGCATTATTTTAAATTGTAATGTTTTGAATGTTGGGAGGGGGCACTGCTAGCGGCCCCATGGACTGCGTTCACATGGAAACGCTTAAACCTCGACATCAAACAATTAACCATGCGGCTACAACAAACCATAACTTCCGGCGGTGTTTTCGTGTCATGGTCACATGTCACGCCGTGACATAAAATCGTAATGTAACGCAAGCCCATAACCCTCTTCTTTAACCCCTAGTGGAAAACTATAACTCGTCACATATGTAGTTTTCATGGTAATGAATGCCATAGTCTTCGTATTGTTGATGCCTCCGTGTTCCGCTCCATTGTTGCGGAGTTTTAAAACTATAAACTCAGGGGGTTTAAGGTGAGGGGCTCGCTTGTGACCACCCCACCCTAACCACCAGGCTTAAATTCAAATGGTTTATTCGCGTAGGATTTAGTGTTGGCCTAAAATTCTAGGATTTTTGCCAAACTAAATGCGGTTAATCGCAATTTTCCACAATTAGTGGAGGTTTTCTAGCCGAGATTGGGAAGAGGCTTGAGAGTCAATTCTTGAATTCTTTGGGAAACAAGAGTCTACCTAGACCAATTTGAGCATTCGAGCCACTGGTGCGCAGAAAACAACCATTATAGGCTTGTAAACACATGTATTTGAAATTTTAGCATAATGACAAAGAGGGATATGCCATCGGGAGCTAGCCCACAGATGTAGTCCAGGAGGGGTGAATTGCTTCATCATGTCTATTGTGTAACCTTATGTTTGATGTTTATTCTCTCGTTATACATCACAGGCTGTGCTGTTATTTAGGCTATTTTCATGCTTACAACTCACAAATTCATCTATGTTTCATGGTTAAAATACTCATTACTTAAGCAAACAAATGGAGAAAAATTGTACATGTTTTTATTACCGAAAGGGTATTTAGCACAGAAACTAACACACTCCTTTTCTCAGCATCAGGTTTGTATTAGAGCTAGAGTTTAATATCTCGGTGTTTTGTGTGCAAAGATTTGTTTAACCGTTTGGTGCGGGTTTACATGTCAGCTAGGCTCAAGCTCGAGAGAGGATAAGGAAAATTGGTGGAAGGAAGAGGCTCTCAAAGGGAGCCACAACAAAGGAGGGAAAATGTTTCGCATTCTCCACCATCTAGTTCACCTCCAAAATAAGTAGAAGTAGCACTTTCACATGCCTCTAGAAAGGAATGAGATACTAGAATGAGAAGGATCCAAACTTCACAAGGAAGTTCGTGGATCATCAAGAGGTCACAATGATGAAGATAAATCAAAGAAGGGAAATGGAGGAATTGGAGCGCTTAAATTCACCATCATCACCCTAATCTTCATCCTCATCATCCTCTACTTTAGCCTCGGGTGACACTGCCCACACAAGTCAAAGAACGCTCATAAAATTCTTTTCTAAAACTTGATGTTAAGTTTGAATTTCCAATGTTTAATGGTGGAAGTAAATGCAGTAAAATATTGATAATTTCATTAGGAAATCGGAGGTCTATCTCACTACAAGAAAAAAGGACATCGGGTGAGGATCATGCTTATGACGGACCTTTAAGGTCCGTCACCAATGTCACATATGGTGAGGGTCCTTAAAAAAACATCACCGTAAGTGTATATAGTGATGGCCCTTTGCTGTCCGTCACCAAAGTCATTTTCAATGATGTTTTGTGAGGGTCATTAAAGGCCCATCACTAATTCTCTCTTTGGTGACACTTCTAGTGATTGCATCTTAATGACCTCACCCATGCTATTTTTGTTACTTTCGTGACAACAAAAAATGTTCGTCACCATTGATCATTCAAATGAGTTTTTAAGGAAGTTGTGTGCTTGTTAATGTATTTTTCAGCTAAAAGATAACGATTGAATACTTCATTATCAAGGGAGTCTTTTCATAATATTTCATTGCCATAGTGGTTAGAGTCAAACAATTTTTTAAGTAGTAATTAGTGTGTATCATTTCCCTCAAGTAATGACTAGTTGAATAGATTTTTCCTATGAGTCAACACATGATTCATATCTATTAAGTTTATTATCTAGAAATTTCCCTTTAGATAAAGTCCCACTAAAGGTGTGTAGGAAATATATTATTTAATACATAATCAAGCTCATGGAATTCTATTAATGAGAAATACCTAACACTCCTCAACATTATGGGCACACCTTAAATTAATTCTTTGTCACACACTAACATTTCTTATCACCTTGCATGTCTTGGAACATCTTTGTACTGAGAATACCTTGTCATGAAACTCGACACCCAAGCACATGGTGGAATGCACTAGAACAACATAGAACTCTCCTAACATGTGTTGGCATGCATGCATCCCTAGCATGCCCCGGAACACCTTGGTTGAATGCATTGACATACATTAGCACTTGGCACATAATGCCACTGGGATTTATTGGGACCTATTATTAGTGTGGTTAGCATTCCCTTTTGAAAAATATAAACTCTCAACTTATTAACCCTCTTATTTGTTCTTCCTTTTTGTTTCCTTGAAACTTTCGACAGACATTGACATACCCCGGCACCCCGCACATCCTTAGCACCTCGACATATATTGGCATATCTTGGCACTATTTGGCACATATAATTAAGCGCACCCCAGAACTCCCAAGCACACTTTGAGAGTTCTTAAAATGCCTCGATATTACCTATCATGCCTTACCAATCCTTATTATATCTTGTCAATCCCTCTCATGACAACTAACACTCATTAACATTAGACTGCATGCATTTCCTTATATTCATTAACTACCATGAATTTTGACCTAGTGCTCCATTAATGTTTTGTCCTGTTACCCCTTGCACTTCTCAACATGCATTAGCAATTTCCTCTCTAGCACACTAGCACTTTCAAACATGCCCTTCCACTTTATAGCATGAAGCAATAGCACTCCATGACACATATTGGCACTTGTCACATGTTGGCGCTTGGAAAGTCTTAGCATGTACGAAATAATTCTTACATGCCTTGGTATAATTTGGCATGGTTTAATATTAAATTTATTTTGAGATCTACCCATTAAAAGTAAAGATGAGAAGCAACAAAGGAAGACCCGTACTTAGAATGCACTAACACTTTACACTTGGCACCTATTTGTGCCTAGTGTTGGTGTGCCTAGCATCCCCTCTTGGAAAAAGTAAATTGATGACTTATTAACCCTATCTCTGTTCATTTCCTTGTATTTTAACTTGTTTCTCCCTTTTTTTTCTCTCGATGTACCCCAAGTACCCATCGACACACCCTCGCACATCTTGGCATGCCTTATCACTTGGCACATCTTAGCATGTTTGACATGCCTTCACACTATTTGACACATCTTATCATTCCATAGCACGCTCTTGCCACTCATGTCCCCACAGCAAATATTTACCACAACTTGGGAACCCACCACCCTTGATACTACAAGCCATGTGACAATATTGGCTCGTTTCTTTCAACTGAAAATCTCGACCAATCGCACCTACTATAAGTATATCGTGCCTTGGTCACTTAAGAACTTCCTATAACTCATCTTATGCCACTCATGCCCAATCTCAACTTGTCCCACTTCACTAGTTACCAAGTCAAGGATCACATGATCTAGCCATGTCATAAAATAACTAAGCAACTTAGCTTTCATAGGAAATATTTCACATGTATGTTAAGTTCATATAAACAATAGAACAATAATTGAGAGTTTGCAAGAACCACAAGATGCACAAGAACACAAGATATAAGCCGACAAAAGTCGAGTGCCCCAAAACTTATACACAAAAATGTACAATATGCAATTATATATAATATTTTAAAACATGATCATGTAGCCAACATGTGCCACATCTCATATAAAGATAGCTAAAGGAAAAACAATGCTGTTCCTAGCACAAAGTGATCTATCTTTGTATAAAATCGATATGTCGTATCCTCGCATAGCAACCATAGGCTTGCCTCTTGTAAATCTTATTATGAACTTCTCCCCAACACACTTCATCCTTAGCACACTGAATTACTGACACTCCCTAAAGACACACTTCTTATTCCTTCCTTTCCATGCATTTTGACCTAGTTATCCCTTGATATGCCCCGACACTCCCCTTACACTTTTTAGCATGCACTAACATTTTCCGACATGTGTTAGCATGCATTTTCATTCCTAATGTGCATGCCCCGACCCTACATAGCTATCATTCTTCACAACTACCTTGACTTAATTTCCAACTCGGGAACCCAAACCAAGCCCTCACCTTACTTTGGAAGAGCTCACCAAGTTACGCTGCCACACAACTAGACTATGTTGTTGAATTATGTAGCTTGGGAGGTACTCCACAAGCCTAGTGGATTTGGGTTTGTGTGATTTTATCACAAAAGGCTTTGTGGAAAGAATCCAAGCAAAGGGATTTTGACCCAAGATGGGGTTTAAAATATAAAGGAAAATTAAAAAGGAAAAATAATATTTCCAAGGTCTAAGTGGACAAAAAATGTAAGTTCTAGAGGGTTCGTAGAAGAGGTTTAGGTAAAAATATTTAAGAAGGCCTTAGGACGAAATAAAGAACATCAAGTGAGAAGGAGATCATCTTATCAAGGGGGCAAAGAGAGATGTAGTCCCAAAGCAGGCTTCTAAGTAAAAGTGGCCGAGTAAAGGTTGCGTAAAGGGATGCCATGATCATCCTCCAAGATCAAGATCATCATGCAAGGGTTCACAAGAATGTTGAACATACCTTAATAGCTTCTGTTAGAGATAGAATTAGGGATGGCATATTGTTGGTTATCTTATGGTAGATCGAGCTTAAGAGAGGTTTCTCATGATAACTGGGCATGTGATTTCAATGGTGTCCTCGTGTGAAGGCCACATCAAATTCCGAAATGTTGAAATTTGGAACAAGAAACATTGAAATTGGAAACCGTAAAGGACAAAAAAAATGTACCCACACTAGTGAGGAATTTTGATGCACCAGGAGTGAGGAATGCTGGGCGTCTAATTTATTTTTCCCTTAAATAAATTGGACAATAAATTGTACTCATCTCATAACAACTTGTGTCGCTTAACTAAGTCATGATGAGTGATAGCTCAAGAAATTTTGAGATGGTGGTCTAATATGAGGCATGTAGAGGTATTAATCTAATATTTTTGGAGTCCAATGGCATTTTATGCATTAGTGGCGTGTAAGTGAATTAGTTAATGCAATGGGATGAGTAAAAATAAGTTTAAATAGTCTTAAATAAGTGCGTGATGAGCTAGTGAGAGGTTGGCTAGTGAATTAAATTAGATTTAATTCATAATGAGTGATCAGACATGATAACCGATAATTCAATATTAATAGTTGCATGCATGTTAGTTCCAAGGAAGACCCAATTGAGACAGAGGTTAAAGGGAACATAACTATCATTGTATTTATACAAATTTCTCGTGTGCAATTATAAAGTCATTAATGGCGCGATGGATCGCACAACTCAAGGAAGATGGATTTTCCTAATTAATAGGGAGCTAATTCCCTAGGAATTGCACAAGGAGTAAGCCGCAGTGAAGGAAGGCTAAGAATTGGCTAAGTACTAGATGGAGTTTGCCTAGACTGGGAAAAAATTGGCAAAGTAAGGAGAATATCATGAGAGATTAAGCATTGTATTGTTTCATGATTCCTTAACTAATACACAATAGAGATACAAAGGTTTTGAGCAAGCGCTTTTCCCTGTGACACATCTTGTGTTGTGAAATTGATAATTTATTTTCTTACTTATATGTGATTGTGTGCTCGTGTTTTATTTCCAAAAATTGTAGGAAGGATTCAATATCTTGTTTTAGTACATTACAAGATCGTATTGAATCTCATCAAGTTATATTTTGTACATGGTATCAGAAAGGTGAATTTTTGGGTGGAGAGTTTGCGAGAATATCCGAAGATTTTGGTGTAAAATTTTCAAAAAAATAGCATATTTGGATTCCTTGCAAAAAACTATCCAAATGGAAAATAAATTAGGAGCTCGTATAGTGAGATATCACGATTTAAAATCAACTTTTTTTAGAAACTTTTGTAATGGCGGGACAATTACAATGTGTGCAAGTCAAGAAACTATATGCACTTGAGGTACCGTATGCATGAAAAAGCTTTCGAGGAGAAAATCGCAGGTTAGAGACTTGCCCCGTTTAGAGGGAGCAGCACAAATTACCTCTCAATATGGTGCCTTAGAACTAGTCTCACACAAGAGCAATCATAATTGGAGAAGCAAAGAGGATACCGAGTGGAAGCATCCACTCAAGTAGAGACCTCCAAAAGGGGAAATTTCAAGCCAAATGGGTAGAGGGAACACACGCAACCATACCTTCAGTGAAAGGTGGGGTGATGTAGACATAATCCCCAAGATAAGAAATTTGGGCAGGTTCCATTGAGATGGTGTGTTCTTACAGATCGAACCCAGATGTGAGGAGTCCACAATACAACAATAGTAGGAAGGATAAGTTAGAGTATTGACAGCAACATATGTCAATAAGACATAACCTTATGAAAAATGTCAAATACTAGACTTGGCGATCGTAGTTGGCAACCATGCAAAGGGCATGTATGTAGATGCCGGAAGAGTGGGCGCATAGAGTCTGGGGGCAGAGACATGGGTAGTAGCTAAGCAAGAAATAAGAATCGATGAAAATGAATTATACTAATTCAGCTTTCTCGTGAGGCTATTCAATTTAGGATTTCATAGTGCAAAAACAACACTAGAGAAGTGTTGCATGCAAAATTCCAAAGTTACTAGACCAGGATACAGAGATTGAATTCTTTCTGTTGGAGAGGAGTGTTGAAATTTGCAACAAGAAACAAACAAACTGGCAACCGTAAAGGACAAAAATTCACCTAATATCGCAGGAATTTTGATGTATCAAGAGTGAGGAATGTGAGGTGTCTAATTTATTTTTCCCTTTAAATAAATTGGACAATAAATTGTAATTTCTTCTCATAACAAGTTGGGTCATTAACTAAGTCATGATGACCGAGTTAGTCAATACAGAAATTAGATTTGAGGTGATGGAGGTGGATATTGGTGTCACCCATCTATTCCATCAGTCTTCACTATTCTCTCTCTTTCTGCCACTTTCCTTAATTATATCAATAGCTTAATATTTTTGTCGTGCTTTTTGGGTCCTAAACTTATGGAGCAGCTTTTGAGGCCCCAAATGACGTTTTCCGGACATGAAATGTTTTTGAAATTTCAGACAAATTACATTACTATTTGTAGTCTTCGTGGTATATATTTCTAACAAGGTATCATACAACAAATGGAGATCATATGACCAAGTTACTTAACATGGAAAGTTGGCTACCCAACTACCCCCCACCCGGGCCCATAAACTCTTGTGTTACATCTCCTCTAGTTAGGTTCTCTCTTTTTTTTCAATAACAAAAGGCTCTTGAGCCTTATTGTAACATATTTTAGAGGTATGTAGTTGCCACATCTCTTCTCAAAGAGAAGCTACCATTGCACACGCTAATTTGCTTTCCATTTTGTCCGTAAGAATTTTTCATATTTGATATTGTTTTAAAATGAAGTGTTATTTCTACTACATTCGTGTTTATGTTTATTTCTATATTTTATTGTGTTCTCGCATATGTCTAGATCATGAGGGTGTAAGTTTAGGCATGTAGAGGGTTTTTAATATTTTTGGAGGTCTAGTTGTAGTCGATGCATTAGTGGGGTGTAGGTGTGAATTTTTTACCTCATTAATTAAGTTAAAATCGCCTTAACTAGTTCTAACTAAGTGATGTGTTGAAGAGAGATCCACTCCACCAAATTAGACGGACCCACAATGAGTGATCAATAAACAATCACAATGCACCATTAATACTTGCATGCATGTCCGTTTCGAGGAAGATCCAACGGAGATAGAGGTTAAAGGAAACATAACTATCGTGGGCCTCAGGCCTTATGCTGCATTTCCCCATGTGAAATTATAAATTCATTGATGCTATAATTGATTGCACAATCAAGGTGAAGTGTTGATTTCTTTAATTATGGTGTGAGTCAATTCCCTAGAATTACGTGAGCAAGGCAAAACAAGGAAGGTTGATAATTTGGTATACTCACCGATTTTGGCCTAAATCAAAATAGGAGGACAATTGGTAGAGTGTTGGAAAATCCTTGCGAGAGATTAAGCATCGCATTACCATGATTCACCGTCTTAATACACAATAGATGAGGGGTTTTCGAGTGCGCTTTTCCCCGTATACATCTTTGCGGTTCTACAATTAATAATTCTCTCTTACTTATATGTGATCGTACGATCATGTTTTGTTTTCGCAAATTATATGAAGGATTCAAGATCTTGTTTTAGTACATCCAAGATCATATTGAATCCCATTCGTTAGATTTTTTACATGAAATATAAGAGAGGGTTGATACGATCTTGTCTTGTGGTGGTTAGCAGACCTGGGGTTCCATGGATAAAGACCAACACAATGGAGAGGGATTGTACTGTAATTTAGAGCCATGACAAGGGATTTCAGCGTAATATTGATTGAGGTAAATCTGGCTGAGGGTCAAATTGAGATATGAAGTTCATGTCAAGATTCAATAAAGAAATTCCGTAATCTATGGATCCATATGAGCTAGTCGAGTCTCTTATGGAGGCAAGAGTCGTGGTTTTTTCTATGGGTGGACAAGGTTTTTTTCACAACAATTAGAAGAACATAAGCATAGTGCCCTAGTTAGGACAATTTCCTAGTATGTTTAGTCTATAAGGTATTCTTAAGACCGTGACAAATTTCCACATTTTGAACTAGTTCTCCCTTGTGTTTCCATGGCACTCCCTACCACACACGAACCCTAGCAGCACTCGGCACATCCTAGCATGTCTCCGGCACTCTAGCATTCCTTGGCACCACCTAGCATACCTTCAAACTCCCTCCTTAGCACACCCAGAAATCACTCGTTGATACTCCCCGTCACAAACTCTATTCATTCATTTCTCGCATTTGAGACGAGTGATCCCTCGAAGCTCTCGGGCACTCCCAAACACCGTCTGCATGCATTGGAACACCCCGGAACTCCGACACATTCGCATGTTTCCCAAGCTCAGCATGCCTTTTTAATAACACTTCCTAGCATACCTTTATGTACTCTCTTAGAACACTCGAAAATCATCGACACTTCCTATCACAAACTCTTATTCATTCATTTTTTAAATATAGTTTTATCCGTCCGTTATGATAACTGTCTAGTGGAATATCCATGATAATTTACGAATCACCCAACATATCCTTTATATAGGTCATATGATGATATTTCTTCACACTTATTTATCTCCCGCTTGTCCCAACACAATATGGGGTGTCATCACCACCACCCTTGCAAAATTCAAATATGGTAGGCTCGTGGTCCTATCTAAGCCTGGAAGAAAATTTCCAAACTTAGTTTCACAACATGATGGAATATTATAATAAAACTTTCCTAATATTTAATCAGCAATATCTAGTGTGACCGGAACAAAACACATTTTTTTCAAGAGAAATATCCATGATAGTTTACGAATCACTCCCAACATGTATCTTTAAGGAAAGTCATATGATGATATTTCTTCACACTTATTTATCTATTGTCCCAAGTAACATGGTGAGCAGGTTTATCACCACCACCTTGAAAATTTCAACATGATAGCCTCGTGGTCCTATCTGTTTGGAAGAAAATTTCAAAATTAGTTACACAACATCATGGAAGATTATTATAAAGGTTTCTCATGCATCAATCAACAACATTCAGGGATTGGAACAACAACACATTTTGTTCATGAGAAACATCCATGATAGTTTTTTTTTTTTTTAATCACCCCAACATATATACTTTATGCAAGTCACAGCATGATATTTATTCACACTATTTATCTTTTTGTCCCAACACAAGCAACATCACCACCACCCTTGAAAATTATAACATGATAGGCTCGTGGTCGCGTGTAGATCATCACCAGCCGCATGCTCTAGCACATATGGACTTGTGATGGATCTGGGCTTCATCCCCAGCCCTAGAGACCCAAAAAGGGCCTCGGATTTTCCCTCAAAAAGGACCTAGGATTTCCAGACCCATATTCCCAAGAGTCTTAAAGCAAAGAAATTGGATCTCGAGGAAAATGTTTGTGCACTCGTACAAGTAGGATTAAGGCTATGATCTAGAGGAGAATCTTCCAAAGGCTACTAAACCCACTCAAGAGGTATCTAACAACATTTTATTTATTTTTTAATTATAGGAATCACTGCATGAAACATTCCCATGCATGAGTTACCTCCAGTCAATAGTGACGGTTCAAATGGTAAATACCTTCCAAAATGGCCTAGGGCTTTTCGTGTTATGCGTTATTTGGGTGGCACAGACCATAGTGACAATGAAACCTATTCATTGGGTTAAACCCCCGCCGGGACCACTAGTGAGCCAATATTACCTTGGGTGTCCTAGGTCGATCAATTAGGCTTAATATCATTCTCATTTTCTTACTATTTTAACTATTTCTTTGTTTTCAATCCTTCTTTCCTTGCCTTTTTTCATAACCGCAATTCCTTGTTTCCCTATTAAAATTTTATGTCATTAAGGAGGTATTTTTCTCTTTTAATGTCATTAACTAGGATGTTGTAAACATATCTTTATTTTCATATGTAAATTTTATTTTAGCATGAAACAAGTGGAAAATAAAATAAAATGGCTTTTTCCCCAAACTTTGTGCATCGGGTGGTGGTTTGGCCTTTCAAGCATGGGAAAAGTAGATAAAGGATTAAATTTACTATAGTTTATGTTGTTTTTGTGATCGATGATCTCAAGTTGAATGAAATGTATAGATTGAAAGATGGCATCATAAACATCAAATGAAAACGAGATCTCAAAAGTTTGAAAATAAAGGTCGATAGGATCAACCTAGAAATTGGAGCAATCAAAAAGAGGAAGATTTTGACCAAGATTGAATTAAACTATGCAAACTTGTGTTAATACCGAATTCACCAAGGTTTTTCTCCCATAGGATCATGCTTGAGATATAATCAACATGAGAGTGCTTAGGAATCCATTCTTTAAATTTTTAACTTTCTTGTACTCACACCACAGAGAATTATACGATGATGCTCCTTCCAGTGGAGCACCTTTGTGATGCTCCATAAACATAAAATGATGCCACACTTAGGTTATTGCCTCAGTCATCTTCGTCAAATATTTGTCATATTCACCCAAAACAACATACTTTCCTGCCAGCCTCAATTAACAATTTTTTTTTGACTTATGATCTACTTGTACAACAATTATGAGATTCTTTAAAGAAACTTCAGCATTATTAAACGAATATTGTCGAAACCATTTATCTCACGTGAAAAGAAGTAACTTTTCCATATACCCAAAGGAATCTACATATTCTTTCATAAAATCTCTTTCTCAACTATTTTATGTTTACTTCTCGCTAAGAATACCTATCACGCACTCTTATTCATTCATTTCCATACTTGAAACTAGTGCTCCCTTGTTTTTCCTTGCACTATAACACTCCCCGACATGCATTGGAACACACTAGCACCGAAACATCTTCGATGTTTCCTTAGCCTCAGCATGCCTTAACATTGCCTATCATATTCTGTCACTCCCTCCTTAGCACACCTAGAACTCAACGATGGGGCCTCCTTTTCACAATCTCTTAATCGTTCATTTTCATGCATTATTTTCAACTAGTTCTCACTTGTGTGTCCCTAGGACTCCCTAACACTTCCCAACATGTGTTAGCACGTCCTCGGAACCCTCGGCACATATTGGCCACATCCCACTCTCGGCACACTAGCATGACTTATCACCGCCTAGCATACCATGTTAGTCCCTCCCTAGCACACCCTCGAACTCACCGACACTCCATTTCACACACTCTTATTCATTCATTTCCATGCATTTTAATATATATATTGCTCTCTTGTGTTTCCATGGAACCACTAACACTCAACACACATCAGTACCTCGTACATCCCGGGTATGCTTCCATAACACTCTATCATGCTCGAACTATCTAGCATATATTTTTATGCTTCCCAATCGCCTAGCATATCTTTTCATATCTTGGTATGCTTCTAATACATTTCGCTAAGACTTGGGAACCCAAAAAAGTATCAAATGAAAAAAACTTGACCAAGTTATAATTACTACAACCAGATTATACCACCACATAGGAACTACTCATAACTCATCTTAGGCTACTCATGTCAAATCTCAACTCATCCCACTTACCAAGTTACTAAGTATTTTTTGTCAAGGCTCACGTCCAACCGTGGCCATAAAGCAACTAAGCAACATAGTTTACATTTTGAAATTCCATAACATCTAACACGTCTAACAACTCGGCACCATATGATGCGTGTTAGCATCCCCTACATTCCTTACCATGCTTTGGAACTCCCCTAGAACACCCTAGCACTACTCCGATTCCCTCGGAACTCTAGCATGCCTCGGCATTTCCTAGCACATAACCTTGTCACTCCCTCCTTAGCACACTTGGAAATCACTAATAGTCCCTATCACACACTCTTATCCATTCATTTCTTGCGTAGCATTTTGAGCTAGTTCTCCTTTCGTTTCCAGCGGACACTCCCTACACTCCTCGACACACACGACACACCCTAGCACCTAACACATCTTGGCATGTCACCCACTCTAACATTCCTTAGCACTACCTAGCATACCATGTCACTCCCTCATTAGCACACCTATAAATCACTAACAATCCCTATCACACACTCTTATTCATTCATTTCCACACACATTTGAAACTAACACTCCTCACATTTCCATGGCACTCCATAACACTCCTCGGCATGCATTGGCACACCCTAGCACCCAACACATCTTCGCATGTTGCCTCTAGCTCTAGCATTCCTTAAAAATTCCTAGTATACCTTATCACTCCCTCATTAGCACACTTCCCGTCACAACCGTTATTCATTCATTTTCATGCATTAATTTGATCTAGTGCTTCCCTTATGTTTCCCCGAAAATGCTCTAACAATTCCTAGCACATGTTGGCACACCTTGACACCCTCGGGACATCTCAATCACATGTCACTCGGCACTCTATCATAACTTAGCATTGCCTAACATACCATACTTAACTCCCTCCTTAGCACACTCGAACTTGATGACACCCCTTGTCACACACACTTATTCATTCATTTCCATGCATTTTAAACTAGTGCTCCTTTGTTTCCCCCCGACACTCCCTAACATTCATAGCACATGTTGGCATGCCTTGGCACCTAGCACATCTTGGACACATTTCTCCGTGACTCTCACATGAATTAGCATTGCCTAGCATATCATGTCACTCCCTCCTTCGCACACCCCAACTTGTTGACCCACCCCCGTCACACTCCCTTATTCATTCATTTCCATGCATTTACCTAGTGCTCCCTTATGTTTCCCCGACACTCCCTAACATTCCTTAGCATTCATTGACACACTTTGGCACTTGAAAAATATTGGTATGCTTCCCTATAACTCTAACATTCCTCGGAACTACCGAACATAACTTGTCACTCCCTCCTTAGCACACCTATAACTCACTCACACTTCATTTCCATGCATTTGAAAATAGTGCTCCCTATGTGTCCCTAGCACTTGGCCCTCACACCTTGGCATGCATTTACACACATTAGCACATGGCACATATTGGTACTGCATGTATTTAAACCCGTTGTTAGTGTGCCTAGCATACCCCTTTTGAAAAGGAAAAGTCATAACTTATTAACCCCTCTCATGTGTTCATTTCCTTGCATTTTAGCTTGGTTCTCCTTTGTTGCCTTGAGACTCCTCGATGTATGTTGGTACACCCTTGGCACCCACAAGCCCCACCGCTCTTAGCCACCTACTATTACAATAAAACCATGAGAATGAACTCTTTCGTTTAAAGTGAGATACTTAATTTCCGCTCGTTGTCATATTTTGCTTAGTTCTTTTCTTCCCCCTTGCTTGGGAACTTAATAATCTATGTACTGTCAGCCTACACGTTTTCACCCACCAAGCACATGCTTTGTATACTGTGAGTAAGGGCACTAAACACATAACCTTTGCATCATGCCTTATAGTTACACTCCCTTCTTTATTTTTTCTTCCAACACTTTCTTGGGGCTCACACCTTTGTATATGATTAACTTGAACCTTGGGGATTTCAACATATATATGGGAGTAAGAAATCATTCATTTTTCTTCTCCAAGTCATTAAGGATTTTAACATCACAAGAATTAGATACCACTTTAGGGTCCATCGACGCTAACAAAGTCAAAGGTCATTGAATATTCCTTCTTTTCATGTGTTTTTATTGGGGAATGTACCTCAATGGACAATGAATCCTATTAACCGAGGCTTTAGATGTAGGAGACAAATTGAAGCACTAACACGTCATCTATTTCAATAAATGGATAAACAATGCTTATTTCATCTCTATGTTAGTGTAAAATATATCAGTATGTAATGGAGTATATCAACCACATATTTCATCCCATTTGCATTTCATTACATAATGGTGCACATACAATTATAGTTAAGCACAATATCACTAAGAAAAGAAAGGTGCATTACCAAGCAAAGGGAATTCCTGAAGGGAATAATTTTTCCCAAATGTAGACCTAGTGATAAAAGCGACTTTACTTGGTTAATATGCTTAATGACAAGATGAAGCATTGTGTTGCATTACTGGGTGAATGTGCTTAGTGAAAATATGAAGCATTGTTCTGGCAAGAAGATCAAGGAAAAGGCCTACACCTAACATCGAGCATAATAATTAGTGAAGAGTGTAGGGGACAAGTAAAGCAACAATAAAGGACTTCACTCTAAAAAGGAAAGGGCATGTTGAGTACAATTCCAATTGCTCGATGTCCTATGTTGGACCTTGAAGAAGAAATTTGAGGTGTTCAGCTTGAGATCCTCAAGCATGGTTTACGAAACTTGAGAAAATGAATAACCTAACCACCACGGAAAGGAGAATGGATTGCTATGCAAAGTGAAACCTAAACATGTTGTATTTGACAATACTCTCACATAAGGAAATAGAAGTCATAAATTCAATCCATTCATTCATCAAATGTTAGAATAATCTTGTCCACTCACATTTGAAAATAAAATAATAAGCCTATAATTACACACATCAACAAAAAAAATAGTGAAAAAGTAGTAAGAAAAGTTATAAATAAAAATGATTTAACCCAACACTAATCACTTCATAATATAATATAATGACATGTTAAATATCCACAACATTAATTTCTATTCTTTTCTAACATTAAAAAATCATATTAAAATGAAATTACTTTAAAATATTACATAAATTTTCATTTCTAACAACACTAGTAACCATACTAAAATGGAATTACATCATTTTACTAAAACTATACTAAAATAACATTACATCATTTTTATAAATTACATAAACCTATGCAAATTTTGTGAATAAATAAATGAACACAAAAATTATTTGGAGTACCACAACTTTATTCAACCAATCATGCCAAATTCCTATAAACCACTATTACTAATTCCAATAATTAAAGGAAATTTCAACTAACCCAATTTCACTTCAAGGTTGGGCCACTCACAAAGTTGAAGGGTGACACTCTAGCAATCTACATCTAGTTGTTTAATATGATATTTTAGTCAAATTTGTTTAATAAATCCTTCAATTAAGATCGATTGCAAGAGATTTGAAATCTTTATCCGAGGGAAAACAAAATCCAAAATAAAATGCATGGAGCACATCATATCTATCACCCGTGAAGATGAGCATCATCGCTATTCTCAGTGCGTATAGATGCCATCTACAAAAAGTATGAAAGTACGACATTAACAAACATAGGGAGAATCGTATCTCAAAAATGACGTTCGTCAGATTCAATACGTTAAGGAGTCTCACATTGAGGCGGCAAAGCAAGTTAGTAAGTCGACATTTCCATTGGCTCTATTTTTAAAATGTTGTGAAACTCACCGTCGCTTTTGGTACCAAAAGTTGAAGAGATGGTAAAGTAGAAGAATACATATATCATGACCCTAAATGTTGAAATTTGACATACCAAGGCCGATTGCATGAAGAGATTCCCAAGTTAATATGCAAATTGGCTAAAAAAGAGGATTTTCATCCTTAATTTTATCTAATTTTTTTTAGGCTTTCAAGGTTTCTAGAGATTTTCCTTCAACGTACTCAATATTTTAATGATGTAGTAGCCTTTTCACCTCAATGTTGAATGGTGTGTAGTCAGGAAGCCGAGATTTGAACATGTTTCGTATAAAGACCGCTCCAAAACCAATTTATAAGGAGGCTTTAAAATCCACTTGTCATATTATTGCATATTTTATTTCATAAATTTACACCAAAAAAATCAATCGTAATCTTCTAGATTTACAAACGTAATATTATTTTAATATGTTATTGCATGTGAAATCAACGGATTACTTTTATTTTGCTAATATCAAATGTTTGACAAAAGTCTCTATCACTATATCCTCGCTTATCCACAACATCAACTATTGTCTCTGAGCATCATCTTCAAACACTTCCTTACCAATACAAGACATGTTGAAGCCATATACATTTCCCAAAATGATAGACTAGTTCCATCTTTTCCAACACTAGCCACATACATCTTAGCTATGTCTCCGGAAGGATTGCTCCACCAAGTTTTCAACCAATGATCAATACATAAATATCTTGAACAGAAATGATTCATAAAACATGCATTATCCCATCCACTCACTACTATCCCATTTATATTTTAATTTTCAATTGCCATGCATTTTTTCAATATGTTCTATGATGTCACGACTACGTAATAACTCCACGTGAGTTTTTATTTTTGGCATTTTCTACTTTCTTTTCTTTGAGTATGTTATTTTGTCTTCCACCTCGACAAGCTACAAATTCCATCTCCTTCGCTTGTCAACAACAATTATTACTTTTACATCTCCTACCCACCCACTCACCTCCAAATGTTTATTTCTCATTAATTTTGGGGGGAGGTGGATTTTGGTGCATGACAAAGGAATATATGGGTATCAGGGATGGGTAAAAGTAAGAGTTACCGAATCTATAATCCTAACATTAGGGAATGAGATGAGGCCTTAGGACTCGAGGGCAGAGGCCAGGGCCTAGAGAGAAGGCAATAAGAGAAATTTATGGGAACCCCTGAGTTGTGATAAGGGGATTGCAGGGCCCTATTATCACAACCCAGAGATCCCTTAACTCATAACCACTAAATTCCCTATCCCCGTAACCCAAAAACATAATCCTTGTCAACCCCCTACACTTATAACTCATAACCCATTAACTTTCAGACTCAACCCTAAGCCACTAAACCCTTAACCTCTAACTGCTAACTTAGAATCCATTAACCACCCTTAAAAGTCACAACAATGTAACTTTTGGAAGTAGTTTTGGAAAACTCGCCCCCCCCACCCCCCCCCCCCCACCTTCTCCCTCAAAAAAAAAAGTCATTACACTCAAACTTAGATGCGGAAGTTGTTAAGTGACCGCCTCCAAATGTCAAATTCTCATGTTATATAAGGAGTAGGTCTAGTGCCTAATTTGATACTACTCCATGATAAATTTGATTAGTTTGGACGTGAATTGCATTTCCCGGTCGATAATGATCTCTCTTGGCACACCGAACCCGTAAAATCTCCCTCTACAAAGAAAATTTTCAATTTCCCATTCACTTGTTGGACCCAACGCCTGACCACCTATCAGGAACATCGCCGTTGGCAGATTATAACATATTTCTTATTTTGGGATATTGGCGTGATCAGTGTCTACAAAATCAAGGGCCCACCTTTCGAATGGTATTTCCATGCACCATACTTGGGCCGTAATGACATTTTTTTCACTTACCTGCCTCCCCATCCCATAGCAAATGCATTTTACATTGGCTAGTATGGGGATGATTAATTAAAAGTATTTAGCTTGCCATTACATGGGGCTTCATTTGATTCAATTACATGTTGCATATTTTTGATTAAAACAAATGGTACACATGGTGAGGAGTAGTTCTTACCTTCTTAATTGCATGAAGAAAATATCAAGGGAGAGGGCACCATTAGGTTTTCTCCATCGATCCGTAATTCACCCAAATTCAAATTCACTCCATTTTCCATCAAGATTCCATTCTTTGGGTTTGCTTGCCATGAGCACATGGTACACACAACAGTTAATCAATTATTATATTATGAATAAGGAGTTTAAAATTGCTAACAACAATCAAAGAAGAAAAAATGATGTTCTTTGCCAATATTGATCCTTCAATTTACCCCCACCCGCCCCCAATTATAATTCCCTCCTTCAGCTTTCCATCATATATGATTCGGTTGTTTGACCCATACAAGGATATACATAAATGGAAGAGAATCAACTACTATATGATGAATAAGGAGTTTAAAATCGCCAACAACAAACTTGTAAGAAAATGATGTTCTTTTGTTAAAATTAATCTCTGAAGTAATGCATATGCTTCCACTTGATTGCTTAAGATTTATCCTATTCCCCCATACATAAGACAATTCTATTTTTTCCTTCGGGGACAAAGGATAACCTCTTCTTACCAGATTATGTTCGCTAGTTTGTGAAAATTTCTTCTCATATTTAGGGAGGCAAACACCTCACCATTTTTTTTTAAATGGTGGGAAAATTTATCACAATCCACCACAAAACAAACAACAAGGACAACCACCGTCGTTATTTTCTAATGTGTTGACTCATCACTATTATTCAAGAAAACCACGCCACTTGTAATTAATCGTTGTTGGTCCATAATGGGAAATTTTTTTACTCTTGCCAGATGCCTTCAGGTCATGGGTCATTGACTTGTTTCCTTACGTTTGAACAAGACGAGCATTAGAGCACACTCCAGGTCTAATACCTCAATATTATTGGCAAAAAGTAAAATTTAAATAATAATTTTAAATATAATTTTTTAACAGAAATGGGTATTTTTATATTGATTCAAAAAGTTCGAGGCTTATGCTTGGAGGTTTTACATCTGAGACCCAGAATGTTCAGGGGTTTCAATGTGCAAAATTCAGCCCCATTTCTGTTTTCTTTACACCATAATCTAGTGCATTTCCAATGACTAGCAAACCTTCTAATACAAACAAATTGTTGTTAAGAGACAAAAATAGATGACAAGGAGAGGGCCACTAAGGCGTAGGATCCACAGAGTCACCCTCATCAGAGAGGAGATTTCCTTCTTGTAAAGAGACAACAATATTGGCTTCAAGGTCCACATCTTTGTTATTTTTCCTGGACATTCTGAAAGAAATGAAGTCTCGTCAAAGGACACGAATAAACTGCTGATGCTAAAGCGGAAACACCCATAAGGAGGTATTTAGGGACTAATACCTTTTTTCCCTTAATCAAGCCAACGAGGATTTGTGGAAATCTCCAATGAATCGAGCCTCTCGATTCCATGTTTTTGTAGCTTTTTCTGTGCCTCGAGGAGGGCCATGATTTTGCCGGATTTTTTGAAGTAATCACCAAAACCCCAGTAGTGCGGGAAATGATTTGGTCTCCAAGGACAATAGATAATTCCTCTCGCTCCCGTCTTCCCCCGTATTCCCCTTGCCGCGCCGTAAAAAAATATAGTGTGAATATCTATGCTACTTCTCCATTTCCTCAAGTCCACATCCTCTAATTTGATTTTCCATTCTTCTCTCGCACTACTACATATTTTTTTCTAAAGGGAAGGTTTAGCCCCGCTTCGGCACCACCTCCTACCTTACCGGGTTTAAGCTACAAACTCACTTCGATCCACCTTGGCTTGGCATTATTTCTTTGAATAAGCTTTCGATTTTCATGATGATTTGATGCTAGTTTTGTGCCTTCTTGAAATATATGATTGTTTTCTTCAAGCTGTAATCTTGTAAGAAATGAGTTAGGATAATCATCCACCTCGTACAACTACCTTCTCCCCATAGCTAGACCAAGGAACAGTTCTCCCCAATTAGACAAATAATACTCAAGGATATATGGAAGGGTGGGCTTTAATGTTCCAAAAAGAAGATTCATCTGGGCCCCAGTGAAGAGGTACCTAAAAAGATGTGGATTCATTCTTCTCCCCATGTTGACACAGCACAGGGCACCAGTGGGGTCATAAGCCACAACGCCATTTTCAGCCGTGAGTGACACTACCGTGCCCCAACGTGCTTTTAGCATACACCTCGAAATGTTTTTTGACCGCCAAATCCCTTTCCAAATCAAGCAGGCTGCAAGACAGCAAGAATGGCCTTAAGGCAGCACCTATAAATCTTCTCACACAGAATAACATCCCTTCAAGGAACCCCAACCCCTTCCTCGTCTTTTTTTCCTTGGGTTTAGGGGGGCTTTCCTAGCCGGTGAGCTGGCTATGAATTTGGCCCATACTTTCTCCAACCGAGCAAGAGAATCTCTATCTTATGCCACCGCCAAGTCGCCGTTGTCCCACCTTAAACGTCTCACATCGTCCATCATTAGTAATCATCCACGTTTTAACTCCCCGCAACTCAGATCATCCTCTATCATCACAGTCAGGATCCTATCCTCCCACAAGTCGATCTGCCTTCCATTGCCTAGAATCCCAAAACAAGAAGTCACGTAATGAAGCAGAGAGTAATGCCATAAATGAGGAATCAAGGATCCATGCTAGTTGGGGTTCGGAAGTTCTCCAGGGCCGGCGAAGACGCTTTTCTAAAGCCGTATTTTTTCCACAAAGTAATACAGCCATCCCGGACTCCTTGCTACCCGTCGCCATAAGATCTTAGCCCTCGGGCAACATTGTGTTCTATATCTTACAGAGGCCACCTTCTAGCAGCAACATGGAAATATTATCTGTAAACAATTAGAAGAAATATATCTTATCATTATTCTTCCCTCCCTTCCGTAAAAAAAGTGATTGGATTGGCTCCATCCGCGGAAAATGCACACCGGAGATTGAATCGATTATCACGTTAAAGCCTATTCCCCGTGATCTACATTTCATACAATTGGTTAGAATTGTGTGGGTCCCTTTGGAAAGAAATCCCATGCATTCACATTTTATTTGGGTTTTGGCATTTAGTTAGGTTATTTTTTTGTCTCCGTATGTTGAGAATCACAAGATTCCCGCAAGTATGTATGTTTCTGCAACTTCCTTGCTGAATCCCGTTATTTATAATTGGGTTTTGGTGTTGAATCTTATAAACCCATTCCGTAGCCTAATTCCGATACTTCCTACAACTAATATACATCAATTAATTTTTTCGATTATAAGACAAACTTTTTTTCATTGGGTTGGGAAAGTTTAATTTTTCAAAAATATCAATTATAGGAAAATAAATACCCGTATTGGTACTAGTTTTAGTGAAAATATATTTTACTTTTAGGGAGAGGGCTTAATTTTTAGACACTCGCCACTTTGAAAGCAAGACGATGCACAACTAAATTTCGTTCCAAACCCGATAAGAGAAGTACGAGGTGCGAGTATATAACTAGTCCTTGAATATTTCTCGTTAAGTTTTTTGTTTCATTTCTTCTATTCGTACACATCGACAATTTTAAAGAGTAGTGAAGAAGCATGCACGAACATCAACCCAAAATGGCGTGGTGAAAACCCCAAACAAGACCCTAAGAGTGTTAAGAAGGCCCTATCGTCAAGCCCCAACTTAAAGTTGTCGTAAATGTAGAAACTAAAAAACCATCTCTTTAGGAGGAAACTGTGTTTGTTTGTGTTCCGTAAAACAGAAAAGAAAAAACCTAAAGTTAGAAAAAGCGGTGCCAAAAATGTCGTTGCTCCTAAGAAGCCACTCTCTTCGAGTGAATCGCTCCAACAAAGGTAGATTTTCATGGTCTATCTTATAAATGACCTGTTGTTTGGTAGGTGCTCAACTTGTGTTTATGAAACTTAATAGGATATGCTTACCTAATAATTTGAGGTTTAATATTTTCGTCACCATGCTAATAATTGATTTGTGTTTTATTAAGAAAATGCATCATCTTCTTGTATTTCATATTTTATATATACAAGCAAATGATTAGAAGTCTCTGGTTTGTATACATTTTTTGTGCTATTTTGATTCTGTGCCAAAGCCAAGTAAATTATCTCTGGCTATAACGTTCAGGCCCCATGTCCCTGCAACCCTATCGACCACCCTCTCAAATTCTCTGAAACCCCAACTAGGATACAAGAATATTCATGAGAGTGATCATAAAACTAAATACTATATCATAAGTTTGTCATTACTAAAACTGGAAGAAATTTAGTTAACCAAGTATACAAAATACCATTGAGTCTAAATATATCATACGCCAATGGCATTTGGAGTGAGATAGATCCTATTCTTGTTGTTGCATATTTGAAATCATCATAAAAATACACTTGCATACCGCTTCATACTTCTATGCTTCAAAGGCTATCTGCTTGATGTTCACCATCTATGTATCATCCCACCACATAATCGTGTTGGATGAAAGAGATGAGACTTGAAGAAGTATAACACAAGCTTGATGAAATCTCATCCACTTAAACAAATGATTTTTAACTCTTCAAATTTTTTCTGCTGTTATCGTCGTCTTTCCCCTTCGGTGACACTACGGCGACAGTGGTCAAAACTCTTCGACATGAAACACTTGACAGGCTCAAGGAATTTCTTACCATTGATTAGAGGAACCAATTTCTTTCTTCTGCACACTTATACTGTGTCCCCATAATTTTTCCGGGCATTTAATATATTTATAGTGAGGGTTAGAATTTTTCTCTTTCGTCTTCTATGCTCTACAAATCAATTTTGTTTGTATCTTCTTCGATAAAATCATCCCATAATCTCTCAAGAGTCAAAGGTGGAAATATTTCTTAATAGGCGCCTTAGAAAAAGGTTTCCAAGAAGATGCAAAGCCCATTCAAGGTCATGGTATCGAATATTCATACTTGAGCTCTTTTCAAGTTGTCGTACATTGATCATATTTATTATTTTTTTATCAAAAGGGTCAAGACTATTTTTTCATTTGTGTGGCTCTAGAGTCTAAGTTTGATCCTTAGAAGCATATTTCCAACTGACACTCTCACCTTTGATATAGTGAAGATAGCATCAAACATCCCGTTATTGATGGTTTTACCTAGATAATGTGTGGGATCCTTCATAGAGTCCAGGATGACTTGCTTTGTTTTGTCTATCTTCTTTTTATTTTATTTTCAATTGGTACGTCGTTCAACTTTTCTTCTTGCAAATGCCAAAAGATAATTCTCCAACAACATCTATATTTTCACTTTCATGGTATGAACCTGGAGGGATCTTATATTAAGTGTCTTTGAATCAAAGATTGAATTTAATCAAAATATTACCCTTGGATTACACCGTTAGAAAAAATAGATCAAATACCAAAGACAAATATCATAGGTCCATAGTGTGCTTTTCTCTGCCATGAATCAAATGGTATTCCATCACAAACCTTTCGAAACTTCCTATCCCAAGTAGAAGTCCGAGGTTATTGAAGGTTTCAACAAACATGCTCTTTAGCTATGATAACTCCACGGATTAGGACATATCTCAAAAATGCTTCCCCAATACCACTGGGCCGTTTCCATTTGTGTGGCCATTCACTTCTTTGTCATTGTGTGGTCACTCCTTTTAGCCCCAACTACATCAATAAAAGATCAGGGTTCAAGGTGTAGGATAAAGAATACAGACGAGTGCTATTTGTTCCATATTTTGATGCGTGAGCTATAATTCCTTAGGGTGCCGTACAAAAGAGGGCCCCCACTACTTAAGAAAATGTTGAATTATTTCCAACAAAATGTTGACACCTCAAAATGTCACATCAATATCCCAAATTCATAAAAAATCAACAAGTGGCTCCATTATGGAAATAAAATCTCGACTTGATCACATCAAGCCTCATCAAGAATGGTAATTCTAATCCAATTTGTATTTTGAAGTTTTCCACCAAAGACCTGTAACCATGGAAGATAATGTTGTCCTTGTTTCTACTAATTGTTTAAACATGATATAGTCGCATTCAAACTGCTTCTCCAACCTTTAGAGTTGGAGGATCGCAAATTATCGATACACTCGCTTTGAACATGTTGGTGGCAGCAATAAAAAATTGATTTTTTATTCCATTTTCACATACAATTTGCATCCCTTGAACTTCAACAACAATATATTTCATAGGCAAATTTAACTACCACAAAACAGTAAAAAAAAATAGTCTATTACTTCGCGTGAGTATTTTCTTTTATCACCCACATGACATTCAAGGATCAATGATCTTGATTTCTTATGATTTTTTTAGCAACCCAATCAATTGCCTCCTCTCCCCCCCCCCGAAGCTACTATAGCCCCTGCTATTATGGACCTCAGAGAGATAGAGTGTTTACCAAGGGCTTATTGCTCATATTGTTCTGGAATCCATTAGAAATGTAATGACAAATTGTAAATAGTTATATTGTCCACCTCATCCTTTCACCAATATAACATTTTTTTCCGAGGTTCCACCATTAGTTCACTTACAGGCTCTTCAACAGCTAAGGGAACTTGTTATCCTTGCTTTTGGGACTCTTGCTTGCTTGGGGAATTTGGAAACTAGGCTTCATCATGTTCCTTGAAACCACCCCTTAGGAGACAACTTCACAAAACTAAACTCGTTCAAAGGGGAGTTTAAAAGAAAACGAACTTTAGCCCCTAGTGTAGACACACTATAAGCCAACTATTTGCTACAATTCTGCAAGCATCTTCCACCAAAGGCTTCTTTTCCTTCTTCCCTATATTTCATCACATATTTCTATACAAGCAAATCAACATGAGATTTTTGCTGATTTCCTCTACAATCCCTTCTCCTTCCAACACTTCTCCCACCATGAACACCACATCTAGTCGCTAAACATGAGGCCATTGCAAAATAATAATAAAGTGAGAAGAATATGAAATATATGAAGAAGAAAGGAATTTTGGCCAAAAGAGGAAGATTTCGACAGACCTTGCACTCCAAACCACCCAAATTAAGTGTCGCCATGCCAAATACACTCTTCAAGTTCATGCTAATACACTCTAACTCGTGTTTTTTCTCTTGAAACATTACATTATCACTTTCCTAATGCTCCAAAATGCCCGTTGTTATGTCGAGACTATGCTAACGCTCTTGAAACACTATTACCTGCCCTATTTTCTCCCGCATACCGTTATTGTTAGTGCTCTCAACCTCAAAACAACTTTGAAAACAAAAATTTCAAAATGTTTTCTTGGGGCTTGAATTACGTTTTCTAGGGTTTATGTTTTCCATCGGCAATGGAACCCTCAGCTAATCCTCTCTTCTTTCTCACCATCTACCTTTCCTATATCTCGCATCGCCTTCCGTATTTTTTTGGAAATTTTTTAATAAATGAGGATCTATTTCCCGGAATTTTTTAATAAGTGAGGATCTATTTTGCTTCAAATGCTTTTAGACAAAAATAACAGAACCAACAATTCCAAAACTATTCAACAAATCTAACAATTCCAAAGGCACATCGGGGTGTGGAAGCGACACCTCCTAGTGATCCCACGAACAAGCTTCTTATCAATACATCACCGATTAAAATAAAGAAGTCGTTTCTATTAACACAACAAGATCGAATGAGCCATGTGGTGTCATTCATCTTTACATATAATCTAAACTATAAATTTGATCAATAAAATATTCTACATCTTCTCGTAAGGTACACTATATTTAACTAACGATGAAGATTACCGACCATAAAAGACAAGTGTATCAACTTTCTACTCCATATGAGTATGATTCGGGTCCAATGGTGACCACAAGACACAAAAGTGTATCGGGTTTATTAATATGTGAAAAAACAACTAGAAAATGAAGAAATAGAAGATAACAACATTGTTGTGAACATGAAAAATGATTTTAGTAAAACCTAAGCCACATCATATTGATAACATGACTTGGGGTGATTAAAGAAAATTTAAACTAAAGTGCACTTCATTTCATTACTACTAACCTTTCTCCCCTTTTAACAATTCCCTATGTATTTTGTTCGAATGTGACATGGGAACAAGGTATGACTAAGATTAAATATCTATTTTTGGCACTTAAAGCTGCCCTCTCGCTTTGCATTCATGGTCCCCGCTCATTTTATTAGCTTCGCTATCCCGCTCATCTATCCACTCCTAAGTAGTTAACTTGTTCGTTGTTACACTTCCAATGTCTATCATATAAATTGGTGCATGAAACATAAACATCACATTAACATATATATGCAAATGGGAAGAATTTAAGGTAGAAAATACTTGAACAAGTCCTGCCCTAGGGAGGTTAGGTAAAAAGCCGAAAACAAGCAACATAGTTATGAAGAAAAGCATGTATTCATGAACCAAAAGAACTACTCGAGATGGAAAATCTGCACTTAAACGAAAGAGGGAAGCCCTTGCCTTACACCATATGTAGCATGGATCCGAGCGTAAATGCCGTAGACCCACATCAAGGCTTATTTGTAAGTAACATAACATATATGTGGGTTTGGTGATAGTGGTCGTTTTTTCATTTTTAAGAGCCATGGAATGAATTATGAAGGATTCAACTTTTGAGACCATGCAATCTTCTAAACAATTCCAAGAAGAACTAAATAGTGGATTATAAATTGCAAATAAACACAGCCCACAACCAAAAGAGAAACATGCATATACCACATGAAAACCACAACGGCACTAACAGAAGAAGTTAGACATGGTGTCTTTTCACGTCCCATCCAATTTGTGATTACATATTTTGAGTGAAAATCTCATTGATTTCATTTTTTCCCCAAGAACACCATAATAGAGTTCTAACGAAGTAGTCTTATACCAACATTAGGTATAAAAAATTTGCATTGAAAACTTTGGATGAAAATTAGATTAAATTCCTTATATCATTTTCATAAAATATTCTACCGTAACACCAACAAGAGGCTCATAAGGAACTATTATTACACCAACATAAAGAAATGTGAATTGGTGTAACATCAACATATAGAAGTTTCCTATAGTTCCCGAGTTGTTCCTCCGATTCTCGAGTATTGAAGAAATCTTGTAATGGAATCATATTCAACGAATCCCTTCTTCATGCTCTTAATATGAACAACAACAAAGCTCGACAATTGTAAGGTTAAGATAGGAATTTTAAAAATTTATTTGCTAATGCCATTCTTCTAAACTTCCACCCGTCTATTTGATCTAATGCATCTCCCGAATTTGCAATCACCATTAATTGAATCTTAAACCATTTGCAACTTCATTTGCATGTAGGAACTCTTCATGGAGTTTTAAAATTGTTTCCATCGTGGAATTCCTTCCATTTTCAACAAAATAGCCGTGAAGCGCTTGTTGCAACACTTGTAAAACCAAGTTCAATGAATCTCGTTTTGCAATTTCTAGGAGGATTGGTTTGGTGAAATCATTTAAACATAAAAACACCGTGCCTACAAGAGGAAATTTTTGATTTGCTGTAATTTGTAAGCCTTTGAAATGCCATATAGGAAATGTAAAAGTATATGCCCACTGTATCTCTCCGGGTTGCTTCCCATTTTAGGACGAAGAGCCATGTCGCAGCCTTGAAAATTTTCACAAAATGGAAGGACTACTTTTGATAGATACGCGACTTGAACAATCTCATATAAAACCAAAGTCTCGAAGAGATTTTCCCGACATAAGAAGTGCGTATACTTTGCTACCCAGCCAATTTCCTTTGAGATAAAAGGTGGTCATGATGCTCTAGGATTTTCTTCAAGAAGGTAAAATTCACCTCGTAGGTGTGATTGCATATTGGCAATTCATTAGTCCACAAGCGCCAAGCCGTTTGTCATCAGAATTCCATGACATAATGATTGACAAGCATGCAAGTGACATTGTTTCGTAGGAATAGAACAATATGAATCACTAGAATGCACACCTTCTTGCTCAATGTGCTCCATGATACCACCAATTACAACACTACCTTTAGAATCTATCAAATAATCTACATTAATCTCACAAGAATCACAGTACTACCACAAGCACGGGCTCTCTAGGTCAACTTCTAGTGTAGTTTCTAAGAAATGCTTCAATTCGTCATCACTATATAATTTCCACGACCACCTTAAAATATTGCAGGGCCCGACAAGAAAATGATAAATAACCTTTTGCTATGGCCAATGCATCCTCATCACTCTTAGTAATACTACCTTGAGGTTGCTTCACTTTTAGCTCATCCAACATTACATTGAACTTCTCCCTACCTTCGTAAGAATCTATTGAAGTAGGAGAAGTCCCCAAATTCACACAAGACCATCACTACTTGCACCCACTTCGCTAAACCCATCGAGGTACCGTTTCCATGGGTAGATCTAGATTCAAAGGTGTTTGCCCTCCAAACCGTACAATTATACCATCGGGCCTTCTTTGTCAATGACATTCAAAACATCCTCTACTATAAGAGGCTTAAAGTATAGTTTATCACTAGTATCATAATCTTTAGAGGCGCCTCGTGGTTTGAATTCATCATGATGTTTCATATCCACATCCCCCCGCGAAGAAATGCTCATAAATAGGTTAAAAACATCAATCTTATGTTCATTATAACAGAAACACCAAAAAAATTCTTACATAACTCTAAGTGCCACCTTTAATTTCCCAAAAAGAAAAAATGCCTTTATATCAATCTCATGCAAAGTGGGAAAATATTTTACTATGAACCTAGTACCTAACGATGCATGACAAACAACAATAATCAAATTCAATGCCCCGCCTAATTCGGTTTTTGGTCCTCCAAGAATAAATACTTTCTTCCTTTCGTGTGTGGGGCTGCTTCACATTCATCATCATAGGATGAATACATATAGGTGTATTAGCCTCAAATTGAGTTGCACATGTATCAACTCTTTATCAACTCTTTTATAAAAGGACTCACACTCAAAGCTAAGCAATGCATAGACATCCTTTTCATTTGATTTAGTTGCAAATAATATCTTTCCCTACCACTAAATCCCCTCTTTACTTCTTACAAAGATAATCTTTGCTCACTTCCGAAAACTTTGTAACAGAGAGGAAGCCCCTCGATGTTTAGGAGCTCCCTCAACTACAAAAGGAACCATCTATCAACATAGCATAACTTATGAATCTCTTCAATGCTCATACCTCCATTCATGGCCGTACATAGTGCATAGGTTCAATTTCAAATTTAGAACTCTTAAACCATACTTTAGCCGTTCCCAATCCTATCAGAGATCTCTTACTCCGCTTCACAACCCCATCCATGATGTCCTCGTCTCTAACGACCGAATTTTTTTTTGAAAGACTCTTGGAATGTGCGTCGAAATCCATTATTCCCCGACAGACTTCATTTGAGTTATAAGAATCGTTCCAATTGAAATTTATCCTAGGAAAAGAAAGGGGAGGTGCAATATTTAAGGGAAAAAATAAAATACATCAATGAAAAATTCAATCAAATTAAGAGTATCGCACATAAAACCTTAACATATCATGTGCCCACAATTGCATATGGGTATGATATAAAATGATAAAGGAAATCAATCCATTTGACACCAATAATAGTAGAATAGGAAGAACAATTGGCTTAAATAGGAACAAATTTTATAATGAGCTTAAGTGATGGAAAATATTAATTAGATCCGTGGAACAAACTTCGCTGTATCAGGAAGTAGGTACGCAAAAAATATTCCACGCCTGTAATTAGGCAAGTAAACTAAACTAACTTTAATGGAACAAAAACTAAAATCTCTTCTGCACGACCGGCTATCAAAGGCATGTAAGCTACATGAATTTTTACAAATTTTGCTTCGTATAACAAGATATGTACCTAGGAGGTCGTAATATCCTAAATGTATCAAGCCAAAAGGCATGCCCGAAATCAATTTTAGGAATGAATGCTACAAGATTTTAAACAGATCTTGATCTCAGACTGGTCAATATATCTAAGACCGAAATCCAAGTGGAGGCTCCAAAAAACCTCTCTGGTGGGTTAAACACAGTCTCCCACACTTCAGTTGCCTTGGAAAAGTGCCTAATGGCGTATCATGTTATTTATAAACATACAAAGGAATAACATCTTTATATTAATGCATAATATGTCGAAGACATCGATAGTCATCACATTGATCATAGCAGAAAATTGCATACAATATCTTGAGGAAAGAGTCACTCATGATTGGCAATACAAGCCTCAATTGATCAGTGTACACGTAAACAGTAAAATATATCACATAATCGAGAATGTTCAGCGTAATCGTAAGTGTATTATAGGAGACACTACAACATGTTGAATGATAATACAAATATATAACAATATATAGCTCAAGAAATGTTGTGAGGTAGAAATATTCAACTTCGGGAACAATATTGTAATACAACAATTCGTAGAAGGACGAGTCGAAATATACACAAAAATGTGGAAAAAAACGTAAATGTTGGAGTTATGTACCAAAGACCTAATAGCAGTCTTTCCAACTCGGTAAATTGGATGGAGATAGTTGATGATGGACAATCTAGAACAGACTCTCCTCCAATGGATCTTCTAAGTGAAAGGTCGCATCCTAACATTGAAGATCTCACCCTCCAAAACAGTGGTGCACCCCCACCATAGACACACTAAACAACGTAGTCAAGGAGAGGACTATGTTTATAGTGTTGACAATAATGCTGGCCTGACAAAATATAAAAATCAGCTCTGAAACATTCCTCACTAGTATCTCAAAATGGAAGCTCCCTCCTCCGAAAGACAAGTTCGTGCTGTGATGGAACCCCTGACCTAAGTCGAAATTTCCGCGACACAAGGGTTACTTCAAGAGAAATAATAAGTAGCCGACAGGGTTGGCCTTGTTTTAAATGTGGAGAAATGAAGTGAGTAATCATTCAAGATGCTCTTTAAGAAGGAGAAGGAATCCTAAAGAGAATTCCTTGTACTCAACAAGACCCAACTCGCTAAACAACCCGAGAATGCAAAGAACTTCCACTCACCAAAATCAAATACTCAAACATGCTTCCCATTGCTTCCTCTTCCTCCTTTTATGAAAATAAAGCCTTCTTGCCCTGGACCCCCACCCAATAGGTTTCCTCTTCCAAGTGATCCTCCTCCCATTCAAACAACGCCGATTTCTCCAAGTGATCCACACTGTTGTGTTGTCATGGACTTGTTCAAACTTGGACTCGTTCTCATGGTATCATTTCTTCACCGAAGGCAAAATAGAAGCACTTTGACATCCTCTTTCTCACACTATGAGTATTTTATTCTACCATGGTCTCTCACCCATTTTATTGACCTCTCTAGATGATATCATAAAAATCAATGTTCCAATTAGCTTCATAAGCATTTTAAACATTACAAATTTCCCGAAGTGACTGTTTGCTCTCTACAAGAAAATGCAAGGATAGAACCGAGTTATTTTCTTCTACTCTCCTTGGTGGCATCCATGTATTATGAACTCCTCCAAGTAAAAATATGCTATTCTATTAATCAAATCTCCACATTGCTCCTCCGCAACATGGCCACTGCAGTATCAAGCTATCATCATGTGTATGAGATACTAAAGAGGATAAAGTGATGTTCAGAGGCCTCTTCGAGGCATGGGATCTGAAATCTAATGGGAAAACATTCTCCATATGGATCTCTGTCTCAAAGCTATTGGCTATGCAAATGAGTCACCTCCCAACTAGGCAACCTCGAAAATTTTTTCTCCACCCTTTGCCTCATAGGGTTAAAATATAATATAGATAATAATACCTCCAAATTTTCTTCTTACATCTCCACTTATATGATAAGTATATGTTAATATCCCTGGGCTGCAATAATATTTCTCAAGTGGCAAGATGAGGACTAGATCTCCAAATATCTCTTCCCCCAACGCACAAATCGTCGTGCTCCAAACCATTCAATATATGATGAGTTGGAAGTCACCATCATATGGATTCCATTCAATCCTAGCAGCTCCCCTCATAAAGAGACGTGCTGTAAATATGTTGCTTCGTGGTGGCCGTATCATCTCCCATGCTCCCTTAGAACATGGTCATAAAAAATATGGAGACCTTCTTCCCCAAAGGACATACATCCATCCAATGTGTTCCCTCCAAACATGCTCCTCATAAAGACAAAGCAATAGAACATAGGGAGCCAAAATGAGAATCATGCTTCTATTTCATATGTAATAAGTGAGAAGGAAAATGGTCCCTCAAATGTAACCAATGCAGCTTGACTTCAACTGCAATAGAGACCGATAAACTGTGTTGATTTTCAACCACTTGTCATACCCCAATCTCCTCGTACATGGAGAAGTGAATGTTGTATGGTGTAAAGTGAGCATGTATTCCATAATACACCTCCTCCCAAGTCCTCCTGGTGGAATGGCCACTTCAACGTTTTGGTGGCCTCCGCAGGCCCCATGAAGCCCAAAAGAAAGAATGTTCCTCCTTGGAGCAACATCTCGTACATATATGGTTAAGGATACATACATTATATAAATAATTTCAAACAATAAACACCCTTACCACAAGTTTTTCTACATAGCAGCTCATGATGAGTCTCATCTGTCCTCAAGGAGAAAAGAGGGCATTGCTAACTCTTCCAAAGAGTTATTTATCTTCTCCCCCCGAGTCACCCAGACTCCCATGACCGTATCAAGCTCTCCCAAAGTCCCCACTCCTCTAAAAATCAATGAGTGGTGCTCCCTCAACAAAGAATCAGTCCATCCTCCTTTGGCCGATCCAAAGGGTCTCCCGTGAAATGTCTCCAGCGGTGCAATGAGGCATCATCATAAAGAGAGACAACGTATATAAGGAATGGGAAAAACTGGCTCCATGTTCTTACCGCGGTCTAGTCTCCCTCTAGGCATCAACCTCCCCAAGTGGATAGGGGTGTGTACTCCCCATCTCTGCCAGATGTCGTTCTCCTCCCTACCTCCTCCTCGTGTTCCACAGAGCCCACACCTCCCACCACGGACACACAGATCATATTGTGCCTTCGATCTCCAAGCTAACATGAGATCCTCGGGGGATTTTATTGGAGCATACAAGAACTTCCCATTGGAACAAGATCTCCTCCTTCCTCCTCCTCGCATGAGGTACTAGATAATCTCTAGATGTGACATCGATGTTTCCCCCAACCTCTACAACATGAATGGGAAAACCTCCCACCGAAATTGATCCTTTTTGGAAAAGACATCACCATGCTCCTCGCTCAAAGATGTGAGATGCAAGTCTTTTCCTAGCAAGGCATGGTAGCAAGTTTTCACTCTCTTCTCCATGGTTTTCAAAGTGGTTTTGAGTTTTCTGCGTGCGTTTTTGTTTGAGCTCTCTTGTTTAGCTCTGACCATATGTGTCTCATGAATCCTTCTATCAAATATTTTCACTAATTTCTTAGTGAAAACCTAAAGGATTTGTAGTAATTGCATTTTTAAAACAGTAAGATCCATGATCCACCAAGCATAGGCCTTAACTCTCAAAATGTAGCACCGCAACTCGATGGCTTCATCTTCAAGAATATGGTGCCTACTGCAAGAAGGTATCTAACCTCCACCCAAGCTTTGCTGAACATGTAGGTGAACCTCCAAAAGCAGAGATAGAAGAAAATATCCACCGTTTCTCTTCCCTTCAAACATCTTGAAACCTAAAAAAATTTGAGATGATCTCATTCCAGTGAGTTTGAGACCATACTCTTTCAGAATCATCAAGAGTTTTCCCTCCTAGAAACTTCTTCTCCTCTCCTCCATCTCTCTCATGGCAACCTGACCCAGACTGTATTATGATGTGTGGCCGTTTGCTCACACCTCATATGAAAATCTAGAGCTTGTTTAGATTTAAACTCTCTAAGATTTACACATCTCCCTCTCTATATTTTTGAGATCTTCATAAATGTTGTGTATGACGAGGGAAGAAGATTTAAAATCCTATCCCCTTTGTGCCTCTGGCAGATGCATCTTTTCCCCGCTCACTTCCTCCGGCCTCCTTTCTTTTGCAATGGTGGGGCGGCAGGGTCCCTATTCTGCTTTTATCCTCCCTTGGGAGGTTCTTCATGGATCTGGAACATGTATTGAGATAAAGCCCATTAGTATTCAATCTCCTTTTTGGTCGAGACCATAAGATGAGCCAATATTTTATTCTGATACCACAAAGGCCCGAACCACTACACCAAAAAGCTCGACGGTTAGTGAGAAGGCATCCTTGTGTGTTAAGTGGCAGGGTCTAATGCTCACTCGTATAATTTCAAGGGATGGGACCCCTCGTGGTAGTACCCCTACTACATACCCCGCACACGTGGCTATAGGCCCTACCTCTAAAATGGGAAATTAAATTCCACCACACTCCGTGAGTCTCGGCCCCGAGACCCCGGCTCGATACCACCGTAATATCCCAAAATGGGATCGAAGCCAAGCAATGCACGCCTAAAAACACATTTACGCAATGGGATGCTACAAGATTTGAAACCGAGACTCGGATCCCTTAGATTAATATACCTAAGACCAAAATCCAAGTGGAGGCTCCAAAAATCCTTCAGTGGGTTAAACAGACCGAAACCTAATGCTTTGGGTATGCCCAATGAAGGACCTAAAGAATGTAATAGAATACATAATGAACAACAACGTTATATTAATGCATAAGATGTTAGAATATCTCACTATCCATCACGTTGATCATAGAAGAAAAATTTTATACAAGATTCGAGGAAAGAGTCACTCAATACTGGCAATACAAGCCTCAATAAACATCATGTATGAAATGTGAAATATACTCGCTATACCGAGAATGCCTTAGCCAGTGACCGCATAGCTTTATAGGAGACATCACAAGATTTTTGAATGATAATACAAACATATAACAATATATAGTTTCAATAATGTGGTGATGTGTTCTCAACCCCCGTGAACACAATACAACAATCCGTAGAAGGATTACCGAAGTATACACAAAATGGAAAAACTGCAGAATAAGCTGAGCTGGCAGTCCTAAAGACCTAATAGTAGCTACAAATCGTAAATTGGATGGAGATAATAACATGATGCACAATCTTGAACAGACCTCCTCCAATGGATCTTCTAAGTAGGCCGATCCTAACACCTAAGATCTCACCCTCCAAAATAGTGGTGCAACCCCACCGTAGATACACACCTAAATAAATACTACCAAGGGGAGAGGGATTACGCCGTAGTGTATGGCGTATGCTTGGCCCCATGCCAAAATATGAAATTCAGCCTCGAAACCTTCCTCACCGATCTCCCGGTGAATGGAAGCTCCTCCTCTCGAAAGATAAGTTCTAGAATTGGTGGATGGAGCCTCCACGAACACTTCGCAACACAACGTTATACTTCAACAAAAATAATGTTGTAGTCGAAGGAGGTGGCTTGGACTTGAGCCGAGATGTGGAGAAAATGAAGTTCAACTTTCAAGAGGCTTCTCAAGAAGGAGAAGGAATCCCAATGAATTCCTCATGCCGAATGAAGATCGGCAACTCTGCGAACAACACGAGAATGCAAAGATTCTACCCAAAAAACCAAAATCAAATACTCAAACATGCTCCTCTATGGATGCCTCTTCCTCCTTTTATACAAATAAAAGCCTTCTTGCCCTAGACCCAACCCATTATGGTTTACTTCACCAATTGATCCTCCTCCCATTCAAACCGCGTTGTCTTCCCAAGTGATCCACACCTCTTTGGCAACATTGTTGACTGGGTCAAACTTGACCTCGTCTTCATGCATTTGCCCCTTTTCACACCGGAAGGTGCAAAATATAGCTACTCTTAATGATACCTTTCACACTCATGAGGGCTTTTATTCCTAGTCATGGGTCTCCTCACTCATTTTATTCACCTCCTAGATGACATAATCAAAATCAATGTTCCAATTAGCTTCATGCCAACTTTGGGAACATTACGTAGGCTTAGTTTGGTGAAATCACTTAAACTTAAAACACCGTGCCTACAAGAGGCAATTTTTCATTTTCTCGCAATTTGTGCCTTGGAAAATGCCAGAAAGAAATTTAAAGTATATGCCCATCACTTCTCCAAAGGAGCCGCATTTCGTGACCAAGAACCACATCAAAGCCTTGAAAATTTTCAAAATGGAAGAACGTTTCCTCGATAGATACGTGACTCGAATAACTTCCGTATAAAACCAAAGTCTCGAAGAGATTTGTCGAGTCTCAAAAATGTTCTCCTATATTCATACATATTTCCATTATGTCATAACCATTTAGCTCTTATTTCATAGCCACTCGACCTAAAACCCCACATCAAATAACCATTTACAGTGTCATATGTACAGGGGATCTGTTTTCCAAAGTTATTTATTTTATGTATTTTTAAGTGAATTTATGATTAGAAACTAGAAAATTAACATAGTTTCACATATCTATATATGTGTTATGAGTTTTGTGACATGTGTAGGTCAAAAGGAGACTTCTAGAAGACCCTTAAGTGGCGCTCTAAAGCCAAATTCGAATTTGGTTGGAGAAGATTATGGGATCAAGAGGATGATGTGTCTCACTTCTCGTTGTATTGAAACTCTGGGAGGATATGTGTCTCATTCTCAAGTTGTGTTGAAACTCTTAGAAAGACATGTGTCTTATCATTTCCTATTTTGATTGTAACTCTAAAGATGGAGGAGAGATTCATGGACTCTCATTAATGAGATGACTCCTCATATTTTGTATAAATAGGAGAAGCTTTCTCCATCATAGGTAATGAAGAAGCAATGAGGAAGTAATGAGAAAGTAGATTTGTAACAAAGTTCAAGATGGAATGGGATGTAGATTTATGAGTTTTGAATAAAGAAGTTTTTAGTTCTTTGATGCTATTGTGATCTTATCTTCAAGGAGCTAAGGACTACACTCAAATTGGTAGCAAGAGGGCCCCCGCCATCCAAGGAGGCTTTTACATGTTTTCTAGATAAGTTGCTTTCAATTTTATTTTGTCATATTTCCTTACTTAGATTACTTTATGAAATCATAGCTTTTAGCATAATTTTTCATGGTTATGTACCGAGCATTTGCATATCTTTTGACTAATGACATGGAATCAATATTTTTCTCATCGTTAATTTATTTTTTCTTAGTTTTTGTTTAATTCCGTATCGTTTGTTTATTTACCTGCATACTTGCTCAAAATAGTTAGATTTAGATATATTAAATTGCTCATGTCATTTTCAATTGCCTCCGAAAGCCACAACTGGATCGATGGCGAGGGATTGAAGTATGAATGTGTAGTTTGATATTAGTTTCCTTTCTTCGCAAATTTAGATATATTAAATCGCTCATAACATCTTCAACAGCCCGAAAGCTAAATACAAAATCGGGATCGATGGTGAGGGATTGTATTATGAAATGTGTAGTTTGATATTAGTTTCCTTTTCCGTGTTAGATATATTAAATCAAGCTATAACATCTTCGCCTGTTTTCCGAAAGCTACAACCGGACCGATGGTGAGGGATTGAATTATGGATGTGTAGTTTGATATTAGTTTCCTTTTCCGCAAGTTAGAAATATTAAATTGTGCATGACATCTTCGCTATTTTCCTCCGAAAGCCACACTGACCGATGGTGAGGGATTGAATTATGAATGTGTGGTTTGATAATAGTTTACTTTTCCGGCAAGTTAGATATCAAGCATTTTGTTGTTTATGGTTACTTCCGAAAAATCATATCGGGACTAATGATGAGGATCGAAGACAAGTTGATGTAATTTGATTTAGATTTACTTTATTGCAACTTTTGGATTTCTTTCAAGATAGTTTCTTTTGTGTTTAGACAAAGCAGCAAGAATAGTTTGGTTTCATGCTCACTAGTTCACCGTTTTGATTTATTAGATTAGCAAGACCTTTTTCATTTCAAATAGCACATTTTCATTTCCTTTCAAGTTTTGTCATCGTATGTTTCAAATTCCTTTTTCTAGCTTCAAGTTGGTAAATTATAAAGGACATCATTGCCTTGAATATTCATAACCATGTCTTTAGAATTTCCATCTCACATTAGGAAACCAACCAAGATCAATAAAAATCCAAAAACGACAAAAAGTAAGAGATAGGTTATCTTACACATATAGTGCGCCACACTTCATCGCTTACGAATCCCTGTTGATAATTTATGTTAGCAATTTAGGACACTAAATCGACCTCTCAAACATTTTGGCGCTCGCTGCTTCGGGAAGTGTAACTAGTAGCCTTATTTCTTACATCTAAAAAAAAAATTAATAATTCTTGAGTATGCTCTCCTCCCCGCACTTTGTGTGATCCGGAGATCAAAAGGATCGTTATGTAAAAAAAAAAAATTTAATAATTCTTGAGTATGCTCTCCTCCCCCGCACTTTGTGTGATCCGGAGGATCGAAAAAAGAATTGTTATGTGAAAAAAAATGGAGACAAAATAAAACTTCATCATTTCAATTGATTCAACAATTTAAAAAAAAAAAAAAAAATTTGTTTTCAAGGAAAAATTTGATTTCAATAATTGTTTTGTTTAAATGAATATATATGTGTAATTTTAAATTTTTTTGCAAATATAACATACATAATTTTATTAACAAATCAATTAAAAAAAAAAAATCTCATGGAAATAAAACTCACGCATATGCATGAGGCCATTTCTTGGTTTGGCTTACACATATATGCAGACCTTCAATCCACACAAAGAACCATGCACCGCAATTTTAAAAAAAAAAGATCTTTCTCTTTTTCATATTCGTTTTTCCTCAAACAACAAATATTAGAAATCATTTTAAAAAAATTTGCACACAATGAATGTATATCACATGAAGAAACCTAAGTTGATGAGGAAAATATTGCAAATTATTGATGAGAAGAATATTGCAATTTGCTGATGAAGAGAAGATTACAAATTCAATTGTAGGGACATACAATGGAAGTGTATCATATGAAGAAATTGCTGATGAAGAGAAGATTTCTAGACTGTTGATGAAGAGAAGATTGTAGATTCCATTGCAAGTAATTGGAATGAGGAAGATCAATCTTGAATTTCCTGTGAGATATAAGCCATTACACTTCAAAACTCAAAATAAAAACAAATCAAACCACAAGTAATTGCCAGAAAACGAAATGCGTCATTGTAAAAAACACCCGATTTTAAAACGAATTTTCTGAGCAAAACCAGGACGAATTAGAAAAACTAAAACATGGGTTTTTTCGGGAACGGGGTGAATTAGGTAATCTTACAAGAACTTTCTAAAATTCGCAGCCATTTGGGAGAAATTCAGGTTCTTCGGAGCACTAATTTGCAGTGTGCGTGAGAGAAAAAATGTTTTTTTTTTTTTAAAACAGTTACGGTTTTGAGAAATAATCAAGGAACTAATTTCCTTACTTGAGGGAAAAAAATGTGGCAGAATTCATGTGGTGGCATATGATGAATGACAAATGGATTATTGAGGCAAGCACATTATCACATGTGCATCAAATGCAAGTTGTATAAATTGAAAAGGACTCTGCCTTCATCTCCTTCATAAAGAAAATTTGACTTTAGAAATTTCAAGCTTTTTATTTTTATTTTCATGAAAGAGGTATTGGCAATGAGACTTTGTTTCAAAAATATTCATAAGGACAATTATTTCATCCATGCTTTATTTCATTTAAAAATAAAAATTAAAAAAAAAATAAAAAATAATAAAAATAATAAAAAATTCAAAAAATAACTAAAAAAATAAAAAAATAAAAAATTCAAAAATTCAAAAAAAAAAAAAAAAATTGAATCAATGAAATGAATAAGTTATTTGCTCACTTTTCTGAAGGTATTGAGTAATTTTGGCACTGATGATGAAAGATGAATGACTAACTTTTTATTCAAGATTTTTTTTGTTGTACCGAAAAACCTCATTGTTCAAATCAAATTATTAACTTTCTCATACAAAATCAGATTTTGATGATTTAAGTATCATTGGAAAGGTCTCAACAAGATCTACACAATGAGAAATCCATCATTAGAGTTTGAAATGGCAAATAATGAAATAAATTAAAAGAAGCTACATTCAACTTGAGGCACTAATTCCAAAACAGTAAATTCTTTTGATTTTTCCTTTGAGAACTCGTTTTCATTAATACAAATTCTTAGTTTTTGTAAATATCATAACTAGAGAGATTGATCACCTCTCTCCTTTTGATAATCTTACATTTCATTGCAGAAGAAGTATTAGTTTTTTTGCAGTGTTCCAAGAGGAAGGACAAATGACTACAAGAGAATGGTGTCTCTTTAAGAGGCCACAATTTGTTTCATAAGAGGATAATCACAACAAAGAGGAGGAAATATGCCCATGAAAAATCGCATCCAAACACTTGAAAACTTTCGTATACTATTGTCTCCATCACATCCATACCTCATAATAAACCATTCACCTCATTTCACTTCATATTTTCCATTTACATTCACATCCACTTTCCATTTCTTTTGTCCATGCATAACCACAAATAAAAGCAAGAGGCTCATTCACATGCTTATAGACCATTGTCATTTCTCATTCACATGCTTATCGCCCATTTTCCATTACTATCCTCCATTGCCATATTCCATTTTCATTTTCCATTCCCTTTGTCATTTTCATTCCGCAAATAAGCCCTCGCTTCAATGCAACCTATTGAGTTCATAGTCCTTGAGTCTAAGTTCTTTGTAAAAACACATTGAGGCTTGCATGCCTTAATGGCAAGTTTCTGCGTCGACAAACAATGGGAATACATTAATGTCTCTTGTTCGTCGCATCTTCGAGGTGACTCGACATCAAAGAAACTATTCGTACCTAGCAAGATGTGTTCGGCATCTCGACTCTCATTGTCATCAATGGTGAGAGTTCTCGTGTTGACTAGTGGCATCCATTAATGGCCACTACCTGAACAATTTCCTACTTGTCTTTTCACATAGTAGGAATTGTGCCAATGAGTTTTGAAGACATGAAGACTATTATTTTCGCATTTTGGAGCGTATTCAGCAAGTTTTAGTAGGAGCACAAAAAGTCATCTCATCTCTTTATCCATGACTCCTTGTTCACCCACTTGAAGAAGAATATGACTTAATTTTTACAAACACCAATACATACAAATCATCCACATTTAAGGTAAGTGAAGGTATGTTGTTTTCTAATTTTTAGTCATGTAATTCATTAGAATGCTAAAATTGTAACTTTGGAAAATTCCCTCACTCCCTTTTCCACATTGTCATATCTTTAGTGGGGGGAGGGACATCATTTCATATCCACATGTCATACACTATCACACATTTTAATTTCATTTTCACCCACATATACTTCCCAACCAACTATTGTTGCAACATGATCCAAAAGATTATATGCCTTGCAAATGATCAATTCATCGATGAAGTAATCGATTCTAAATGTTTTCATGAACTTTGATGCAACAAAGAAAATAAAGCATTGTTACACAAGAACCAATGCTTCAAAAAAAATGGTTGTTACACAAGAAACCAACCATTGAAAAAAAAATTGTTGCAATCAAATGTATTATACTTTGCCAAAAAGTTATACTTTGCCAAAAAGGAAAAAAATCAAGAAGCAAAGTTTGAATGAATCTATATGAGTCAAAACTCATAAAAGATCAACTTCCATGGACAAATGAATATTGCAATGGTTGCATGAGGACATGCAAATGTCTCTGCTTGGGGGGTAGTTGAGTCTCAAAAATGTTCTCTCATATTCATACATATTTTCATTATGTCATAACCATTTAGCTCTTATTTCATAGCCATTTGACCTAAACCCCACATCAAATAACCATTTACATAAATATATGGGTTAGGATCCTTGTTTTCCAAAGTTATTTATTTTATGTATTTTAAGTGAATTTATGATTAGAAACTAGAAAATTAACATAGTTTCATATATCTATATATATGTGTTATGAGTTTTGTGACATGTGTAGGTCAAAAGGAGACTTCTGTAAGACCCTTTATGTGGCACTCTAAAGCCAAATTCGAATTTGGTTGGAGAAGACGTGGGATCAAGAGGATATGTAACCCCACTTCCTTGTTGTATTGAAACTCTAAGAGGATATGTGTCTCATTCCTCAAGTTGTGTTGAAACTCTAAAGACATGTGTCTTATCATTTCCTATTTTGATTGTAACTCTAGAGATGGAGGGAGATTCATGGACTCTCATTAATGAGATGACTCCTCATATTTTGTATAAATAGGAGAAGCTTTCTCCTATCATAGGTAATGAAGAAGTTAAATGAGGAAGTAATGAGAAAGTAGATTTGCAACAAAGTTCAAGATGGAATGGGATGTAGATTTATGAGTTTTGAATAAAGAAGCTTAGTTCTTCGATGCTATTGGGGTGGATTCAGAGTCTTCATGAGCTAAGGACTACACCAAATTGGTAGTAGAGGGCCCTCGCTATCCAAGGAGGCTTTACATGTTTTCTAGATAAGTTGCTTTCAATTTTGTTTTGTCATATTTCTTTACTTAGATTACTTTATGAAATCATAGCTTTAGCATAATTTTTCACATAAATTTCGGCATTTGCATATCTTTTGACTAATGACATGGAATCAATATTTTTCTGTTAATTTATTTTTTCTTAGTTTTTGTTTAATTCCGTATTGCTTTGTTTATTTCGCCCTCGTACATTTGTTTCCGTAGTTAGATTTAGATATATTAAATTGCCTGGTGTCATTTTCGCCTGTTTCCGAAAGCTACACTGGACCGATGGCGAGGGATTGAAGTATGAATGTAGTTTGATATTAGTTTTCTTTTCTCGCAAATTTAGATAAGTATTAAATCGCTCATAACATCTTCGCTGTTTCCTCCCGAAAGCCACAAACTGACCGATGGTGAGGGATTGTATTATGAAATGTGTAGTTTGATATTAGTTTCCTTTCCGCAAGTTAGATATATTAAATTGCTCATAACATCTTCAACAGCCCGAAAGCTGCTGTACTGGATCGATGGTGAGGGATTTAATTATGGATGTGTAGTTTGATATTAGTTTCCTTCTCTGCAGTTAGAAATATTAAATTGTGCATGACATCTTCTGGGCTATTTCCTCCGAAAGCCGTTCGGACCGATGGTGAGGATCGTAATTATGAATGTGTGGTTTGATATTAGTTTACTTTCCGCAAGTTAGATATCGCTTACTCAAGTTGTTTATGGTTACTCAAAAAATCATAGCCGGACTAATGATGAGGGATCGAAGGACAAGTTGATGTAATTTGATTTAGATTTACTTTATTGCAACTTTTGGATTTCTTTCAAGATAGTTTTTTTTGTGTTTAGACAAAGCAGTTAGAATAGTTTGGTTTCATGCTCACTAGTTCACCGTTTTGATTTATTAGATTAGCAAGACCTTTTTTCATTTCGTAGCACATTTTCATTTCTTTCAAGTTTTGTCATTGTATGTTTCAAATTCCTTTTTCGCTCAAGTTGGTAAATCATTATAAAGCACATCAATATCGCCTTGAATATTCATAACCATACATGTCTTTTAGAATTTCCATCTTCAATATTAGGAAACCAACCAAGATCAATAAAAATCCAAAACGACAAAAAGTAAGAGATAGGTTATCTTGCACATATAGTGCGCCACACTTCACCGCCTTACTTAATCCCTCGGTTGATAATTTATGTTAGCAATTTAGGACACACTAAATCGACCAAACAAGATTTTCCCCCGACATAAGAAGTGTGACATACTTTGCTAAGGGTGGCCAATTTCTTTGAGACAAAAGGTATTGTTCGTGATGCTCTAGGATTTGCTTCAAGAAGGTAAAATTCACCATCGTGTGATTTCATATTGGCAATTCAATGTCTACGTACGCCAAGCCACTTTGTCAATTTAGATTTCCATGATATAATGATTAACAAGCATGCAAGTGACACCGTTTTCCGTAGGAATAGAAAAAAGATGAATCACTGCATTGCACACCGTTGCTCAATGTGCTCCATGATACCACCAATGACCACACTACCTTTAGAATCTATCAAATTATCTACATCAATCTCACACAAGCATCCGCGGTACTTATCAACAAGTACTAGCCTTTTTGGTCCACTTCTAGTGCAAACTTTCTAAATAATGCTTCAATTTTTCATCACTCGTATATACCTACTGTACCACCACCTAAAACATTAAAGGGCTCGAAAAGAACATGATAACCAACCTTTCTTGCTATGGCTAATGCATCCTCATCACCCTTAGCAATACCACCTCGAGGTTGCTTGAATTTTAGCTTATCCAACATTACATTGAACTTCCCTATCTTCACCGTAATCTATTGAAGTGGGAGAAGTACCCCAAATTTGCACAAAACCTTCTCTACTCGTACCGATGGGCTTAAACTCATCGAGATATTATTATATGGGTAGAGCTATATTCAAAGGTGTTTTCCTTCCAAACTCGTACAATTATACCATCGCCTCTCTTCGTCAATGACATTCAAAACATCCTCTACTATAAGAGGCTCAAATTACAATTTATCACTAGTATCATAATCTTTAGAGGCATTCTCGTGTTTGAATTCATCATGATGGTTTCATATCCCGCATCCCCGCAAATAAATGCTCATAAATAGGTTAACATCAATCTTATAACCATTATACTTAAACATCAAAAAATTCTTACATAACTCTAAGTGCTACCTTTAATTTCCAAAGAGCAAAATACCATATCAATCACATGAAAAGTGGGAAAATAAGTTACTATGAACTTGTAGTACGAACGATGCATGACAAACAATAATCAAATTCATCGCCGCCCAATTCGGTTTTGTCCTCCAAGAATCAATACTTTCTTCCTCGTGCGTGGGGTTGCTTCACATTCATCATCGTAGGATGAATACATATAGGGTGTATTGGCCTCAAATTCAGATGCACATGTATAAACTCTTTTATATGCGTGACTTACACCCAAAGCTAAGTGACATGGATAGACATTTTTTTCTATTTGATTTATTTGCAAATGATATCTTCCTATCACAAAATCCTCTTCTTTACTTCATAAAGATCATCTTTTCTTAGTTTTGACAACTTTGTAATAGAGAGGAACCCGTCAACGTCTAGAGCTCCCTCAACTACAAAAGGAACCATCTATCAATATGTACACCCATAAATATCTTAAGTGCTCACACCTCTATTCATGGTCAGACATAGTACAGGTTAGATTTGGACTATGAACTCTAAACCATGCTATAGTTGTTCCCAATCCCAATCGTAGCTCTTTCTACCTACTCACAACCCCATCCATGATGTCCTCGTCTCCAAGGACCTAACTTTTTTTTGAAATGAATCTTAGAATGTGCGGCCCAAAGCCATTGATTCCCCCGACGTACTTAATTTGAGTTGTAAGAATCGTCTCGAACCTCGAAATTCTCAAAGGAAAAGCAAGGAGTCCGCAATATTTAAGGGAAAAAAAATCATCAATGAAAAATTCAATCAAATCAAGAGTATTTCACATAAAACCATAACATATCATGTGCTCACAATTGCATATGGGTATGATACAAAATGATAAATGAAATCAACTCCTTTTTTGGACACCTATAATAATAGAATAGAGAAGAACAATTGGCTTAAATAGGAACAAATTTTTATAATGAGCTTAAGTGGATGGACAATATTAATAAAATCAGATGGAACAAAACTTCATTGCATTGCGTGGCGTAGGCCGCAAAAAATCTTCCATGCTTAGGAAACCAAACTAACTTTAATGGAACAACAACTAAATTTTCGCACCACTCCCCGTAAAAAAGGCATGTAAGATAAAGGAAGTTTTACAAATTTTTCTTCCGTATAACAAGATATGTACCCGAAATAAAAATATCTAAGTTTATTCTTCCAAATGTAAACGATCCACAATAAAATTCATCCTACTCTTTTTCATTACCACGTCAATAGTGGAAGCCAAGGTGTGCGGAGTAAGATGAGAAGATTAGAAAACTAGCTTCCAACTTTACTAGGATAGAACTTGCTTTAGTATAGATTTTCAACCCACAAATTTATGATTTACGAGGTTGGAAAAGAATAAGACCTAGGCAACATCTTTATCTTGATTGGAGATATGGAATAATATCTAACATGCCTGGTGTTGTAAGAACATATTTTGTAAATGTTTATTAAATGATGAGCACAAAATATTACCAAGAATATGGTCTTAATTGTAGAAGTTCATCAACTCGTTTCGAGCTCACATGCACCCATGTTTATTAGGAACTCACATTCTCACCGTGAAAATTGAACTCTCAAATGACTAAACTTTAGTATAGTACCGTCAATAGCAGGAGAACAAAACAATGATCCCCAAGGTAATTTGGGCTTTATATCCTATTTTCCAGGTTTTCTTCCGAGCATGGTTAGGATATATATTGAAATATGAAAGATATGACCATCTTGTAACTCGGGGAAAAATGGAATACACACCAAAATATTTATATAAGTTTTTGTTAGATACCCGATCCCTGTGGATTGGGTGAATAATTGAAAATATATAAATAAAATAAAATGAACAAATAGAATAGGAACCAACCTTGAAGATGAATCCCAAAGTTCACACCCGAGGCTATAAATTATGTTCACTACATTAATATGAAGATTTTTGGAGTCGTTCCTTGGCCCGACAAATGCTTTATTCCTTTTTGGCCAAACGTGTTACTAGAATGCATGTATGAAGCATGACAGAAAAAAGCGACACAAAAAAAAAAAAAAGGACAGAAGTTTAGAAAGGGTTAACTTACAAAATATATAACCCTAATACCAAAATAGAATATATCTAATAAAACTCACTTCCTCACCTTACCCATAAAATAATTCTCGAATTATTGCAACTTACCTATTTTCCTCCCAATGTAGTTCTAGATGATCCCCATAATTGCAACCCAACTAATTTTATTTCATCAACATTGGTGCACATTTTTTCAGAATTCCACCTCAAAGGTTAGAGTTCTTTATGGTATCTTCCATGAACTTTTATTTAGAGTTTTTATTTGATGGCCCTACCCTAGGCAAGAGGTTTTCTATGAGTATCAACATTCACACTATCCGGTTTAAAGTGTGTCCAAATCCAGATATGGGTGATTTTGACATCTTCATCATTGTTTTCTATTGGAGTGAGGTCTACGAGCTCCTCACTAAAACATGGAACCCCCATCTTGAATTAGATTCCTTGACATTTTTTCACTTAATTTTGTATTTACCATAGGAAGATCATCATCAATAAAACCATATCTTTTACTATTCATCTCAAGATCCAATGAATCTTGACAAAGGAGATTTGTGTGACAATATTATTTCCCATGTTTGTTGTGTGGGCATCCTTGTATCTTCGATGCTAAAACCAAGCCATCTCTCCGTTGGGGCCTTTCAAAGTCGACATGATACATAGTTTCCAAATCGGGTCAAGGCTTGACACACTTTCCAACTTTTAAAAACTATTTGATGATGAACTTGGGGTAGTTCCACATAGTTGTTTTTATTGCAGGCTCTCATGAATTTGACTTTTAGGCTCTCGTAGGAAGATATCCGGTATTTCGTATAGAAGAATCTCGATCAATCCTTAGACACGCTTCCCTTTGTGCAAATAGGCATCATAATTGATATGAAGTTGGATGAGTCTAAACTCAAAGATTGAAGGTGTGCCAATGTTTAAATGTTGTTCCTCATTAATATCTTTCGTGAAGCTCGCAGGCTCTTCCATGATTTGAAAGAATTCATTGGATCCATGTATAATTCCATCAAAGGTCCTCTATCACCCATAATATTTCAGAATAATATTGTGCAAATAATCCTTCAAAAATGCTTGAGAAAAATCCTTAAAATTTGCAATGAACACTACTCTATCACCCTGAAATGACACTTGAGAGTCTTTGTGCAAATAATCCTTCAAAAATGCTTGGAGAACAAACACTTCTTAAAATGACGCTTGAGAGTCTTACTCTTGTCTTGGTTCAAGTGATGCTCGTCCAAGGATGTAGGAATATTATGAGATCAAAAGACCACATTTAAATGTCATAGTGATTTTCTCATATAAGGACCGACACGGCCCTTAAATAAGTGCATACAACCTTAGAAAAATTCCATAGAGGTTAATAATTAGCCATTCGCATAGAGGAAAATACTCATCGAATAATGTAGATGATTTCAACCACAAAACCAATTGAGGTTTATCCCTAGGTGATCCGAATACCCTCCTATTCTAGGGCCGAAAATAATATCAAACAAAGGTTGGTCTTGTGTCTCAAATAGGCCAAATAATAGCCATTAGGTCGAGACCGAAATAGCCACAATGCTTAAGTGAATAGTTCCAAAATAATTTCCAAATGAATTCATAGTCCTTAGTCCTCAAATTTGCATGTAGTAGACCTTTAAAAAATGTGTAATCGACCTTATATTAACCCGAGAAAGATCTAAATTCAACCTCCGAGGTTGCCTTGGATGACACAAATGAAAGCCTCGTAAAAACACATAAATTTACCTTAGAATTAACATGAATCCATCCTCTTCCCCTCCGAATATCCATGCACAAAAGAACATAAAAATGAAACCTAAAATAACAAGAAGATTGGCCTATTTTCCGTTTTTCGCTCTACCCCATGCTTCAAAAATTTATTAAAAAAAACTGCTTGTCAATTCTCTCTTTGGAGAGAAGACATGTTTTTCGATAGTGGTCTTGGATTATTTTTTGATATTACGTTATACAAATGTGCTCGAAAATCATAATCGCATTCTCGTCATGTATGTTATGGGTGAGATTGCATTAGAGAATATGATATGGATCTAGGTGATGGAAAAATTGGAACCTTGTAGATGGCACGTGTATGCAAGTGGCCACTAAGAACTCGAGTATGCATCTACGTTGCAACCTAGAAACTCAGAAGCTGAAATTTATCAATTTATAAGATTTATAACCATCTACTAAGACTTGAAACGTAAGATTTGAACTTTATCAATTTGGAAAAACTTATAAGGTGACAAATTTTCTACATGGGCTGGCGTGATGTCAATGCCCACCGGTGGACACTCAATAGAAGGTTGTAAGGGAAAGTTTTTCATTCACGCTTTGTCTATAGCTTTTTTCTTGTCCATTTTCTTCTCTTTGTAGTTTGATCTAATGTTAACTTTTAAGTGTTTTACTTAACAGATATGCAAACTCTTTTAACATGCCCCTTTTGACAAGTTGTTTTTTGTGAACTTGTTCATGTAATGATATGGAAATTGAACCGATAATACGCTCTCATATCTTTTCAATATTAGTTAGCACTGGGCAACCATAGGATAGTTGTTTTTTGGCCGGTAAAAGTATTGTTTGAAGGCACAACTCGAACTTGAAAAACCTCGAGTTGTAAGGATATTTGGCTTTAATAGTACCTTATGCCCTATTATTAAGGTGTTGCAAATTATGATAGAAATTATGATTATGGGTTTACTTAATTGTATGGTTGTCTCATAGTGGTTTTTTCTCAAACACCACGTATTCATTCATTCCAAAAACTAGGAACAGCATTTCAAATGCATCATGAAGTTTAGAGTATAAACATTATAATTGATTGTTTGAGTTAACCGGTTCTTTTCATACGGTGATGTTTTCTTGCTGCATACCATTTATTCATTCATTTGAAATAGGAATGGGATTTTGAATGCATATTAGTGTTAGCTCACCTTTGCTGAGCCTATTAGATGATCCTAAATTTTTGGTCAATTGGATATGTTAATTTTGTTTTCAACGGGTGTTTTTGGGGAGGTTAATCAAAGATGGCCAAAAAATTTGTTTGAAAGGACTCTAGTGTGAAAACGAATGTGGCGATAGTGATGTTGGACACCTTAATCCCCACAAAACATTCTCGGGTAGAATAATCACCGCTAGATAAGCCAACATTGTGAGGTTTTTTCTATCGCTTCATGATGATAAAGGGTTTGGTTTATTATTTTGTATCTTCTAGTGGGTAGTATTTTTTTGGGGGGGGGATACTTCAATCTCCCATTTGCTGAAATAATTCGTTCTAGAATTTGCTACCTCCATGCGTAAAAATCTTAGTTATGCATTCCTAGTAATCCATCTTATTAAGAACCGTAAATACATCATTCTTGTTTGCACATCGAGTTATTTTCCGTATTTACATTAGTTCATGCCATGGGTTTTTATATCTACAATTTTTCACTTCCATGAAATTGCAGCTTCTTCATCCTAGAATGGAAGTCCTTAAATATCTTCTACTATTTGCGTAAATAGGTAGTTATGGATTTTTCTACCGCCAAGCATTATTTCAATTTCTTTTATATGTATTCACAATAGGAATATTTTATCGTTCTATCGGTTATTGTAGCATATGCATAGATTAATAGAAGACTCAGATTTAGAAGAAGCTTTTCTATTTATAATGCTGTTAAATTGTACGATTTAAATTGGAAATGGTAACTAAATTTTATTTTCGTAAAAGTTTTTTAGTCTTCTTTTATCTTTGTAAATGTGTTCCCTTGCTTCACAATAGGAGTAGTTGCTTTTTAATATTTGTCTAATCTGCTTCGAGAAAGGGCATCCATGGTTTTGTGAAATTCCCCATTTCTAATGCTTATGTGTCTCCTCGAATTCATAAATATAATTGAGATATATATGGAGCCGGATTTAAGGTGCTTTATGGTGCCGTGGGATAGATTTATTAAGCCGTGATGTGTTCATCAATGCCTATGCATCCATGGTTTTGTAGGAAATTCCCATTTCTAACGCTTTTTGCATCTATAGACCTTTAAGCAAATATAATTGGAGATATATACGGAGTTAGAGTTAAAAAAGAGGCTATGGTGCCAAGGCAGATTTATTGCTTCGTGATGTAATCATCAAATTTCTCTATCTTTTGAATTTCTTGCCAGTGCTTATGAATTGTCACCGAATATTTTGTTTGTAAGCTTGTAAGTATAACATTAAGTCCAGTGCCTAGACAAGGAAACATCAAATGTTTTATATTGTGATCTCCTTCGCATATGCCTTCTATAAACCCATCGGTATTTTTTACTATCACTCCTAAAGTGGGCCACATATGATGTCATAGTTCAAAGACCATTTCGTAGGTTTAAATTCTATAGAAATTTCAAGAAAAAACAAAATTTGCATCAAAGACATGCTTCAACTACACTTACCTCTCCGTTGGTGGCTAATTGAGATCCGATCCAAACACTATCCATTTTGTCTCCAATTTTCATTACTATAGTCACCGATTTTGGTGTTCGTGTTCAGACTAACTTAATAAAAAGAGCTTCCGTATTCATTCTCATATGGCTAAATTCGATTTCAAAGCCTGAATCGCCTCCAATGCTTGTACACTTGTCATCATTATCTCTTGAGCTTATAATTAATCACGTAAAGTATACTTGGAGTACATCCAATTTATTCAATAGCATATTTACCTTCTATTGAACCAGTAATTAAAAAGTGCCATGCACAACTATTGGTGCTTTCTGTTCCATCTTGGCCTCCCCACATTGTATTCAACTTTTTCATTGTTGTGCCACACCAAATCACTTACCCTCTGTTTACTCCACGACCAACATACACAATTACTTGCTCCCCAAACCAGCGTGAAAAGCTCAGTGATGCTCAATCTAGGGACACATAATACCTCCACATTGACTTTTGCTCTTGCACTTATTTGCAAAATTCTTGCACAATTGAGTCATACCAATCTGCAAACTAGAGAGTATATTTGCACCAATAACTATCAAGCATAGAGGAAGTACATTCCTAGGCTCACTTGTGGCAAATTTCTTTCCAGGTTGTTGCTTACGAGGTTGAGCCCCCAGTCACTGTTGTGAATTAGTTCTCCACATATTGCCAACAGAGTAGTAGTTAAAAAGTCGACCTCCAACCAAAACTTCAAACTTCCTTCATTTTTTTCAATTTCTATCTCATGAAGGAGGTTGAATTAACAGTGGGTGAGCTAACTATTGCTCAAGAGTGTGACCCTTTCCTTGTCACATCCATTAGGTTTTCTATTTATGTACATGGCATGCAGTTTTTAATGTAAGTGGACATTTTGGCACTATGAAAATAATAGGTAGAAAGCACAGTAGTAATAAGGAGACACATGACCTTGGAGATGAATTGGAGGTTAGGACCTTTGGAGGATTGTTGGACCTTGGGGAGTAGTGCTCATCCCATGGAGGGCTTGCTTATTAATCACTGTCACCTTTGACGTTGACAGATGTCACGTAGAGTAGAGTGCTTCACATGGGTGGACCTACTTGTGTCTTGCAAGTTTGCTTGTAGTGGACTAGGTCAACTAAAGCCCCTTTACCTCTCATATAAAAAGAGGAAGGTGTGAGTTGTTATTATAGTTGATCATGCACTTGTGCATATTCCTTTAAAGCTTGGGTTAGGGATGTAAGAGCAGTGCTACTCTCTCTCTCTCTCAGTCACAATATATCTGAGTTTATGCGTATTTTGGTGACAATATATCTGAGTTGTGCTTTGCTCCATCTTCCTTACAAGGATTCCTTGAAAGATAAATAGATTGGTGAACATAAGTAACTAATCTGAACTATAGTGAAAAATCTGATATGAATCTGCTATTAATTGAGGTTCTAATACCAATGATGTGATCCAACCCAGAATTCTGCGATTATAACTAAAATTTGAAATCCAAAAATTTCAGAACTAGATCTGAAATATAAAAAATAAAGCAGACCAAAAAATTAAAATCAGAAATTAAGAAGGCCCTAATTGTAGCAAAAAGTTGAATAATTACAAAATAATAGCAAATAGATAGGGACAAGCAATGACAAAAAATACTAGTTATTTCAACCAGAACTGGATAATGACTTTGAAGAACAAATGTAAATGCTAGGAGGAAGTAGTTTGTAGCTGACTAAACCATAAAATAAGTATGATACAAAGGAATTCTTCTGAGAAGGTATGGATGCCAACTCAGATCAATTCAACAATAGTATGGATGCTACCTTTACCCGAAATATACTCTTCCAAAATCCATGCAATAGCGCACTTCACAAACAGCTCCATCAAGGTATGAATGCCAACTTAAGACCAAGGCAGTATGGATCCTGATTCCCGCCCTTAACCCAAATGGTCTCTTTCATACCTCCTTCATAAAAAGCCTCTGCTCTAATGTCTAATGGTAATTTTATAGTTAGTCTTCCCACTTTTTATTGAAAAGAGGAGCTACAAACTTTGATTAATGACACTTATGAGTGAAAGTTGTAACTGAATATGCGGGGAGTTTCAAAGGATTTTATGATGAGAGGGACATAATTTTAGCCTTTTGGGTTATTTTGAAAATGTTTACACCACGTTTAGGCCTTATGGGTGCTTCATGAGATGTGGGGTGCATAGTGAATGGTTGGCCCATGCTCTTCCATGATAGACTTGGACATTGGAGGTGGTTTACTATTTGCTACTAGACCTTGTTTGGATGTTTGAAAGACATTATTCCTCGAAGTGTTGGATTAGTATGGAGCTTGGTGACTTCATGTTGTTGATGCATGAAGGGATTTTGTGTGCTTGGAGTAGAGTTGGGTATTTCACCATGACAAAAACATCCCAAAATCAACATGAGCACACAAAATCCCTTGACATGTGAACTCCTGGGTTGAGGGAGTGGATATGTAGGTGTGGGAGTCCTTAAGGTGACACATTACCTTGGATATGCATTGTCCTTAAGGAGACACATGACCTAGGAGATGCATTGGAGCTTAGGACCTTTGGAGGATTGTTGGACCTTGGGGAGTAGTGCTCATGCCATGGAGGGCTTGCTTGTTAATCACTGTCACCTTTGATGTTGACACATGTCACGTAGAGTAGAGTGCTTCACATGGGTGGACCTAAATGTGTCGTTCAAGTTTTGTTGTACTGGAATAGGTCCACTTGTTATTGTAAAGCACCTTAACCTCTCATATAAATAGTGGAAGGAGTGAGTTGTTATTATAGTTGATCATGCACTTGTGCATATTACTTTTCATACTTGGGTTAGGGATGTAAGAGTAGTGCTACTCTCTCTCTCTCCCTCGTTCAATCTTCTTTGTACTTTGTGTTTTTGTCTTAAGGTGCTAGGATTTCTTGGAGCATTCACTCGAAAACTTCATATATATAAAGAAGAAATGAAACCCATGAACACAATCACAACCTATCATATAATTCTCCATGATTTCGAAAACCCTAGATAGGGGAAACCAAGAGAAACCCTAGCTCCACCAAAGATACGCCAACAATCTAAAATAACCATGAGAAAAACCTCTATGTCAGAGTATCTTTGGTGGAGCCACTGTAAACCCTAAGTTATTTTGGAATTGTGTTATTTAAGATTTGACTTCCAGCTTACCATTGCCTTGCATACCTTGTCACTCCCATAAATTATATTATTTCAAAGATTTGACTTCTATATTTTCATAAATACAATGTCCTCAATAAGATAGTTGAACACTTCCATATTCATAGTTAGATCATATTCCAAGAATATATACATTTTTGTGTCCCGATCAACAATTGTCTCATGAAGAGAAATCACGTCACAAGTGGAAATTGAACTTGGTTGGAGAGGATATTAATTTATCCTCTCAAGCGCCTCAGATAGACCAATCAAAATGTGTATAATCATACTCAATCACTAAATATTTTTGATAATTTATCTCTTTATTGGACTCAAACTTTCTCAATTAGCAACAAATAATGATTGTTAAAATCCTTAGATACATCCTTCTATGGATGTATTTGTTTCATTAATAAGAACATTGAGATGCCAAAGTGTCATTATGAATTTAGTTGTGGATATTTGAGATTGCTCGACAAAGACATCATTTGTTGAGGAAAATGTAGCTTTAGATAGTGATGATCTGCTTTATTCGAAATAACAAATGGAAGTCGAGGAAGATGTTGAACGACTTCGCCAGAGGACACAGAAACATGCTTTTGTAACCTTTAAGATATCCTTTGTTTATGAACTTTCTTGTGTTGGTTAAAAACATGAATTTAATAGTATATTCTATTTTGAGAAAATCATTTTCTTTATCAAAATTCATTATACAAATTAATATGGCTTCCTGGCATTGTATTACCTACCTAAATCTTTAGTTATGCTTATTTGAGCTGTAGATTCTTGATTTTGTTTGCACAGAGCAACAAGCTTGGCTGATTCTTCTCCTCCAATACCTCTTCCACTTCGAGTTGAAACAAAGCCTAAGAGTGGTATCAGGTATGTTGTATCTCTTTTAAGTTCCATTTATGCTTGAAGTAGTTAGATCATGGGTTATGCTGGCAAGGGTTTCAACTACTTTTTGGGTTAAGAAAGTCTAGAACAATTAAATGATTACAAAGTTGACCCTCCAAAGATGAGACACCAATATTCAAAAGAGAGACAGTAATCCATATTTTCAATGGTCCACCCTTTGCTATTATCAACACGAGTTTGACTCTTAAGTGTAACCAATTTCTTAATTTATTGCATTTGGATGAATCCATAATCATAAGAGGAACTGTAAATATGGTTCAATTGCATGGAAATGCCAATATGGTTCTATTTATATCTTTATGACCATTTACAATTATCACGAGTCACTATTAGTGGCTTGCTTGTCATTCCAAGCACTATCATGATTTTACATGCACACAATTACTATCTCATGAACTGTGATTCCTCTCTTACTATATACAGACAAGGATAATTGATGGGTTCCAACATGTCCCTAGTTTAGATTTTCATTATTTTTATAAAATTCTTATGCCTTCCACATGAAGAAGAGGAGAAAAAATATGACATACATACTAATTTTTTTGCCACAATGCTTTGCGATATTTCATTCAACTTGGAGTTGTATTTATCCATGATTGAATTGAATTTTTGACCCAATCACACATCACAATATTCTTATTTCTAAATTTAGGATATTCTGTTACACATTTTCTTACATCTAAGACACTCCAATTTTCCAGTTGGGCATAGCTGAAGATTTTTGTAACTCCCATCTTACTTATGCATGCAACACTTTCATGAACACACAAATACCACTTTATCTTTTATGCTCTATTTAATTACATGAATTGGAGCAGTCATTAAATGATTAACCTCAGAAATGTGAATTGAATCAGAGCTAGATAAAAACCGGATGAAAAAAATGGTTGTCAAAAAATACATAAATGATTCAAATTTAGGAAAAAACATATATATTAATGTGCATCCATATGAATCACAACCATTATAAAAAAATGTTTCCATTTAACTTGAGTTTTCCTGGGCACAGATTTGGAGGTTTCCCAACATGAAATTCTTAAAGAATATGTTGTCCTGAAGCCTAGTGTTCACCATATCATAGTTAAAATCTAAATTCTTTGGCACCCTTAAACCTGGCACTAGTCTGAAAATACAATACCATACTAAGCATATTTGTGCTAAGAGAGTTCACTATGCATTTACATCCACATTTTTTCTTAAGGGTGAAAGTGGTTATGTGTCTCATAACTCTGTTTGAAGGACACATGTCCATATCATACAACAAAGGCAAGCCTGAAATGCTTGTTCTATATCTAGAAGTATTGTTATGACATTGTTTACACACCAGAACTAAAGATGAAACGTATTGTTTGCATCCTTAGATATGTTTGAGACTGCAGGCTAACTGTTTAAATAAATGCATGTATAAAACTTATATATCAACAAAATAACCATCAATATTTTTCTTCTATCATTTTGCGTTGAATTCACAATAGTATGCTAAAAAGTGTCATTTCAATGTATGGAAATTATGATATATAAATGTGAGATATATGCTCTACATCTTTGGATCATCTACTTTTCAAATATGAGTTTTTTTAGGCTACATATTTGGGTTATCTACTTTTCAAATCTGAGCTTTTTTAGGCTACACCTTTGGGTTGTCTAATTGTTTGAACTTTGAACTTTGAAGAAATTCCTGAATGGACTTCATAAACACTCGACATATAGTGGTAAGGTAGTGGTACCATAAATTGTGTTATTTCAAAGATCTCCAAGGACTTGGTGCAATGCCTCAACTTACCCACGACCCCTCACCCATCCCCCTACCAATTGGGATGGGTGCAAAAAGAGGGCCCTTGCCTTATAGTCTCACAACACTGTGTTGTGAACTTTGCCATTGGTCCTTTCTATGACACAGTGGTCTGTGATGTTTCTTCATTGGATTGTGCCGATCTCCTGCTTGTTCTCCCTTACCAACAACAATTTCATGCTATCTATAATGTTAAAATTCCATATTTTCACAAAATTCAATGTCCTGATGTAATATCCCAAAAGGGAGAATGAAATAATACTTAAACACAATATAAGAACTGCAACTAAGTAAACATTAAATCTCAAGACAACATCAGAGTTTATAGAGAAGCTAAGCCATTTTATTATATGGAGATGAATCAGTTACACAATGTACCAAAGATGAGTAGATCTAGCCCAAGAGATGGCCTAGAATGACTCTGCAAAGATGCTACAACTAGCACTGCGTAACTGGTGAGATTATAGGAAGAAATACTGCATTGTCCCTTCTTCTGAAGATATGCATGAGCTACTGCAAAAGGGAATGAAGCTCTAAGGAGGTCAAGAGATCTGATGATGCCAAGATTCAAGATCTGGCCAATCTGATGGGAACCCAAGATAACCCAGAAAGGATTTTCCAGATATACAACTTTGGAAAATCACCCTCCTAGGGTTTGATCCTTTATCTGCTAGGATTACATATCTGAAGCTAGATCTGACAAATAGGTTGCTGAAATATGTCACAAGATCAGATCTAATATTGAAGGGTTGATCCCTTCTTCAGATCTACAAGCTAGAAGCTCTAGATCTAGCTTCTCAATCCTCCAATGATGATTGCAGTTGCTGCAACACAACTTCTCATAAAACCTGTGCTGTAAGGGAAAGAGAGGCTCTATTCCTGCTAAAATATGCTATAAAAAAATCTAGGTTGATGAAAATATTGATGGCAAGGTGAGGGGATGATCCCTCACAAGATTACTAGTTGAAATGCTAGCAACTTCCTTCCTCCTTTGGATCTATAATAATGGACATCATAATTCTGGATGGAATTATTGCTGCTAGGAGGTCAATAAATTTTGGCTTGATACCAGATCTGATATGAAACTCTGGGAATGCTAATATATAAGCCCAAGGTGATAGGAATAAACTTTCAGTAGTTTTCCAGCTGAAATACTGAAGACAACCTCCACCTTCTAAACTAATCTTTGGAAATGTAAAATTTTTGAATATGGATGTTCTGCAGAAAAGTAGAAAAATATATATGGCACCAATGCCTAATGTAGAATGAAGTACAATACTCTTTCCAGAGCTACTCAAAGAAATAGGTGGGATTCCCGACCAGGAACACCCTGTGCTAAACAACACTTGCAATCTTTGCTAAACCACCCAAGAAAGTAATGGAATGTCACATGACAATTCCAGATCTAAACAGACCTCAAAATAAATAATCAATAGCCTACCTTCATTTTTGTCTTAATCTTCTTTATATAGTTTATGAGCCTTCCCATGCCTTGGCCCTCATCTAAACTGCATTGTGCATGTGGAAAAGATCCTCCATGTTTGACTGCCCTGTCTCTCCAAGTCATCCATCATGTCTAGGTGCAATGTACACCCTCTCCATCATGTGTCCATTAATTGCACAACTTCCTCCATCACTTTATCATGAATGCTCCATGATCTTCTGTTTTATCTCTTCCAAGGCCTTAGTTGACAGTATCAACCTCCATGATCTATCTCATTAATGGGACATGATCTCCAATTCCATTCACATTAGTAGTGGCTTCACTACCTCATTATGTATATCTAGGCTTAATTAATCCACATTCACACAAAAAAGGTGGATATTCATTCACCTTGAGGATTATGGGTCCCTCCACCCTTTTATTTACTTTATTCATTAAGAAAATTAAGAACTCTAATATTTCAAATATCAGGTGAAAATTTGGGAATATTATAGTCCTCCCCGAAAAAATGTTTTTTGTCCTCAAGCAACTGCAAAAGTGGATGCTACAGCAAACATCCTCCCTCCAAATGGCATCCTCATGTCTAAGGCCTTACCATCTATCACAATTTCTATGCATGGCCATATCCAAAGCTACCTCTCTAGAATGTCTAGAATGGCATTCAACTGAAAAGTTAGATACCCTTCCTTGTCAATGAATCTCCAAGTGGAAACCATATGATGACCAAAGTTCTCCTCTATACATGAGATACACAAGATAAGGTGGTTTATTCCCAAAGTGGAAAGTCCCAATTCATGAACTATATCTCCAACCCATGATACATAGAATAGATTACATAAATCAATGCCCTCATCATTAGCCATGTTGGCCATGTAGGAATCAAACATCACATCATCATAGTGAAAAACAAGAAGGAGAGACATATGGGAAAACATGAAAAATTTCAAACCATGTTCTTCTAATAACAACCAATGCAGCGAAGCCTCCTGCTACCATGCTAGATCATCATGAAAACAAGTAAGAGAGCCATACTCTCTCAAAAGAAGCCACCGCAACAATGCTTCTTGTTTCCATGCCAAATCATCAATGAGAATATGAGAGCCATACTCTCTCAAAAGTAGCCATCTTAGCAATGCCTCTTGCTTCCATACCACATCATCATTGTACCAAATGTAGTGGCCATATTCTCTCAAGAGAAGCCACCTCAATAAGGCATCTTGCTACCCCATCACATCATCATTATACCAAGTACAATGACCAAAATCTCCCAACAAAAGCCAACGTTGTAAGGCCTCTTGTTGCCATAATCCAACAGTGTCATGCAATGTATGGGAAGAATTCAGTCCATACTCTCCCAATAGTAACCATAGCAACAAGGAGTCTTGTTGCCTCCTTGCATTATCATGATGCAAGTCATGGAGAAACAATATGGCAGTGGACATGTGACATGTCTCATAAACATAATACAAACAAGCTCCCTTATGCCACATCATGTGAGAGTTATACTTTCTCCCAAACCCAAGTACATACATGAACTTGAGATACATCCCAAACATAAATACATGTAAATACATGAGACATATCCCAAACAAGAGTAAATACAAGGAAATAAGGTATAACATGTGATGTCCAAACTCTCTTCTCAACAACCAAAGTAACCATGCCTTCCTCTTCTGCATTCTTCTGGTGATGTGTAAGGCATGAATCATAAAATTATGACTCATTGCATGGTAGCCATACTCACCCAAGACCAACCAGCATAGCCATGCTTCTTTATGGCCTGTATCATAGATCTACAAGTGTTTGGGCAACCCCTTGCTCCATACTATCAACCATTCATCCCAATGTGGATGATGGATCTCATTTTGCGAAAACTTGGTATCCTCCCATTGTATGACACCAACCTCCTCAAACCGATGAATAACTTTGCACTCCATGAAATGTTGAAGTGCACCTCCAATGATATCTCTTAATGAGACCTTCTTCTCATCCATGGCCTTCCAAAACCAATGAGGTTTTGGATCTACTGCAGGTAGAAGTCTCTCTTTGAGCTGTGAGATGTTCATTGAGAAAGTGTCATCAAGAAAGGAGAAAAGATTTCTCATTTCAATATGTATACCATTCATCATCTTAACCTCCATTGCTTCATGAGTGAAGATACCTTTAGAATGATCCAAGAATAATGGGGCCTCTTCATTATCGCTACTACTAAGTGACATCGTTGTAGATCTGCATGGTAATACATATACTATCTCAAAGCAAGGTACAATACTGATCTCATAACCAGTCATTGTACATAGGATCATGCTCATCCCTTCTTCTGAAACTCTACACTTCAACTTAAAAGGTTGAATGTAGTCCATCCATGACAAACTGGGATATATTTTCATCTCCTCCTTGATTAGATCAAGGGTCATCTGTGCTATGATATGTTGCTACTTCAAATCAACATTTTTTTCTAACCCTTGGTTATGCATTGGCCCTGATGGAATGTCCTCATAAGTTTCAATAATTTCTACTGAAAAAATAGGTGATGAATGTATATTCATACCTTGGATCAACTGATGGGTCGGAACCTCTTGACAGAACACAAGAGTTCCTCCAACCAGGACAATGGTGTCTCCAACTGCACATAAGAGAGATGGTCACTCTTCTATCAATGCACCAACGCTAGAATCTTCCTCCTTTTCCTCATCCATCTCCTGAATCATGCATGGGATTCTATGTGTCAATAGCTCAAGAATATCTTGAAAAGCTGCAAGTGTCTCTTCTCTTGATGTAAGTAGTTCTGCAGCAGGTGGTGAATGTAGTGACTCCTTGTCCAGAGTGACAAAATTGACACCCTCCTTTATTTCCTTTGGAACTGTCTCTTTGTGGCACATCTTTGTCTTCTTCAAATCAAACTTCTTCCTTATCTTGTGAAGGAAATCTGAATATTTAGTCACGTTTGTATGCTCCATGTGACTAAACCACCAATCATTGTCTTCACCATAAAGATGAAGTGTTGCAATCTGGACAACCTCTTTTTCAGCCACAGGATGTAGCATGAAAAATGTACCTAAATCTTTCCTCCAAGCCTTAATAGTGATTCAGGAATATCCATCAAATGTAGGAAAATAAAATCTATTGTGCCTCCTTCTTCTATTGCTGTTATAGGATCTTCTTTCTTCTTTGAGTTCAAAGAGTATTTGGAGAGTTAGACTCTTTTTGAAGGATCTAGACTGTGCTTTGTACTCTTCCAGATATAGACCGAGAGCCTCATGAGTCTCAGGTTCTTTTCTTTCTTCATTTCTATACCTCACACCTTCTTCAAAGAAAGTGGGCATAGTAGATCTATGAGGAGATCTTTGATTCTCCGATTTTCTTTTCTACTGATAGGAAGTGCTTGGACCTTCCTCTTCAAATATTCTTCTTGGTTCCTTCCTTTGCCTTTCCTTCTTCAATTGATTGACCTCCTTGGAAAGATCTTGCATGGATCTAAAGATAGGAGTGGAAAAACTATCCTCCTTCATGAAAGATCTCATCTATCTGCTTCTCCTTTTGATGCAAAAGATGAAGTGTTCATAAGTTGAGCCAAAGATCATGCTCGGATACCACTGTAATATTCCAAAAGGGAGAATTCAGTAATACTTAAACACAATATAAGAATTGCAACTAAGTAAACAATAAATCTCAAGAAAACATCATAATTTTTAGAGAAGCTAAGCCATTTTATTATATGGATATGAATCAATTACACAATGTATCAAAGATGAGTAGATCTAGCCCAAGAGATGGCCTAGAATCACTCTGCAAATATACTACAACTAGAACTATGTAAATGGTGAGATTATAGGAAGAAATACTGCGTTTTCCCTTCTACTGAAGATATGCATGAGTTGTTGCAAAAGGAAATGCAGATCTAAAAAGCCCATGAGCTCTGATGATGCCAAGATTGAAGATCTGGCCAATGTGATGGGAAGCCAAGATAACCCAGAAAAGGTTTTCCAGATCTACAACTTTGGAAAATCACCCTCCTAGGGTTTGATCCTTTATCTACTGGGATTACAGATATGAAGCTAGATATGAAAAATATATGTCTGAAATATGTCGCAATATTAGATCTAATCTTGAACAATTGATCCCTTCTCCAGATCTACAAGCTAGAAGCTCTAGATCTAGCTTCTCAATCCTCGAATGATGATTGCAGTTGCTGCAACACAACTGCTCATAAAAAATACGTTCCAAAGGAAAGAGAGGCTCTATGCCTACTGAAATATGCTGAAATAAACTCCAGGCTGATGGAAATACTGATGGCAAGGTGAGGGGATGATCCCTCACAAGATTACTAGCTGAAATGCTAGCAACTTCCTTCCTCCTTTGGATCTGCAATAATGGACAGTGTAATTCTGGATGGAATACTACTGCTAGGAGGTTAATAAATTTTGGCCTGATGCCAGATCTTATATGAAACTTTGGGAATGTTGATCTACAAGCCTAAGGTGATAGGAATAGACCTTCACCAGTTATCTAGTTGAAATACTTAAGACAACCTCCACCTTCCAAACTGATATTCAGAAATGTACAATTTTTTAATATGGATGTTCTACAGAAAGGTAGAAAAATATATATGGCACCAATGCTTGATGTAGAATGAAGTACAATAATCTTTCCAGAGCTACTCAAATAAAGAGGTGGGATTCCCGACCAGGAACACCCTGTGCTAAATAACACTTGCAATCTTTGCTAAACAACCCAAGAAAGCAATGGAATGTCACATGACAATTCCAGATCTAAACAAACCTCAAAATCAATAATCAATAGCCTACCTTCATTTTTTTCTTCATCTTCTTTATATAGTTTATGAGCCTTCCCATGCCTTGGCCCTCATATAAACTACATTTTGCATGTGGAAAAGATCCTCCATGTTTGACTGCGCTGTCTCTCCAAGTCATCTGGCATGTCTAGGTGAAATGTACACCCTCTCCATCATGTTTGCATTAATTGCACAAATTCCTCCATCACTTTATCATGAATGCTCCATGATCTTCTGTTTGATCTCTTCCAAGATCTTAGTTGACTGTATCAACCACCATGATCTATCTCATTAATGAGACATGATCTCCAATTCCATTCACATTAGTAGTGGCTCCACTACCTCATTATGTAGATCTAGACTTAATTAATCCACATTCACACATAAAAAGTGGATATTTATCCATCTTGATGATTATGGGCCCTCCACCCTTTTATTTACTTAATTCATTAAGAAAATTAAGAACTCTAATATTCCAAATATTAGGTGAAAATTTGGGAATATTACACCTTAATAAATACTTATCTATATAGAATATATACTTATGTTTAAGGTTATATAATTTGTGTTGGAGCTGTTACTTTATGTTTTACTATAATCATGATGTTGACAACCTTTAATTGAAAATTTTCATCAATTTCTCATAGAATATGAAAAAGGAAATGATTGTCAAAATGTGGCAAAAATTACATTTCTCTTGTTTTATTTTTTTATTGTTCATGACAAGATAATCATGTTGCAGGAATGAGTTATCCTACAGTCTGTTTCAATTTGTGGATTTTATTTTCCTCCCTCTTTTTTTACAGGGATGTAGATTTCATTTTCTTGTTGATGGTTTTTTCATGTAACTTATCGAGCCCCAAATGCTGGTAATGGAGTAGATCTTGAGAAGTAGTCATGGACACGGACTCTATCAGATGTTAATGTTACAATACCACTTCCACCTGGTACCAGGAAAAGTTTAATGGTCTGTGGATAAAGAAGAGTTATCTAACGACAGGGTTGAAAGGTAAACCTCATGTCTTAGCTATAAGTCATTAATTTGTGTTTCTTAGATGTCCGTCATCTGTTTGATTTTGATATTTATTAGATCAATTATTTCACTAATCCAATATGCTTGGCCATTATTCCTCACTCGATGTTAGTTACTTGACATGGTTGATATAACATTCAATTCTAGGCCACTTTTATTTTAAGTCAAAGATTATATTGATTAAAAGGATGTTCATATTTTGATTGGTTTACTAAGAGTTTGATTTAAAAAATATTTGTAAATCCCATGTGGATGTTATTTTTTCAGGGTGATAACTTTGCACCAGTAAGGCCAGATGAGTTAGGTATACATCAAGCACATCTTTGGCCTTTGTTATGTATGTGTAATTATTTATATCATTGACGGATGGTTATTGATTGATTTAAAATAGAAGATGGGAAGGTCCTCTCATTTCTCTTGACAAAACAAAATCAAATGTAGTGGTAGAATTGTGTTTTAAAGGGTGAGCTAGAAATAAATACTTGAAAGGTAGAACCTGAGAATAGCAAGCTATCTTATCTGGATCTAGAGACATGACAAACAGTGGAAAAAAAATGATGGTATTGACAATTCTTCCCCGGTAATCAACTCTTAATGTTAGAACACTGCTCAAATTTCAGTTATCTGCAATGGAAATAGTGACTATCTTTAATATTTGTATGAATAGTGGGTCTAGCGATTGTCCTATTCTTTTCCTATGAATAATATTAAATTTTCAAACTCCAACTAGTTTGTTGCTAAACTAATTAAAGCTTTGATGAAAAACATATAGTTTTCAAGCTCTTTTCTAAATCTATTTTCTTGAGAAAATTTTCCTTTTTACTTTATGTATCGTAATTGCTCATGTGTGACATATGCTATGATTTAATTGCCTGGATAAATAGATAAAAGTGTTGTACAACGTAGTCTTTTTTAAATATGAAGAAACAATATTTCCAAATACAAAGTTTATTAATTAAGAACATCTTTTACACTTCTTACCTAAGTTATGATTCTATATCGGTAGGAAATTTTATGTATGCTGATGTTGTGTTGTATCTTTGGTTTATGTAAGGTACGAATGGTTAATAAGGAATAAGTTCTTGAGTATCAGACACACATCTTATTCTACTATCAACAGGGATCTCCATGGTTTTCAGGCATGGCAACGAAAACACAGATGTTTTTCTTGTTTAGTAAAATATTGCCGATACTTTAATTTATTGAAAGTTTTATAATTTACAATATATAAAGGTTTCAAAGTTCTAATTTTTAAAAGTGTAATTTAAAGGGTGCTAGCTCAATGAAAGAGCACCTTCTTTACAAGCAGGAGGTTGGTGGTTCGATTCCATCGTGCCCTGATATTCATATGGAATGGCGACGATCAGTTTTTGGTGACAGAGGCTATTTTGACCATCACCATGAGCTTATGGTGACATTTTTCGACCCTCACCAAAATATGAAATGGTGACGGTCAATGAATGACACCATATATAGGCATCAATAGTGATGACCATGAAAGGTCCCTCACCATAAATCGTTGTTGTTGATATGAAATGGTGAGGGTCATTTTTTGTCATTATAGTTATTATTTGTAATGGACCTTGATGTCACCAATGATATTATCATGACACTTTTTGACCCTCACCAAATATGAAATGGTGACGGTCAACGAATGTCACCATATATATGCACCAATAGTGACAACCATGAAAGGTCCATAAAAAAAAATCATTGTTGTTCATATGAAATGGTGACGGTCACTATACATCATTATAATCAATATTCATGACGAATCTTGAATGCCACCACAACACATACTTTCGACGACGCCATCTTTGGTGACGCTCAGTTTTTTGGTGATGGAAGCTATTGTCTATCACCAATGTTAATATAAAATGGTGACGGTCACTATCCACTATTATATCATTATTGGTGACAGACTTTAATGTCACCACAATAATTTATACTTTTAGCTACACCACCTTTGGTGACGTTCAGTTTTTGGTGACGAAGGCTCTTTTGACCGTCACCAATGAGCTTATGGTGACATTTTTCGCCCCTCACCAATGTATCTTTTTCTTGTAGTGATTTGAGAATTCAGAACCTTGATGATGATGATACCAAAATCCAGCTAGCTTCGTTGAGAATGGAAGGTGGAACACTTGTTTGGTGGGAAGCCAAGACAAAGGAGGAGATCAAAAATCATGGTAAGATTATCCTATCATGGACTGATTTCATTACTACAATAAAACAACAATTTTATCCATTATCTCACAAGCAGAAAGCCATAATGAACTAGAAAAGTTTTAGACAACTGAAAGTACAGAATGTGCAAGAATACACTCAAGAATTTAGCAGAAGAGCTCTCTTATTAGGGGTACATTTGCAGAGCCAAGATACTTTGCTCAAGTACATAGGAGGCTTACATAGCTACCTAAGACATACTATTCTCATGTTTAACCCTACAAGTCTAGATGAAGTTTGTGTTCAGGCCATACATCTAGAAGCTAGAGGGAAAAACATTACTGATGAAGGTAGGAAGAAACCTTTTAAGGGGGAAAACAAAGAGAAGACCTAAAAATGTAAGGGAAAAAAGAATGCATCTATCAAGAAAGAGGGAGAAAAAGTGGTTTGTAAACATTGTTCAAGAGAAGTCCATGAAGAGAATTTTTTTGGAAATTATATCTTGAAAAGAGACCCAATTATAACAATAAGAAAGGGAAGAAGAAAACTGTAGCTACAAATCAACATGAATTAGGAGAGGATTCAGGTGATGAAACTAAAATTACAGCCATGGGATTGAATAACATGAAGGGGAAAGAAACTGAAACAAAACCTAGTACTAGTACATTAAACTATCACATACAAGCTCCAAATGAAGAAGAGAGAATTGAACTATTTCATATGAGGGTCATATCCAAACATGCCAATATTGACAGACTATTTGACAGTGGGTCACAAGAAAAATTAATCTCTGAAGACTTGGTCAAGAAACTTAATCTTGAGACCATTCCACATCCAAAACCATATCCACTTGGGTGGATTTGTAAGGATGTAAATTTATAGGTTTCAAAGAAGTGCATATTGTGCTTTGGAATAGCGGAACATTTTGTTGACACAGTTGAATTAGATGTGGTTATACTTGATATTATAGGTATTGTGTTGGGAAGTCCTTACTTGTATGACAAGAAATTGATTTTCCATCGCCATGAGAACAAATGCCATTTATTCAAATATGGCAAGAAGTACATTGTTAGAGCACATCGCAAGAAGAAAAATATTGCAATGGTAAACACTTGACAGGTAAAGAGGTTGGTGAAATCAAGTAAGAATTTTGTTCTTATAATGATTAAGCTTAAATTTGATGTTAATCATGAATAATTTGAAGATTGTGATCCTAAGTTGAAGTCAGATTTATATGTCGTTGATGCACATCATGAGATGTTCCAGGAGCAAATATGATTGCCTCCAAAAAGGGAGATTCAACATGAGATTCAATTGCAACAAGATTTTCCTCTTCCAAACATTGGCATGTATCACATGTAGATAATGGAGAATGTTGAAATAAAGAGGCAAATCAAGGACATGTTGGACAAGGACTCATAAGGCCAAGCACTTCGCCATGTGGTTCACCCATAGTCTTGATTCCAAAGAAAGATGGGACTTGGCACATGTGTGTAAACTTTAGAGATTTGAACAAGATAATGGTAAAGAATCGATACCCACTCCCAAGGATAGATGATGTGTTAGATCGGCTGAAAGAAGAATTTTTTTTCAATAAGTTAGATTTACAAAGTGGATATCATCAAGTAACAATTCCAGAAAGTGATATATGGAAGTCTGCATTCAAAACCAAACAAGGACTCTTTGAGTGGTTGGTTATGCCATTTGGTTTGTGTAATGCACCAACAACACTCATGCATATTGTGGATAATGTTTTGCATCCATTTCTTAATGACTTTGTGATTGTGTATTTATATGATATACTCATTTTCAGCAAAACAAGAGAAGAACATGTCTTGCATGTGAAAAGGGTGCTTGATGTTTCGAGGAAAGTGAAATTATTTCTTAAGATGTTTAAGTGTGAATTTGGAAAGGATTTTCTGGTTTATTTGGGACACATTTTAGGAGGAAGCGAGTTGATAATTGATCCTTCCAAATTGGAAGCCATTGTGAATTGGCCCACTCCCAAAATATTAACCGAGGTAACAATTTTTTTAGGCGCAGCTCAGTATTGGAGAAAGTTTATTGCTTAATTTTCTACCATAGCAGCTCCTATGCATGCAATGACAAGTGTGAAGAAAGGCTTCCAATGGGGAGGCAAATAACAGCAAGATTTAAAAGATTTAAAAGATAAAATCAGTTCAGCTCTGGTCCCTGCATTATCGAATTTGAGACAACCATTTGAGATACGAACCGATGCTAGTGATTATGCCATGGGCGTAGTACTTTTGCAGCATGGTAAGCCTATCACTTTTCGTTTTGAAACGTTCAATGGTGTTGTAACTAATTATCCTACATATGACAAAGAGCTATATGTGTTGGTACAAAACATCAAGAAGTGGAAACACTACTTGATGGGTAAAGAGATGATTATACATACCGATCACCAACCATAACAGTACTTGCAGTCCCAAACAAAATTGTTGCAATCAAGACATTTCAGGTGGATGGGATTTCTTCAACAGTTTCACTTTTTTATAAGGTACAAGAAAGGTATTTTCAATAAAGTTGCTGATATGATTTCAAGGCCAATTATAAGTGCTTCTACTTTACTTAAAAATGATTCTATTGTACATGAGATTTACATGGAACAATATGCACATGATGCTGATTTTCAAGATGTGTATTCTAGTTTGAGTGAAGGGAATCAAGTTGAGGAAAATGATTATCACATGCATAACAATTTTCTGTTTCATTTGAGAAAGCTGTGTATACCACAAGGAGAGATGCTTAGTGTCATGAGAGATGCTCATTTGTCTCTGATTTCTGGACACTTTGGGGTAAGCAAAATAGTGGCGCATCTACAGAGGTATTGCTATTGGCCTCGCATCATAGATAGTGTGTCACGTTTTATAAGAGGTTGTTCTATGTGTGCAACAAGAAAGCCTAGCAATAGGAAGCTTTGGTTTTACACGCCACTACCGGTACCATCAAGGCCATGGGAGAGTGTCTCCATGGACTTTTTTGGAGGTCTACCTATGTCAAAAGCAATATGATTATCTTTATGTAGTTGTGGATAGATTCAATAAAATGTGTATACTTATGCCATGTGAGAAAACCATTACTGTTGAACAAACTGCTGAACTTTATTTTCAACATGTGTCAGTTCATTATGGATTGCCAGCTTCTATTGTTAGTGACATGGATTCCAGGTTCATTAGGAATTTTTGGTCCAATCTTTGGAAGATGATGGACACAAAGTTGAAAAAGAGTATTGATTTTCATCCACAAAATGATGGCCAAACCAAGGTGGTGAACATAACCATTGTGCATCTATTGAGAGGATATTGTAGCAAACATCCCAGTTTTTGGGATGAACAACTGCATTACATTCAACACGCTTAAAATTGGGAAAAGAAATCTTATACAAATACTTCACCTTTTGAAGCCTGCTTTGGGTATTTGTTGAAATCAACATTAGACTTCATCTTTGAGAAGGATGTTGCAATTGATGGGCATAGTGATATTGACAAGGCTCAAAATTTCATTTAGAAAATTCAGATTATTCATCAACAAGTTCAAGAACAGCTTGAGAAGAGTCAAAGAAAATACAAGAAGGGACATGATAAACATAGAATTGATCACAAGTTTCAAGAAGGAGATGAGGTATGGTTGCACATAAGAAAAGAAAGGATGCAAGAAGAAGGTAAAATGATCAAGCCCATTCTCTATGGTCTATTCAAGATCATCAAACAAGTTGGTAATAATGCATTTCAAATTGACTTGCCTTCATATATGCAAATGTATTCCATTGTCAATGTGGAAAATTTATGTTTGTATGAGCCTCCTTTGATTGATGATCAAGGGAGTGATATTCAACTGCCATCTATAAAATATTTCTCACCAGAATTTCTGGATGAGCTCAAGGAGGATACCATCCTTGATAGGAGAACACACACTTCTAAGAGGGGAGGTGTCAATTATCTTAGAACTGGGCTCAAGGGAATCAGACCAAGTAAGGCAAGGTGGATGGAAGTTGAAAAGGTGAGGGAGTTGTACCCTCAGCTTTTGAACAGGTAAATAAAATCTTTTGGGGTTCAAAAGCTTCCTAATGGGGAGGTGTGATTAGGAGATCATGTGTTTTGTTCAAAATTGAAAGTTTTCGAAACTGTACCGAACTTGAATGACCAGATAGGTATCGTTGTTGTGATTCCGGTGCCACGAACTATCTGGAAAACCGATGTTGTATGAGGAAGATATCGCGTTCTGTTCATTTTCCTAAACAACTAAAATTTTTGTGACATGGTGACTGGGATGCCCATTCAGCATGCAGGTATAGTCATCAAGTGGCATATACTAGAAATATTCCCTTCTCTTAAACCCAATCAGATTTTGCCACGTGGCACATGGAGGACCGAAGATGGAGATGTATGTGTTTATTTGGAACCATTGGATGGGTGACACGTGGCAAGCCTGGAGGCTTCCACGTGTCCCCAGGAGGTTTGTGTAAAATTTATGTGAGGTCTAGGGGGTTCGACCCCACCACCTTTGGCATGCCAACGAAGACCTCCGCCATCTCCGCTACACTTTGGTTCTTACAATATAAGTCTTCCACATTATTTTAAATTGTAATGTTTTGAATGTTGAGGGGGGTACCACCGGCGGTCACAACCTGCTGACGGCCCCATGGATCGTGTTCACATGGAAACACTGAAACCCCAACATCAAAAAATTAACCAGGCGACTACAACAAACCATAACTCTGGAAGTTTTTGTGGTCATGGTCTCATGTCACACCATAACATAAAAATGTAATCTAACAGTTTCATAACCCTTAACCTTCGATGGAAAACTATAACAGTCACATACGCAGTTTGCATGCTAATTAATGCCACAGTCTTCGGAACGTTGATGCCTCCGGGTTTTGCTCCATTGTTGTAGAGTTTTAAAACTATAAACTGCGGGGTTTAAGGTGGGGGGTTGGCTTGTGACCACCCCGCCCTAACCACTAGAGTTAAATTCAAATGGTTTATTTGAGCGGAGGATTTAGTGTCGGCCTAAAATTTTGGGATTATTGCCAAACTAACTTCAATTAACTGTGGTTCTCCACAATTAGTGGAGGTTTTGTAGCTGAGATTGGGAAAAGGCTTTGGGGGGTCAATTTTCGAACAATTTGAGGGAAAAAAGAATCTACCTAGACTAGTTTGAGCATTTTAGAGCCACTGTTGTAGATAAAACAACCATTAGAGGCTTGTAAACACATGTATTTGCAATTTTGAGCATAATGACAAAGAGGAACATGTCATTGAAAGTTAGACCAGCAGATTTAGCCCAGGAGGGGTGAACTGCTTCATCATGCCTACTGTGTAAAACTTATGTGTGATGTTTATTCTCTGTTATACACTATTGTACAATGTTATTTAGGATTATTTTCATGCTTAAAACTCACAAATTCATCTATGTTTCATGGTTAAAATACTCATTTCTTAAGCAAACAAATGGAGACAATTTGTACATGTTTTTATTACTGAAAGGACACTTAGCACAACAAACTAATACACTCCTTTCAAATCACCCCAAGAGCATCGAGTAGAATTGACCCACGACCTCCTAGAATCAAGGTGCTTTAGCAACGGGAACTTGACCAATTGAATTAACCTTGAGGGCTATTAATATTAACATCTTAATAATATTATTATTATAAATTATATTAACACTATATAAATGGATAAAAGTCATTTGAGCTAACCCTAGAGGTTATTAATATTATAAATTATATTAACACTATATTAATTGATATAATTATTTTGGGATAAACAATTTATCTATTTAAGCGTGGATGTTATTATTAAAGCATCTTATTTGGGCTACTAGATTTATGTTCTTGATTTCGTGGCATGGATATTTTAGGAACTTATCAAAACTCTTGCATGGGACCATGAACATAGACCTTACCTAATTTGCTTAATTTATAATAATATTATTACATTTATATCCCTCTCTTGGGAGATCACTTGTAATCTTGTCAAATTCTAAAGTAAATGTTAGTACAAGGTCTCATGTTCAAACCTCCAGTTGGTTAAACCTCCAATTGGTTAAGTATGGAGACTACACGATTCAACTAGAGGTTATAATTGTAGATATTAAAATATACCATGCATCATGTGACTCTGAGACAAACATTGTTTCCAATTCCTTTAGACAAAAAAATAAATAAAATATAATATTAATATATGATATATTAGTATTACCACTACATTAATATTACATTAATACTTTTATCATCAGTTATTATTTATATTTAGAAAATATTATTATCATCACTATTAGAATATCAGAATAATAACAATAAAAGTATTATAATATATTTTCATAATAAATAATAAAAACAATTCAATTTGAAGGTCATAATTAGACATCAAATTTTTGTATGAGAACTCCTTGTTTGTAGGAAAAGAGACCCACCTCCACCCAACAATGTGGCTGCTAAAGTACATGAAATAAAATTGTATCCTCATGAGATAAGAGAACATTCTAGCATAACTTGAGACTCGGGACCTCATAAATACCTAATTTTTTGGAGGTTGCATCACAATGTAGTCATGCCCCCTACATAGGCCATGTAGTCAAGTTCCTCTCCTCGAAACCTAGAAGCTTTAGAGGTGAGATACCTTTACTATTTTAGAGGATCTACAAAATTATTTTTGTGTTATGTAAATACTATATCCATATGAAATACCTTCGGAAATTTTATTTTAGTATTTGTATTTTTGGTTTTGCGATTAATTTTTTGGATCAGTTTTGAGAAGATAAGTTACTCTTCCTATGGCCTTTCCCTAAATTTCACTAGCTTAAATTGCGAGGGGGAGGGACACATGTCCACTAGATATTATTGTGAAGGTTGGGCGAGGTTCAATATATTCCTCTTATCTAGGTTTTGAATTTTGTTGTGCAAGGGCAATGACGTAGTCCATTAATTCATTTTCAATCCATGTTTATTTTTAGTAGGTGGTGTTAGAATTAATGAAGAAAGCTAGACTTAGTTGTTTGTTGTGATAAGGATAGGATTGAGAGTCTAAGATTAGGTATGACATCCTACTATCTAGGGAGTGGTTCAAGCCACCGTGTTAGTGTGCAAGACTATATGTGCAATGTTTTTCTGAATGAATAGTGAGGCAGTGTGTGGAGTTATTTGGCACTCTCCAAATAACTCACATGAAGAGCCACTTAATTAATTGGTTCTTAGTTCTTATCATGGTATTAGAGCTTCAAATAAAAGCGGAGAGAGTTTGTTTCTACCAAGTGAACAAACCTTACCTTCATCATTGGATCCCTAGGATCCTCTTATCCTTTGGTGATTCCCTCCTCCTTCTTATAGGAGGTTCCCTCCTTGACTTTCCACCTTTGGTGGTTTCTACCTTCTTTGACTATCTAGCTTTGGACAAAACTTTCTATAGTAAACTTTGGGCAAAACTGTCCCATCAAAGGCCTTTTAATCCTTGCATGTAACCTCTTATAGATGGACAAAACCCCCAAACAAATGGACAAAAACTCCCCTAAGAAACATTGGACAAAAACAAACAGCCTTCCTTGTATGGTGTCAACCTTGGAGGACATGGAGTGACGTATCTCCCAATCTGTCATGCTTCCATCGGAACCAAGCCAATGTGTTGGCGTGCTAAGTTTCTAAACACTTGCAGTGATCTCCCTGAAGCATCACAACTTGGGCCAAATTGCTTCACCCAATGGGATGACACCTTGACTAGAGCAAGCCATAAGGCTTCGGAACTAAGCCCTGTTGAAAGGTGTGGCATACTATTTTTCGCATCCGTTTCCTTACGCGCTCATTATTGCTTTTGGCTCAATATTGTGCGGCATGAGTGGATAGCGTACAAGTATAACCAATTTTGAGCGCAACCTCCTCTGATTTGTACAGTCCATGAGTTGTGTATCGATCTTCATGCTGGCTCTATTCTTCTGGATCGTTCCAATTGCCACATATTTCTACGCAGAGAGGGAAACGAAGATTCGAGACCTCGGAGCTTTCAGAGAATTTTTAGCATGCTTGGTCTGCTTGTGCAAAGAAGTGGTGATCTGCTTCAAGCCAAGCCCCGAGAGAAGAGGAGAAGCGATCTGCTGGTTGCGCAAAGCAGTGGTGATCTCCTACAAGATCGAAGGAGGTTGAGTTGGTGGGCCTGCTAAGATCACTCGTCCGCTCTGCGTCCAATCTATAGAGTCATATTTTATCTTTAGTCGTCTGCGAGAGTGATTATTCAGCCTGAAACCATCCGTGGTAGAACAAATCCAGAGTTGTTGCGTGTGCGGGAGGATTGCTGAAGGACGGAATTGTTGCATGCGCGAGAGCCATTACTTAGAGATGAAAGAAGGGAGCAACTGCTAGATCTATTGTTGTCAGTTTCGTTTGGAGAGCCCGTGAGCATTGCCATTTCGAGGTGCTAGAACGCTGCATTCAGATTTGGTGTTGCGTGAGTGCGTGGAACGTTGTGGTGGATCGTTGTTGATCGAGCAGCGTGGAAGATGCCGCTCAACGTTCATGTCTTTCTTGGACTGTCAGTGCGCTAACGAGTAATAGATGGGATGAGAGCATCGATCCCATAACATGTTCATCATTATTCCCTGTGGGGGCTCCTGAGTGAGTAGTTATAAAGTATTTATCATTTTCATATCGACTCATTGGGTATTACTCTCCGCATTATATTAATATGCAGCGTGTAATGTACATGTAAATCTATGGTTTCATATAGATCATCTTTCGATTAGCATTGGATGATGACCTCCATTCGTACGAGTGTTGCGACATGATCAAATGACCGCATATCCATTATCTGCCACATTCATTATCCATTGATGTCACAATGTCTAAAGAGCATGCAGATTAATAGGCAATTTGAAACCTCGATCTTGAAGCTTGATGTGAGTGCTTCAGATTCAGGTTGCATTGGTGTGACTGTAGGATCTCAGGATCGTGGATCTGAGATATTGTTGTGGTATCAATATTGATAACTAGCTGTGTAGCGTGGAGATTGAATTCATCGTGTGTGGTTTGGCCAGTGTAGACCTCTTTTGTGTGCGCTGCAGCGAATGCTGTGATGGGTCAACAGAGGAGGCTTCAAGAGTCTAGAAGAAAACCAAGGAAAAAGCATCTAGGGACAGAATATATTTTTTTGTTGAAGAAGTAGTGGATCAGGATGATTTGGATTTTAATCATATAATTAATTGGTTAATGTCGGATCTTCTTGTGTTTTCATGTCGGATATTCCAATGTTTTCAGGTATGAAACTAAAATAAAAACAATATTATGAAGTTAGAATTATTAAATTATGTTGAAGATGATTTTGTTAAATCTAAAATTACACCTTATATTAATTGCATTAGATAAAAAAATCTTATCCATATTTGAATATGGTGAGATTCAGAGTGCTAAAGTTTTGTGGGCTATTTTAGAAATTAAATACTCTTTGAACGAGAACAAAGATGATGCAGGTATTTCTCTTAAAAATGATAATTGTGTTTTCAATCTCATCACGGACTATGAAACTAAATATGTCAACATTGAAGATGCAATAGTGGATGATGAATGTCTGCCTATAATTGATATTAAAACTTGTGATGATGAAGAAGCAATTATTATTATAGAACTTGAATTTTTTTATGAGGAAGGTTTCCCTAATGCAGAAACTAATGAGGTCAAATTTGATGAGATCTATGAATTTCATGATGAGTGGACCAATCTATGCTTGAAAAACATATTATTGATAATTTGATGTTTGGTGAGAAGGAAAAACCATCTTCATATACAGATCAAATGTAGGATATGTTTTCAAGGACAAAATTAAGTGAAGAGGTTGAAGGCATATCAGTGGAGAAAGATGAAGAAATGAAATCTTTCTTGAACTAAAGGAAGACAAGATCCAATATGATCCTCTTTATGAATATAAAATTGTTTTTAATTGTGTAAATACTGGCAGTCAAGAAGAACCAATTGAAAAGTCCCAAGAATCTGCAAATACAAATAATAACCGCCTACAATCAAGATCAAAGAGAATAAGAGTTCAAGTGTTCTATCTTTGGGGAAGAACGTAAAAAGAAGGAGACTATATATCACTACCTCATGGAAAGAAAAGTAAATATGGAGCCCCATCACAAAATTTGCTGCAAAACACACAAAATAAGTCTACATTGGCCACACCACACATGATGAAGCCAATCTCCACACATGATGAAGCCAATCTCCACGCTGCACAGTTGGTTATCAATATCAATACCACAGCAATATCTCAGATCCACGATCTTGAGATCCTGCAGCCACACCAATGCAACCTGAATCTGAAGCACTCACATCAAGCTTCATGATCAAGGTTTCAAATCACCTCTGGATGAAAATCGCTTCTTGATCTACAAGCTCTTCAGTTTTTATCAAGGAGTTCGTAATTAACGCCATAGTTGGGTTATGGTTTTTCTTGGTGAATTGTATCAGGTATTAATTTTAGTGTTAGTAGTCTTGGTGTTCTGGTGGAAATACCATTCCAAAATGTATGCGGCTGACATGGTGGCAGGGATAGGGGCTTGTCCACCGAACCTCCTTCATCTCCCACTAGAATTTTTTTCTACTTGAGAGCTAGTTCCCTCCAACTCACATTAAGAATATCATGAACCTCTGAGGGGTTTTCAAGCCATGTAGGATGTTATGGAGAAAATTTAGAGATGTTACAAGAACCATGTACCATGCATAGGAAACAATAGATTTCAATGGAGAAATCTTAGAATCCAAACGTGATGATAGGACTGATCAAACTGGCTTCATGACGGATCTTCAATGAAATCATGGTCCATGCAAGCCAACTTCACCACCCTCCTGGCAGGCAAATTTAAGAGATCTTAAGCTGCATGGACAATTTTTTGAGCCACATGGAAAATGTGTACATTAGGAGTGCCATCCTCCATCAACCCCCAATTCAACACCATAATGGAAATTGTTTTTGCTTTAATCTGGTTTTCTAGTACTCTCTCCATCTTATTTTCTAGATAGCCTACTTATCATGGCTCAAAACAAATCTAATAGGAGTGAGGATGGTAGAATTTTGAAAATTAAATGAAAAAAAATTCTTTAAAAAAATACCATAATTTTAGAATTTCATAGTTAAGATAATTTTTTATCCTTTAATTACTCTTACTATTCATCTATTTTTCTTCTTTCTCTTTCTTATTTTTATTTACATTTTTCCTCTATTTATTATTAGGCTACACTATTCTTGCATTTTTTTGGTATCCCAACTGACCTTGTCATTTTCAAAATGACATGGGCCCTTTTTCTTTTATTGTCATTTTTCTTCTATAATTATAATTAGCATTTGGACTATGGATTCAAATATATATTTCATTAGGGCCTTCTCTTTGTGATTTTCATATGGTTCTAATTAAAATTTAATGCTTTTATTGGTTCGCTAGTCTTTTGTTATTTATTTTTATTCTGTATCAGTTAGGTAACATGTCCTTCTAGGCTATATATGTGGTTACAATTTTTAAAATACCTAGCTAATAACTTGATATGCAAATCCCTATTCTGGTTTGACTATATATATTTTCATTTTATTACTGATTTTAAATTATGTTATATTTCAATAAGTTTTGTGAATTTTCATTGGCTTTCCATCCTGCAACACAACAATATAATGAGCATATGATTAAATATTTTATGCATAAATGTAATGGTATCGACAATTTTTAAATTTATTGGCTATGAATTATTTATAGTATTCTAATAATATGCTTATGGAAAAACGTTTAAATGTTATATGCTTTAATCCTTGAAACCCTTTCATACTATTATGCAATGTTAAACCTTCTGACCAACTAACCAACCTATAGTTGTGTGATTTCCATTGCAATTATTGAGAGGACCTTGAATTCTCTATGCCATCAAGTATAATGTTGAAACTTCTTGTTCCATTATATTATGAAATGATACTTGCCTAGGGTAATGTGATTCAGAAATATTTTCTCGATTAAACATTAATAATTATGGATGATCACGTAGGACACATCTGATTTCCTGACAACAATCCTTGCCACCTGTTAGGGTCATTCACTCTGATCAGGTTGTCACAATTATTTCCTGGTACATCCCACCTTTCCATCCCATAAACTCATAACTTAGGGTTTTGTTTCACCCCTTATGCTTTTTATTTTATTATTTTTCCTTTCCATAACAAAATTGTGAACTGCTAGGGTCTTAAGCCTTTCACTTCTTCTATATACCCTTGTGAGTCCAACCCTTATCAGATTCCTATGAAAAAATTAACTATGCCACCAGTGATTAGGGTAAAACTGTTGGGACCAATATTATTGAAATTTATGATGAGTATTTACTATAATTTCAAAAATTTGGGTGGTGGAACTTTCTACATTTGTTTCAAGGATACAGTGAAGGAGTTGTTTGAGCCTTTGTAGCCATTTTCAATGGCAAGAAAGAGACAATCAGAGACTTGGAGAACCTTGTAGATGTTAGGGTCATCATAGAAGCAAATTATTTTCCTTCAAAGAGGTAAAAGTGGTCTAAAAACTATCCGATTCAAGATATTCCATGGAATAAATTCCTCATCAACAAATATTGCACTCATGACATTAAATATATGTATGTTTCATTTTTAAAGCCTAAGTAGCAGGATATATTTATTTTCATCCATTATTATATTACCCATGACATTGGTTATGGTTTGGTATTCATTTACGATAGATGTATTATTATGGTATTCTTCGGCCATGAGTTAAACCTCCCATATTTTTTAATAGAAGCTTAGCTAAGATGGCTAAATATTACAAGGCTTAGTGGAAAAATCCTGATAGGTTCTCGTTTCATTATGGATTTATTTGTATTTTAGTCAAGCACCACTTAGTTAAGTGTGGGGACAATCAAGTTCGTTTCTTTTACACAATGGGTTCCAGAAACACCAAGATATTGAACAATAAGGTTTTTAGTAAACGTTTTAGCTACTTCAGTTTTCAAGCCCATGTTGTCTAATGAGGATAAATCTCAAGGGTAATTACATGTAGACCCACGAAATGAATGTGATGGTAATGATGTAGTAAACCCTAAGGTTACACCAACGATTTTACTAAGAGCATGGAAAATGTTGTTCTATTAATGAAGATAAACTTCTCATTTAGTTCAAAAAAAAATTGAAAAAAAAAAAAAAAAAAAAAAAAGGTAAAAATAGAGAATTAATTTCCTAAGGGAATCCCCCAGAATTCTTGTAAATGAAGTGTTTTCCGATTTGGATGTCTCCCCCAAGCCATCACCAAAGAAGACAAAAACTAAGGCTGAAGAATGTTTTGAACATGGTAAATTTGAATGAGATGGCAATATAAACATTCAAACGAATCCTCAGTTTCCTTCTTATTCTAACCCTTGTTTGCTAGAACTATACCAACATTAGTGATTCTTATTCATTGTGCCATGCTTGAATGAAAAAATTAACTAGTTGTTGTAAGAAAATGAACAAATCATAGCCTAAAGTCGCTTGAGAGAAAGTCAAAATAAAGACAAACCTACTAAAATGAAAGTTAAAATGCAATCCAGAGACACTCACATAATAAATAAATATTCAAATGTGAAAGTTATTATTTCTCATGATATGAATCATGCTAAATTTGGAATATGTTTGTTTAACTTCCAGCTAGTCTTTTTTTTAAATATGTTTCAATCTTATTTTCATTCACTATGTTGGGAAGACCACTACAAAATCCAAATTCTATAGTAGCCGATGGTTTATTTATATTTTAAGTCACTAATCTCATTTTGTTTTGATCGACCATTGTAGGTTGTTTGTCTGTTGATATTTATTACACTAAGCATGCTTTTTTATAACATCTCAATCCTTTTACGATTTTTATTTTATTTTTTACCAGCCTAGATCCATCTTAACTACAGATCTATCAAGCATCGAGAGGGATCAAGTATCTCGAGGTGAAAACCTCCTTTTTAGTGCAAAATTTGAGGAAAGGTTTTCACTTCGAGAGATTTGATCCCTCTCATCTCTTGATAGATCTGTAGTTAAGATGGATCTAGGCTGGTTTCAGTCGTGTGTGACCAAGGAAAATCTATCGATAATATGAGGAACATATGATTAATTATATCAATAATATGTAAATACGTCTAATATTAATATAAACAGTTTAAACAGGCTAAATATTTTTGAGATTTATCAAGTCATTTTAAATTTAAATTTTCGTAGTTACCTCTCAGTTTGTTGAGATGATAAATATTGTAAAATAAATTTAATGATGAAAAATGATGAAATGAATTTTTTGAATGAAAAGTGACAATGTAATAATATTGAATGATATAAAATGTGAAAAATAATAATGTAGTCAATCACAAATAGCCTTCATTGTGATCAATCTCAAACTATTTTCTTTTACTATTCTTATTGTCACCCTTGTAAGTTTTGTCATATTTCCATATCGACTATATGAAAAAGATAGTAGAAATCATAAATCATAAATAATCTCAATTTTTAGCTCGAGTTGGTGTAGTAAACATCATACCTGGTCTCTCTTTCTCTCCAAAATTATTAGGTTTAATTACTATAACACAAAAATCGTTCTACATTGTCAATAAATTTTTGTGCTTACACTGAAACCAATGCACATTATTAATCCAATGAATTTAAAATTAACGTACTATCATACATCCAATTACATCAAATCAAAAATCAACATTACACTGAAATCAATGCATCTAATGCAAGAAATCAAATAAGATTAGAAAACAACATCTACACTGAAATCAATGCATCTAATGAAAATGATCAAATAGGATTAGAAATCAACATCTACACTGAAATCAATGCATCTAATGCAAGTAAGAAAATAGGATTAGAAGCCAACATATACACTAAAATCAATGCATCTAGTGCAAGAAATCAAATAGGATTATAAATCACCATCTACACTGGAATCAATGCATTTAGTGCAAGCAATCAAATAGGATTAGGAATCATCTATATTGAAATCACTGCATATGTTGTAAGCAATCAAATATAATTATAAATCAAAATCTACATGAAAATCAATGCATCTAGTGCAAGCAATCAAATAGGATTAGAAATCACCATCTACATTGAAATCAATGCATCTTTTGTAAGAAATATTATTACCTCTCTCCGCCCTCCATATATATTTATATGTCCCTCCATCTCTCCTTCTTTGTCTCATTATCTCACCCCCACGAACACACACATTCTCTCACTCCATATTTATCAATCTCTTTGTCCCTCCCTCCCTGTCTCCATCTATCTCTTCTTTCTCTTCACCTTCCATATATATCCCTATATCCCTTTTTCTCTCTATATCAACCCCAAAACATACACTATCTTACTCCAATATATCTATCTATCACTCGCTCCTCCTCTCGCTCCCTCTCTCTCTCTTCCCCTTCCCTCCCTCTCCCCCACTTCTATCTCTCTTCCCTCATGCTATCCTCTCTCTCTTTCCTTCCATATTCCTTATCACTCCTTCTCTCTCTCTCTCTCCAACTTTCACTCTCTATGTCTTTATTCTTAACTCCCTCTCTCTTCCCCTCCATCTCCATCTCTATTTCCCTACCTCTCTCCACTCTCTCTCTTCCTTTCTCTCCCACCTCTCTCTCTCTCTCTCTCGTCACCTTCTAAATTTGTCACTATATGTCTCTCTCTCTCCTTCTCTCCCTCATTCTCTCCATTTCATCTTATTTGTCTCTTTATCTCATGCCCAAACATACACACTCTCTCTCCACATCTCCCTTATCACTCCCTCTCTCTCACCACTTGTCACTCTCTATGTCTTTCTTCTTCCCTCCCTCTCTCCCCATCCAGCTCCATTTCTCTATCCATCACTCTCTCTCCCTCCAACTGCATCTCTCTATCCCTCCTTCTCTCCCCATCCAGCTCCATCTCTCTATCCTTCCCTCTCTCCCCTTCCAACTCCATATCTTTATCCCTCCCTCTCTCCTCCTCTCTATCAAGTCCCCTCTATTTCCTTCCTCTCTCTCTCTCTCTCTCTCTCTCTCCCATACAATCCTCTATATTCCCCCATCACTCTCTTCCTCTCTCTCCCTTTATCGCCTGCCTCCCTCTATCTTCACCTCTCTCTCTCTCTCTCTCTCTCTTCCCTTAAATCATCTCTCTTTCCCAATCACTCTATCTATCTCTCCAACTATGTTACTATATCCCTCTCTTTCTTATTCTCTCTCCTTCTCTCCCTCTCCAACTTCATCTATCTTTCCCTCCCTCTCTCCTCCTCTTCTCCTTCCTCTCTTCCTCTCTTTCTCTTTATGTCTCTATCTACCCTCCAATCCTTTCTCCTTCTCCCTCCCTCTCTCTCTATGTCTCTCTCTACCTTCCAATCCTTTCTCCTTCTCCTTCCCTTTCTCCTTCTCTCTCTCTCCCAACTCCATATTTATGTCTCCCTCTCCCTCTCTTACCCTTCTCCAGTCCCTCTCTCTCTCTTCATTCCTCCTCTCCCCTCTCCTTCAGTTTATCTCCATCTCTCCCTTGTCACTCCCTCTATTTCTCCACCTGTATCATATGTATTTCTTCTTCCCTCCCATATATATCTAGAGTTTATATATATATATATATATATATATAACAAATTTAATATTGTATTAATATAAATTTATTAAATTTAATAAATTTAAATATTAATGTTAGGGTTAATAATGTTTTTTTTTTTTGCATGTTATTATCATTAATTTGGTCAATAGGATTCAAAATAATTATATTTTGGTTTCTACCCTATTTGATATATTTTTATTATTTATCTTACTTTTTTCTACCTCTTTTATAAATATGGTATTTGGTCCATGGTATTGATAATAATTTGTCCCATGGTATTTGGCCCATAGTGTTCACCTCAATAAAACTTCTTTTTGAGTTTTTGTAAATATAAAGAGGCTTATGGAGTAAATATAAATAGAGGTTTTATTTATTTACCATACATCTTGTTTATTTATATTTTTATTTTTTTACCATCTCTAAATATAAAAATAGGTTTTGTTTATTTACCATATCTTTGTTTTATTTATATTTTTATTTATTTACCATATCTCTTTTTTGAGTTCTTGTAAAACTCTTCATATTTTAAATTTATATTGTTTAAATTCATTTTCAATTGTTTATTTATATGGTTATGTAAGTTATTTTTAAAGCCTATATTATGTATATTTTATGTTTTTTTAAAGTTTAATTTTTTTTGGCTTCTGACATACTTACACATTGGGCTCATAGAATGCGGCTCTTGGCTCAATCATATAGCCAATTGAAAAAATATAAAATATTATATAATTTTGTAAAAATAATTATATGATTTGCATTTCCATGATACAATCTGTGGTGGCCTGTTCCATGCAGTCTGGGTTTAACTCTGTTGGTGTGAGTTGTTCTGCAATGTCCGAGGTGTCCAGTAGAGGTGGAAAGTAAGGACGAAGGCGATCCACATTGAAGACTGGGTGCAGACTAAGGAATGGTGGAATACTAAGCTCGAAGGCATTGTTACCTACAGCCTTGGTGATGGTGTACGGCCCGTATCGGAGCGGGCGAAGCTTGCGGTGAGGTCCAGTGAGGCGCTCCTTCTGCAAATGTAGCCATACTTTGTCGCCCACCTGGAAGTGGTGTGGCACTCGGTGTTGATCATGGCGTTGTTTGTACTTCGCATTGGCTCTGTCCAATATATCATGAACCTGTTGGCGGATGTGTTGAATGCGCTCGATGAAGCTACTTGCTTTGTCAACTTCAGACTGGACATGAGCTGAATCGGCCTGAGCAGCTGCAAACGGCATGGCTATGTCAATGGGACATAGTGGCTGGAATCCCAAGCCCACCTGAAAGGGGCTATGGCCACTTGAACTGTGGAGAGCCCGGTTATAACTGTGTTGTACATAGGGGAGGCTCTCGTCCCATGTGCGTGGATGCTTTGAGTTGTACATGCGCAGAATGTGTACAATCATTCTGTTGACGACCTCTGTCTGGCCATCTGCTTGGGGATGGAAAGCTGTGGACTTGGTGAGCTTTGTGTCCAACATTGACCAGAGGCTGGACCAAAATGTGCTGAGGAACCTGCTATCTCGATCTGATATGATAGACTGTGGGATCCCAAAGTGCACCCACACTCGTTCAAAGAAGAGCTTAGCAGTGGCTTCTGCTGTGATATTCTTCTTACAGGCCGCCATGATGGCCATCTTCGAGAATCTGTCAACGACCACGAAAACACAGTCATTTCCATTCTTAGTAGAAGGCAGGCCCGACATGTAATCCATGGAGATGGATTCCCACGGTCGACTAGGGGTGGGTAGTGGAGTATATAGGCCTTGCTTCTTGATGGTCGGTTTGGCAATGGCACAAGCAGTGCAGGATCTGATGTGCTTCTCGACATCCTTTCGAAGGTTCGGCCAATAGAAATACTTCTGTAGTATTGCTACTGTTTTCTCGACCCCGAAATGCCCAGTGACTCGACTGTAGTGTGCTTCCCATATCATCTTTGCACGCTCGCTTGAAGGAACACAAAGGTGTCCCAGGTGACATAAAAGTGCATCTTGGAGGTGAAAATTTGGAACTTGCGTGCCCCCCAAGCATGCCTTGTAAGTGTGGCCGAATTCTGGGTCACTCTCATAGAGAAGCGGCCAATCAGAAGTCTCGTGCCCACAAGAGTTGAGCACGGTGGTGAGCACCACGATCGGTGGTCGGCTGAGGCAGTCCGCAACATTATTGGTGCTACCCTTCTTGTACTTGATGTTCAAATGAAACTGTTGCAGATATGTGGACCACTTCTGATGGCGATCATTCTGCAACTTCCCTTGTGTCTGTATGAACTGCAGGGGCCGGTGGTCTGTGTGGATGATTGTTTCCTTCCCAAAAATGTAATGCTTCCATTGTCGACAGGTTTGCACAATGGAATACATTTCTTTGTCATAGGTGGGATACTTGCGAACTGTCTCAGACAATGTCTCACTGTGATATGCCACTGGATGTCCCTGTTGAGTAAGAACTGCCCCAATAGCATAGTCAGAGGCATCTGTCTCGATCTCAAATGGCTGCTGCAAGTCTGGTAAGGTGAGCACTGGGGCAGAACATAGGCGATTTTTCAATTCTTTGAACGCCTTCTGTTGAGGTTCCGACCAAAAGAATTTTGCTCTCGCTCCTCCTTTGGTGACTTGACTCAAGGGCCAAGTGATATGAGAGAATCCCAAGACGAATCTACGGTAGAAATTAGCAAGACCCAGAAAGCTGCGAAGCTCTGTTATAGTAGTCGGGGCTGGCCAATCCCGAATGACTTGGATCTTGGCCGGATCCACATGCACCCCCTTTTCATCAATAATGTATCCCAGATATTGAACCTGGGTCATGCCAAACGTGCACTTCTCCAAATTGGCACACAACTTGTGTTGCCGCAGTGTTTGGAGGACTTGTCGGATGTGATGAAGGTGCTCTTCCCAAGTCTTGCCGAAGATCAGAATGTCATCCAAGTACACCACTACGAATGAGTTGGTGAATGGCCGCAAGATGTCGTCCATCATCCTCATGAAGGTTGCGGGAGCATTCGTCAACCCGAAAGGCATGACCAGCCATTCAAAAAGGCCTTTCTTAGCTTTGAAGGCAGTCTTCCACACATCAGAGGGTTCAATTGGTACCTGGTGATACCCAGACTTCAGGTCGATCTTACTGAAATATTTTGCACCTTGGAGTTGGTCCGGAAGGTCATCAATCCGTGGGATTGGGTACCTATTCCGGACAGTGATCTTGTTCAGCGCCCGATAGTCAATACAGAGTCTCCACGTCCCATCCTTCTTCTGTACCAACACGATCGGGCTCCCACAGGGCGATGAACTTGGTCCGATGTGACCTTTCTGCAACAGCTCCTGAATCTGCCTCTTGATTTCATCATTTTCCAGAACAGAGCGTCGATAGATCGGTCCATTGGGTAGTGGCGCACCTGGGGTCAGATCAATCGGGTGCTTGACCTGGCAGTGCAGAGGAACCCCCGTGGGTGAGGTGAAGATGTCCCCGTACTCCTCCACGACCTTATCCATTTGTTGTTGTCGTGCAGAGGGGCCCTGTCTGGAGGTCGTGGCCACAGTCTTCTTCTTGCCCTGGGGGCGGATCATCAGGAAAACGAATTTCCTGGTTTGGGAAATGAGCTTACTGCATTGTTTTGCAGTAACCAAAGAGATAGACGTAGGAGGTGGTACCTCTGGTATCCTGTACAACTTATTTCCCAAAGTAATAATAACAGCACGAGGTCGAGACTCATACACAGCATGACGCTTCCACAAGTATGGTTGTCCTAATAATACATCGGAAACATCAATAGGAGCAACGTCACATAATACCTCATCCGTGAAGGGCTTGATGCTATAGGGAAGGCGGCACTGCTGGCTGATGCGGAGATCTCGTCCTTGGTGAAGCCACCCGATGGTGTATGGATGTGGGTGAGCTGTGGTCGCAAGCCCAACCGCTTCACGGCGTCTGCTGAAATGAGGTTCTTTTGGCTCCCATTGTCGACAATGAACTGTACAGGGGAGCCCTTTACCCACATCTGGGAGTGGAAGAGACGTTCCTCCTCCTCTGGATCTTCCGGCTCCTCCTTCTGGACCTTTGTAGTGGCAACAGTGGCGTTGGGCTCCGCATCAATAATCTGTTTCCCTTTTTCATTCCCCTTTTCAGGTTCTGATTCGGAGTCGGAGCATGCATCTGACTCAGAAGCCCTCATCTCGGCCACTAGCGACTGCCTGGCCCGACACTCACTTGTGTTGTGAGTGGAGCTCTTATGGAACTCACACCACTTTCCCGTGTCCTTCTTTGGCTTTACGGTGTTGTTCTTTTCTTGTGGCTTTGACGGGTTGTCTTTAGCCGCCATGCCTTGGCTCTGTCCTTTGTTCTGCGGCTTGGAAGCACCTTTTCCTTGCTTTTGATTCGCAGATCCAAAGTCTCGCTTCTTCTGTTTGAATTTCTGCTCAATCTTGGCAGCATACCGGTATGCCGTACCAAGCGAGGAGATGTCGAGGAACTCCATTTCCTCCCGAATGTATCTGTGCAGACAACTGCGATACTTTAGCACCAAATGTTTCTCTGAATCTTTGATACCCAACTTTGTGCGCAGGGTATGGAACAGATTCGTCAGCTCCTGCACATCTTGATCCCTTTGTTGTCGCAGCGTGGTCCATTGTATGTACTTGTCCTCATAGCTCCCCACGGGATAGTACTGTTCCTTGACGGCGTCTCGGAAAGAATTCCAAGTTGGTACAACTGAGAACAGAGAGGGTTCTGTCTGGTCCTTGTTCTCACAGTAGGTTTCCCACCAGTCCTTAACATGGGGGGTAGCTTTGAGGAGTGCAAAAATAATCTTCTCCCGGTCTGAAAAGTCATGAAACGAGAAATATCCTTCTAATAGATTCAACCATCTATCTACGGCATCTCTGTCTATTTGACCCTCAACATGGGAATGTCAAATTTCATTTGTACTCCCCAGTGGAGCTCGTAACCTGGGGAGTGGTTACTGATGTGATGTCATTTTGGGCGCGGTTGAAGGATCTCGAGCAAAGATATTCATCATCGCGTTTTAAGCGCCAGGGCCTCCTCGATACAATATTTTGATAGATCTCCGCTCCTCATTCTCTTTCTGCCCCCATGGGCGTCGTCCGCCGAGGTTTACAGGCTGATCTGTACAGGTTCCACCAGATCAAGCCCTAGCTCCTTATACCCCGACCTCGTTGGGGACATGCAAAGAAGGATCGAGAAAAAGCAGACCGCTCTGATACCACTGATCCGGATTTATGCAGGAACGCAACATAATAAACACATAACCATAAATACTACAGAGATGCAGCGGAAATAACACTTCATTTCATTAATATCAAAGAACTGAAATTTGCTTACAGACAATGGAAATAAAACTAGCTAGGGTACTGGTAGCTATCTCTGAGAAGAGATGTGGTGGCTGCAGACCTCTGAACTGCTTTACAATGAGGCGCGAGGGCCTATTTATTATTGAGAAACAATGGAGAACCCTAAACATCCCAAAAACCTAACCCTAGGAGATGAAGCGCTAAAACTATGGGCCCCGTTTGGGTAAATTGGTGTTTCAACTTCCCAGGGACGTAACTTTGGCATACTATCTCCGTTTGACGCACATGATACATCATTAGAAAGCTCTATCCGAGAACTACAAACGCTGGACAAATTTATCGTAAAATTCCGCCGCGCTTTTCTCCCAAAAAACGTCGCTAGGGCCTCAAAATGGCTCCCGGGTTTTCAGGACCCGAAAAACTGCTAAAAATAGTAAGTTATGCCAAAACGGAAAAACTGAAAGAGACAATGGTGGGGGCCCAAGTGGAATAGGCGGGTGGCCACCAATATCCACCTGGATCAATCACTCCCTTTATTTCTCCACCTCTATTATATGTCTTTGTTCTTCCCTCCCATATATATCTAGAGTTAATATATATATATATATATATATATATATATATAGATATATAAAATTTAATTTTGTATTAATATGAAGTTATTAAATTTAATAAATTTAATATTATAATATATTAATATCAATATTAGATCTAGTAATAATATTAATGTTAATGTTAGTGTTAATAATGTTTTTTTTGGTATTATTATTAATTAGGTCCATGGTGGTTGGTCCATAGGCTTCAGATATTATTAGATGTTGATTTCTACTCCTATTTGATATATTTTTATTTTTTTACCTTAATTTTTTATACCTATTTTATAAATATGGTATTTGGCTCATGGTATTAATAATAATTTGTCCCACGGTATTTTTCCCATAGGCTTCACCTAAATAAAACTTATTTTGAGTTTTTCTGTAAATATAAAGAGGTTTATGGAGTAAATATAAAAAGAGGTTTTATTTATTTACCATACAGTAAGTATAAAAAGAAGTTTTATTTATTTTACCATATCACTTTTTTTAGTGTTCCTAAAACTCGTCATATTTTTAATTTATATGGTTTAAATTTATTTTTAATTTTTAATTTATATGACATTATTTACATTTTATTTTTATTTTTTAAATTAGTATTTTTAGTTTGGCTTCTGACATACTTACACATGCGTCTCTAAAAATATATTTAATAGAAGTAATATATTTTTATGTGTATTTGATGAATTAGTAAAATATATTAGATAATCAATTCTTTATTTATAAAGTGTTTTGTTATATATATATATAACATGTTTTTAGATATTTAAACTCACATAGCTTCATACCACTTCAACTTAAAAATATAAATTTTTGTAATAGAAAATTATTTTATTATTTAAATAATTTGAGGTGTATAATATTTTTAAATTTTTTAAATAATTTTTTTTAATAAAATAAATTTGATAATTTAATACATTAAAAAAAAAAAATAATAATTTTAGAATTTGTCTTTAATAAGTCTCATTAAGAACAAGTTGATGATTTTATATTTATAAAATTATTGTTTTTAAATTAAAAAATAGCTTTATTCCTTTTTCAAATTTCATATGATAAAATATATTTATACTCATAATAAAATTTTCCTACAATACATTTTAATGATAGACAAAATGCATCACATTCACATTATTTATTACATTTGTTAATACACCACACCACATTCACATTATATATTACACTATTGCAACAAAATCCATTAAGCAAGTGTGTGGTGAAACAAAAATTGATCTCTCAAAAATTTCAAATAATTTATAAAGTTTATGAAAATTCTAAAAAATTTAAAGATTAAATTGATTTTTTTGGAAATTTAAATTTCTATTTTCTAATTCGTTAATATTAATGAAATGAATAACTTTAAGAGGTTTTTAATAGATTTTTCATAAATAAAATATTATTTTTATGAGTTTTATAATAGATTTAGCATAAATAAAAATTATTTTAAAAATAAAAAATAAAAAGTTCTCCATAACAAACAAGTGTCATAAAAGTACATGTATGAAAGCAAATCTTAATAATTGTGACAATTAAAAAATATTTTCAAACTTAAAAAAAAAAAAATTCTCCTTAGCAAACATGTATCATGAAGTAAAAAATTCAAATCTTAGTATTTATGACAAATAAAAATTATTTAGAAAGAACAAAAAAAATAAAAAATTCTCTATAACAAACTAGTGTCATGAAAATATACATATCAAATCTAAATATTTATGAATTTTAATATTTATAAATTATTTAATTCTTTATTTGTCACTTCAAAATTTTATTATGAAAATCATTTTAAATCCATTTTCCCTTAGTTTATTGCTTGTTCATTTAATCTTTTGGATATAAACATGGGTTTTTGAAAAGTTTAAGAAACGATGATAACCTATCTCTTCCAAAGAATGATTTGTCTATCTTTTCCAAAGAATGAATTGTACTTCCAAAATATATTGGTTGGTGGTGGTTTTTCTGGATGGATAAAAAATCATTTTAAATCCATTTTTTCTTCCTTTATTATTTGTTCATTTAATCTTTTAGTGATTTTTCTTGATGGATACAAATCATCTTAAATCCAATTTTCCTTCCTTTATTGTTTGTTCATTTAATATTTTGGATATAAGCACAAGTGTTTGAAAAATTTAAAACATGATGATAACCTATCTTTTCTAAAAAATGAATGGTCCTTCCAAAATATATTAGTTGGTGGTGGTTGTTGTTGAAGGCTAAATCATGTTCCTCAAGTGTGCATTCTTGTATTCTTAATTTTTTTTTTGTAAGCTTCTTAGTACCTTTCAATTATCTAAAAATATAGGGCAATTTGTCATACAAAAAAGAACAAATACAGTGACCTCAACCTACCCGTAGGAAACCAGGTCTGTTGGCCACCGCATCGAGTTAAAAGCAGACCATAAACGAAATTGTCTTATCCTGCTACATGCAGCATTAAAAGTTGCAGCATATCCATAATACTGACAAATTAAACAAGTAGTTAAACTAAAAAAGTTCAAAATTATAGAAATATGAAGTAGTTAACTAAAAAGATCCATAGAAATAGGAGCATTAGCAGTGGTTCCCAACACCTGCAAACTGCTTTGGATGTGTTGCAATTGATTTTCAAACTTACCAACCCTATCAAGCAATTGTGTTTGAGCTTTGAACATGGCATGCATATCAATCTTAATTTGATTTAGTTCAAACAGGATTGACGAATTGAGACTCTTTTCCTCTTGACATGCCATAGCCTTGGCAAGGAGACATTTCATCTTCCAGTAAGTCTTCACTGACTGTTGAAAAAGAGAAACACGACCCTGAGTACTGCCTGGATCAGTTATAAAATCCATTTGAGCAACCTGAGTATCGAAGTCCTCATCCTCATTGTCTGTTTGAACTTCCCACCCATGAATTTTTGTTTTAATATTAGCTAAATTCCCTGATTCATATACTTGAGCAATATCTTGAAGCACTTCTACATTAGATTTCCTACCCCTCCTGCTCCTACTAGCTGCTGGTTGAGGCTGCCTACTCCGATTTTCCTTCATTGTTTTCCCTTTAACCATACTAGAGATAAGATATTTAGCATGGAAGCCTATGACCAGAATTAAGTCAGAGACAAGATAGAATAAAAGTGAAGATATGTCCTTTGCGGCAAGCCCAGGGCGCAGAACCTTGCAGCGTAGATTGCAGCCCAAAGTAAAATCACAGAGAATAATAATCAATAATCGCAAGATATCCTTACAATGAAGATTGATATGCATGTTAACCAAGGGACAACCCAGAGTAAAAGCGCAGAGAATAGTAATCCATAATCGCAGTAGAGCCTTAGAGCGAATATTGGCATGCATATTAAGCAGAAAAAAACCCAGAATAAAATGACCGAGGATATTAATCCATAATCGGGGTAGAGAAAAAGTACGTTGTGCAGAAGATAAAAGAACAAAACTTGGAATAGAGATAGAGCCCACAACAATGGTAACGACCATAACCGAAACCATTCTAGTGTCAAAAGAAAGAAAACAAAGACCTTGCCCTCTTATGAAACAAAGGCGTACCCCAACACCAAAGTTACCAAGGCGCAGTGGATGAAGCCCAGAAAAAATACAGAGTAGATATGCAATTCCAAAACCATAAAAAGGCCCATGAAAAAGTTGAATAATTACTGATAAAAAGGTGAGACTGCTAACCTTCAACTCAGACAGAAGCAGCATGAACCACTAAAACCAAGGTTCGGAAGAGACTTGACAACCCTAAAAGTTATTAAACGGGAAGAGAGGAAGGCAAAGCTAGGTTGTAAACAAACAAGGGGGACTGTGAAAGTGAGGGTCAATAAGTTGAAATCCCATATTTTCTTTACGAAACCAACTAGGAAAAACTTTATAGAGTTCCTTTAACCAGAGAAGAAGGTCTGTAGTTAATAGAGATAACAGAGATACAAATGATAAGTGAAGACAAAGTATGGACGACATAATTTCCATAACATACCACGATATATGTCCACCTTGCCTGTAGAGAATGCGTGTCAAATTTGGAGGTATCACTTGTTGAAGAAAACCTATGCCAGAGCTGAATGAGAAGTAAGTGGTAATGACAATGAAAGAAGCAATAAAACTCCTCATCCACCGCATTGAACCCTGCATTAAATCATCTGACAATCGGTAGTGGAGATGAACTGGTTGGCACAACAATTCAATATGGGAAGTGGAAACCTGCCATCGGAGAACTACCTCCATAATAACCACACAAGGTATTGTAAGATATCCACCACATGGATACAGATGACCCAAATCAATTAAACATTTGATCACATTTGATTATGTAATTAATTTTAAAGTTAGAAAAAATTAATTAATTAATTAATTATTTGCATGTGATATATATTTTGAAATTAATATGGATCTATCATAATAATTAACATAAACATATTATTTTACACAAATTTTAAACATTATTTTTTAAATTTAATAAGAATATTAACAACTTTAATTATTTCCACAAAAATGTTATACATGAGAATTGATATATACAAAAACATTCACTATATGATAGATTTTTTAATACTATATCCATCTTAGCTCCAAATATATTAAATGTCTAGAGGGACAAAATCCCTTGAGGTGAAAAGCTTTTGTAAGTGTGGCCAGAAGGATCAAATGTTTGAGGTGCAAACCTTTCCTAAGTGTGGTAAGAGGGATCAAATTGTTTGAGTTGCAAATAATATAATAATTATAATACAAACTTTATAATAATTATATATGATGTTATTTTATTAGTTCTTTAAATTTAAAACAATTTTTAATAATAATTAAATTAATAATAATAAGTTTTATAATTAAGAAAATCCCTATAAACACACCTTGCTAATTATTTTTCTAGAAAGTACTTTTGCATAAGAGGTAGGTACTAAGCAACAATGTTGCATATTACACTTGTTTATTATAAAAGTGTTCAAATTAAACTATGAAACTTTTCTCTAACAAAGTTGAGCTTAATATTTAAAACTCATTATTTGGTAGAGGGTTTGAAAAAAATTGACTTCGTTCCGAATTTCCAGGAGATACTATTTGTACAACCATCACATCACATTACCGAAATTTAATGAGATTCACTGATGCAGGAGCATTAAGGTAGAGCAAAAAATGTGACAAATTTGGTCACATGTTGTGGCTTGGAAAGAGGGCTAGCAGTCCTAAGCATTTGAAGACTTTGTATTTTTTTTTTTAAAGTATTTTGTTTAAGTTTAATTTGGGCTAACTCAGCCAATGTAATTTGCAGAATAAAAGAATGGTTAATTTAGGATTAGTTAAGAAGTTAGTTGAATAAGTCGAATAAACTATTTTGGAAACTGAATAAAATTTTCTCAACCATATGGGGATTTTGAGGAAAGATAAAACCAAACCAAATCCACCATTGTGGGGTTCTTCCATCCATAGTGAGAAAGGAGAGAATAGAGAAGCGAAAGTAAATGTAAAAACCAGCCATATGAGGGCTTGGCTTCGTGTTTTCCAAATCCATATTATTTCTAAGTGTTTTGTATTTGTTCGGGATCTCTGTTTTTAAAACAACATTTCTTTTCCAAATAATATCTAAGTGTTTAGTGCTTTGATTAGGTTTCCTGTTGTAGATTGGTTATTTTAAAAATTTGTTGAAGTCGAATGTTTCCATTTAAATGCACAACAATAATATAAACCAGATTTGCAAGCACGAAGGGTCCATAGACCTTGCATTTTCCCTGTTGAATTGAATATTGTGTTAATCGTAGGGCAAAACAATTTGATTGCAGGTGCAACGAGGCCTTAGTTTTATAATTACCCTTGTTAAACTGCATATTGTGTTAACCATAGAACAAACCCAAAACAAACTTGGAGGCTTGACGAAGAGCGTCGATACGAAAATGATCAATGGTGGTAAACACACATCACAACGAAATATTGTCGCACATTGTAAAGAATAGAAAACAAAGATAATATTTCGCAAGTTAAAGAATTTAATTTGCAATGCGAATTGGTACGGAGGAGAATTTGCACAGACCGTTGGATCTTGCAGCAACCAACGACGAAGATTAGAAGTAGTGATCACAAGTCACAAAATATTAGAACTGCGCAGACCTTCAGATCTAACAGATGCCAACGGTGTAGATTGAAAGCGTTGACTACACATCGCAAGGTTTTGGGGATAGCATGAAGGAAAGTCATGGAGTAAGTTGAGAGATCTGCGATGCGAAGTGGAAGACATGTGTTAGCATGACACCAAATTTCAAATCACAGGGAATAGATTTTAAGGCTTGAGTTAACTTGTGTATTATGCAAAGTGCGACTGCTCATAATTGGTCGGGCTTGTGTGGGGCCCTCTGGATAGAACTCCTGCGTATTCAAATGTTGTTTGGTTTATGCATTGGTTTGGGTTATTGCTTTGGTATGTGTAAGTTATAACAACTTCGTTTTTGATCATGCAAGTATGTATGTTGAAAACTTCCAAGGATTGAACTCTGTGCGAAGTATAGGGATTTTGTGAGGAGTTTAAAAACTCAATTCTGCAGCGTACTTTGACCTTATTGCAACAGATATGCATCATTAACGAGAGTAAAGATACCAATAATGCAAAGTATACAAAATCCTTATCCCTTATAAATTGGATTTATAAGGTTTCTCAATAACTTAAGTCTAAGAAGGCTTATAATACATACATGTATTAGTTACAATAAATGCCATAAAGTTATTGTTGTCTCTCGATATGTCGAAACCAAATAAAATATGATTTCTTATACACAAAGACATAGAGCGAGGTAATTTAGGGTATTTGTAATGGGATAGAGTGTAAGTTATATATATATATATATATATATATATATATATATATATATATATATATATATATATATATATATATATATATATATATATATATATCAGAATCAATAACTCACTGGCTCTCATACTCGCGTGAGGGTCTATCCCTGATGGTTGCCACTATAACCTTTAGGTACAACTGCACCACCCCCAAGCACAGTGCACAGATAATTTAAGGCTTGAACCTGTGACCTACGCAATAACACGAATGCCTTAGAAGTGCGTTCGTTGGACAACAAGTAGGATCCCTAGGGATGTATGAAAAAATATATTAATAAGGTATGGTAAGGATTTAACTATTGTATATGTGTAGCCCTTGTATATGTGAAATTTATATATATGCAAAACTTTCGTATATGCGCATATCTGTATGTGCATATACAGAAGATATGTGCATATATAGAAGATGCACATATACATAAGCTACTCCTATATAAAGGTTGAAGTTTTTCACAACTTCTATATATGCGCATATCTTCCATATATGCACATATCTTTCGTATATGTGAAACTTATGTATATGTACATATATTTTGTAGATGTGCAACTTCTTTATATGTGTATATCTTCCATATATGTGCAAATTTGATATATGCACATAGAAGGAAGTTGTGCATATAAAAAAACAATGTGTAACTTTCATAATATGCATATACGACAACCTCCATATATGCACATATTTTGTATATGTGCATATCTTATGTATATGTACAACTTCCATATATGCACATATCTCCAATATATGCGTAACTTAATACTATGTATTAAATATTGCTTGTGTTGGCATTATTATATATGTGTTGTCCTTGATGGAAACCCACTTAGAACAAAATGATAGAATGATGAGACAAAGGTTTGTAGGTCAGAGACAAAAGATTTATGAAAGTGAATATTTGAAGAAATATACATGGGTTAGATAAGGCCAAGGCGCGTACACACACAGAGATGATTGAAGCAAAATAGCGTATGTACGCGACTGTTATTTAGGAGACTAGCGTGTATTGAGTAAGCTTATAATTCATATAAATATTTATTTTCTTAACTTAAAATAGTGCATCATTGATTCATCAGACATTTAATAAGTAGTAAAAATGTGCAGTAAGAACAGAGTAAACCATCATACATAAGAAACACACATGAACTCCAGGATTTAAGGTGGAAACCCAATGTGGGAGAAAACCACTGTTGCTGTCGTCTCTGTCTTCAATATTTATTATTTAGAAAACTTCTTACAATATTGTATTGGCGCAAAGTCATACCAACATGCAAGAACCCACATGCATAAGGCTATAACCTTCACTCATTCTCCATCACCTAGTGGAAGGGAGCTCCAACTCCCTGATCTCGTTTACCAGCACCCATTAGAAGGGAGCTACAACCCCCTGGTCTCGTTTACCAGCACACACTGGAAGGGAGATAAGACCCCCTCACTTAAGGCTCCAAGCCTCAGACCATCCATGGACCACGTTTCATAAATTTTCACACTCGATCCACCCGCTTCAATACATCACAACTTGTAGGCCAATTTCCATCAGATTTTTAGATTGGATCCACTACACTCATTTAAGCCCAACATGATATGTCTCTTATGTTTTTATCTGATAGAAAAAAAATGAGAGAGACTCAAGAACATATTTTGATATGCTTATGACAGTTATGATTTGATTTTCCTGGTCTGATGTTGATGCTTACAAGCTGTTCGTGTAGTATTGAGTTATGATGATCTATGAGTTTGACATTGATGATTATATATTTTGTGAATATACTTTGATGTATGATTTGATTTGGTTAGACTTGGAAATGAATAGATAACATAGGTTCAGGGGGAGAGTTAACCTTGTTGGTTCTAATGCATTGTTGGAATTATGTTTGCTTAAGATGCTTCTGTCAATTACTCAATTGATGATCTCTCACTGTTAAGGTCCTTTGGTCTTGATTATGAATGTCATATCAATATTTTTATTTAAAGGTCATGTAAATAACTATGATGTAATAATTTTCATATTCAGTCATGTACGAAATTTTTGGGGTCATGTCAAATATGTAATCTCACTTGGTTGGGTGTTTGAGTCAAATATGTAACCCCAATTCATTGGGTGATTGATGTAAGTATGAGTCATACTTAGTTGAATCATAAAGTCATGTACTTCATTGAAAATATTTCTAAATATTCAACATTTGCTCAAGGGGAGCATGGTTAGTATACTACAAATCAGTTTTGTAGTGCTATTGTATCTACAAGGAAAGAGAAGCCTTGATTCGGCATTGGTATGCCCTTTGCCCTTGATGTCAAAGGGAGGAGAGTAACTTGGGTTTTAATTTGGTGACTGATATTTTTTTTTAGGTATCTATAGGTTATGGTGATCAAACATCAGCATGGTTTCCATGAAGTCCAAAGGGGGAGATTGTTGGAATTATGATATATTTGTTGTCCTTGAAGACAACCCACTTGGAACAAAATAACAAAATGATGAGACAAAGGTTTGCAAGTCATAGACAAAATATTTATGAAAGTGAATATTTGAAGAAATATACACGGGTTATATAAGGCCAAGGCGCATACACATGCGGAGATGATGAAGCAAAGTCGCGTACATATTGGCACATTATTCTATTAAATACCAAGGGTATTTACCATGGTATTAGCCCAAAATATTGAGCGGAGAAACAACTATTTGAGCCTCTCAAGGATTACCACCAACACTAGTGTGGTTTTGGCTCATGGAATTAACTAAGGCTCAAGCTATATAAGGAGGAGAAAATCAAAGTGTTAAGGTGTGCATGAGTGAGGGTGATTAATGAATACTTCAGTATGAAGTATATTTGCATGATATATGATATAGTTGATTGGTTGATATGAAATAATTATGCACCCATGAATACAATGATGGATAGAGATCATTAGAACTAAAATGACTATGTATTGCATGATCTCTTTATGGGTTTTTTAGATCTGTGGTTTGGTGCATGTTTTTTAAAATGAATGTTATGATCTGAATATGTCTAAAGTTCTGAAGTATTGTGCAGTCATGAATTAGTTGCAGATTTGTATGCGAGTTCAACATAAGAAAAGCACGTACACACATGGTTTCTGTTCTACAGAGTAGCGTGTGTATTCTGAAGTATGTTGAGATCTGTATGTGGTTTTTGTTCTGGATAAGTGCGTATAGATGTGGAAATGTTTTATGGAAAGCATGTATGGAAACTACGGTTTTTGTTGAAGAATATGCCTGATTAGTTTTTTTATGTTTCTGTCGTCTGTTAATGAAGTCTTCATATAGATCTGGGATGTTTGAGTATTGATGATGCTGTTAGTTGTATGTGATTGAATATCAATGATTGGTTGGTTGATTTGTGGTTCAGTGATTGATTTGGTATAGTGTTATGTTTCAGTTATGGTATATGATGTTGGGCTTAAATAAGTGTAGTGGGTAATGTTTGAAAATCTGATGAAAAGTGGCCTACAAAATGTGATGTATTGAAGCAGGTGGATCCAGTGTGAAAGTAATGTAACGTGGTCCATATATGGTCGAAGGATTAGAGAATTCAATGAGGGGTCCATAGTTCCCTTCCAGTGGGTGCTGGTAAACAAGATCAATGGGTCGTAGCTCCCTCCCAATGGGTGCTACTAAACGATATCATGGGGTTAGAGCTCCCTTCCAGTGGGTGTTGTAGATCAAGTGAAGGTTGTAGCCTTATGTAGGTGGGTGCTTGCATTTTGGTATGATTATGTGACAGTAAAATATTGTAAGAAATTTTCTATATAATAAATATTGAAGACAGAGATGACAATAGTGGTGGTTTTCTCCCACATTGGGTTTCTACCTTAAATCCCGGTGTTCATGTGTGTTGCTTATGTGTGATGGTTTAATATGTTCTTACTACACATGTTTATTGCTTATTAAATGTCAAATGAATGAATGATGCACTAGCTGAAGTTAAGAAAATGAAGATTTATTTGAATTATAACCTTACTAGATATACACTAGTTCCATAAATAACAATCAGGTACATACACTAGTTTCATAAATAAGAATCACATACATATGCTATTTTTCTTCAGTCAAGTTGCATATAGGAATGAGAAAAGTAAAAGTAAAATTTTTAGTGAGTTTTAAAATATTGATTCACCCCCCCCCTCCTTCTCAGTATTTTCCCTAACAACTCACCCTATATGCATTGTAATTATATGTATTAAATATTGTTCACCTTACATGTATTAAATATTTACAATGCTATAGAGTATTTAATACCCCCTAAGAGTACCTTTTTCCTTTGCATGGTTAGCCTGAAGTACACCTGTACATCCAAAGGAATTTGTGAATCATCATGCATGGGCATGAGCATGGTAATTGTCCCATTCCTGTATACTAACAATTGGTTTTCATTATGTGATCGATTGTTAATAATTGGAGGTCTTTGAGACCCTAAAATCCACAATATTTCAGCATAACTATCTTAAACCATGCAACCTAGGGGAGGGTATTCTCCTCCTTTTTCCCTTCCCACAGAAAACTCCTACACATTTTCCTTATTTCCTAAATAATTCCCTTTGGAACCCAAAAGAGGGTTTCCATATAAATAGGGATGGCTTCAATTACTGAATTTATTAACACAATGCGGCTTTATAATGATAGAAATTTAAGACTCCAGTGTTTGATCCTTTTTCCCACCTTTCTTATGATCCATCTCCAGTCCTCCTTCTTATAATTATTTTCTTTGAGATGAAAGCCTAGATATTTGAATATTTCTCTCAAAGATCTTGGTTCAAAAGGAAAAACTTGTTGGAAGGCTCAAATTTATCTTTGGAAAATCCTTCACATGATAGGGAAGATTTTCTTTCATTAATGGTCATCCCTATTGCTTTTTGGAAGAGTCGAAGGGAATTGTTGATGCATCCTAGATCTTTCCTAGATCCTGTAAAAGTCTTGGGGTTAAAACTTCATGTAATAAATTTAATAAAGAAAAAATAACACAAAATCCAAGTTGGATGGTGGGAAAAAAATCCTAATGGGTGTTCACTTGGTTTATTTATGATTGTGGAAATTAGAAAAGGCATTGGAAAATGACAAAAAAACATTAATTGGTACTTTATTTATGAAATAAAGGAAAATAGGAGGAAAGGAAGCTGAAAGGTTACAATTTTGCATGAGAGGAAAATTGATGAAGGGAATTTCAAAGACCATAAACCAAACCCATAATCCAATTAATGAAGGGAATTTCAAAGCCCAATTGAGTGAGAAACATTCTTAAATAAATTTAGCTAATTCTATCATAGGCTTTAGATAAGTCAATTTTAGCAATGATTCCTTTTAAATTTATAGACTTCATACTATACATAAATTATTTGGCCACTCCTATGGCTTCTTGAATTTTGTGCCCTCAACAAAACCAAAATGTTCTCTACATATGTTCCTAGAGAGGATGGGATGAATTCTGACTTCAATTATTTTGGAGATAATATAATAGATGCAGTTACAAAGAGAAATCAACCTGTAATCTTAAAAATAATGAGGGTTATCTACCTTAGGTATTAGATCCATAAAATTTGAATTAAAAGGTTCATGAATAATTCCCCCGAGTCGAGATTCTTCTACCACTCTTAAAAGGTCACCTCCTAGAAGTTCAAAGAAATGATGGTAGAATTCAATCTTCTGCCCATCAGGGACTTGAATCATATCCTTCTACATATATTTTAGGATAGCCTCCAATTCCCCCTTGGGAATCGGGGCTATCAACGATCTATTGTCCTCTTATTCAGAAAAACTAGGGAAAAACAGAAGCAATTTTGATTACCTCTACAATTGAGGCTTCCTTTAGATCCTTAAAGAGATTCCTAGAAAAATCCTTCCCCAAAGCTATAATTTCATCAATTTTTTTATCTTTACTCGTATCAACCCTCGGCATCTCCAAAATTGTATTTGTATTTTTCCTTCCCTTGGAAAAATTGTGGAAGAATTCGGAGTTTTTGTTTCCACATTTTAACCATGTTTCTCTACTTGTTTATACTTGATTTTCCTAATACTTTAATTTAAAAAATCTCTGGGATAATGTATAATTTATAGAATCAGTGTGAAAAAACTTAAATTTGACAACATTAATGCATTCAAGGATAGATTTTATGTCTTCCAAAACATCAATTATCATTCTATTCACACCCCATTTGACTTCAAACTGGTTGATCACTTATCAAGGTTTCAAACAAAAAAATGATAAAGGATATTTTTATAAACCTACTGCATAGACCAATGTTTGTTGGACTATCAAACTCAAATTTTAATTCTTAACCCAATCACAAAATTTAATCTTCAATAAATATGCCAATCATCATTATTTTCTCCCATTGTAAATCATGGGCATGACTTGCATGCTTATGTACACATCATACCATAGAAATCACTATGTTTTTCTTATTAACACATATAATAGAAGCCATAGGAAAAAGAAAAAATCCTGCAATCATATTTGAAGGCTGTTTGACTATATCTATATCAATGGGGGCAACGAAACCCTCCATCCCTATCTATATGGTGTATGATAGCTTTCCATTAGAGGGCTCGGCACATGTGGTGTATGCCTAAAAAACCTTCCTATTATTTTCTGATTTAATTCCTATTTTGCAAGTAAAATTCATTATGAAGAGACAATGAAAGATGCATTAAGAAAACTAATTCGATTTGGGGTTTAAAGTTAATACCATCATACTTCTTTATGGTGGAAAATTATTATTGTCATCAATGACACACTTAGAAGGATCCCCAAGTGTCCGAGTTCAGTAGTGATGGGTAAACCCACGAATGAGATAAAAAATACTAGAGTGGAGGAGAATAGAAGTAAGGCCATTACAATATTGCATCCCATTAGTATTATCCTTCCTCCCATGAAAATTTCATATTACCAGAAGCTCAACCTAGAATCCTTAGAAAAAATGTTTAGAGATTAGCTGAAATGCAGAATCTAACTACTCAATATTCTCCATGCCAAGGCCTAAATTTCTAATAAAAAAAAATGATAGGGCAGGTTCATAAATTCAGAATTGGAATTTTAATTCTATGTAGAGTGCCATTACACAATTCAAAATTTGCAAGAGGATAAATAGTAATTATGTGGTGACTTGACAACAACATCGTAGTCAAATTTACAATGAAATCCACTTAATGCAAACCAACCGTCAAGTATACAGGAATAGGACAATTACCATGTTCATGCCCATGCATGCTGATTCACAAATGTCTTTGGATGTAGAGGTGTACTTTAGGCTAACCATGCAAAGAAAAAAGGTACCCTTAGGGGGTTTTAAATACTCTATAGCATTTTAATATTTAATACATATAGGACGAAAACTATTTAATACATATACTTACAATTCATATAGGGTGAGAAATATTTAATACATAATATTAAGTTACACATATATGGAAGATATGTGCATATATGGAAGTTGTACATATACAGATGATATGTGCATATCCAAAAGATGTACATATATGGAGGTTTTTGTATATGCATATTATGGAAGTTACACATTGCTTCTGTATATGCACAACTTTCGTACATGTCCATATACGAAAGTTGCACATATATGGAAGCTATACACATATAAAAAATTTACATATATACAAAATATATGTGCATATCATAAGTTGTGCATATACAAAATATATGCATATAGACGGAAGTTCTGCATATATGGAAGATATGCACATATACAGAAGTTAAGCAAAACTTCAACCTTTGTATAAGCATAGCTTCAATATATGTACATATTCTATATATGCACATATCTTACATATATTTGCAAATGGATATGCGCATATACGAAAGTTGTGCATATATAGAAATTTCACATATACAAAATTTACACATATACGAAGGCTGCACATATAGTTGAAGTTGTGTATAAATTATGTATATGGAAGCTACAAATATAAAAAAATTGTGTCTAACTGTTACACAGTAATTTGTCACCGTCCCTACCATTCCCCGTCCCGCACATTGGAGGGCCCATTTTGTGACCTGTGAGCAATGTCATGCCTTGAAACCATTATCATTGCATTCCTCTAAACATGAGCTTCAATTGCCCTAAAGACATCTCCTTACAGAAAACCATAAAAACATCCCTTTTTGCACTGGCGCGGGTATCCAGTTCAGCACTCGCGCTAATGAGGAAAATCCTACAAAGAGGCCGCGCCAACTGGCGCTCTATCCCAGAGTCGCAGTCGCGCCAGCCAATTTAAGGAGTGTTTTTTAAATAAGAATGGCGGAAGTTTCGTTTCAACAGACTCAGAAACTGCTATCTATCTTGAGTTGGGAGGTTTGGCTCCGGGAGTTCCATGGAAGGGAAGTGGTTTGCCACCTCTCATGGAAGCTTCCTTGATGATAGGACCAATCCCACAATTATAGGGATCCCAACTCCCCTTCCTCCTTCTATAAAAGCTTGCTCATTGCCATTGCAAGCTAGTCTTGAAGTGCCTAAGCTTTGAATCTCCAAATTCCCAAGAGCCTTCATGCTGCAAGAGCCCTCATTCTTCCCTTAAGGCCGACTCAAGCAAGGAGACTATCGTCGAGAGACTCTAAGAGAGGCTTGTCCCATCCCTGGCAGGCTTTGCGAGACGTGTACGACTGGAGACCCTTTCGAAGGAGACCTCAGCGTCAGAACATTGGTTGTACTCTCTTTCGATTGCTTATTAATGAATGACTACTGGTTATGGTTCCACTCTGTTTTTCACTTATGATAATAATGAGTTATATCCTTTCTGACTGATATATAGTTGTGTATTCTAGATTTTATGCTTGTATTCGTGTTGTTTCTTGCATGTGTAGGTGTCCATTCATGGAGATCGTGGGGATCGTGATCTGCCGAGGCTGAGGAACGAGAACGCTGTCTCTTCTACGAATCATAGCATTGGACTCCAGGTAGGCCTCCATCGTTGGTCTGTTTATTCGCAATTAGGAACTTGCGTTGTAGCATTTGATGATTGTTGCTAGACCCGTTCTGGGCTAGTAGGGATCGCCTCTATCCGCAGAGGGGATTTACCTCTTCAACAATTTGGCGACTCCGCTGGGGATCGTCTAGTTTTGATTGTCTCGTTTTGATTGTTTTGTGGTTTTCCTTGCTTGGTTGGCCTTCTGGGTTGGGTTCTTTTGTTGTTTTTTCTTCTTGGTTTGCTTGGATATCATTGATCTGCTTCTGAAGTAGTTTTTTTATTTTTGGCTGAGGAACTCGGCTGGCGCGCTTTTTAGCTCGACAGTCGCACCAATTGGCGCATGTTGCTTTTGTATTGCCCGCGCCAATTGCTTTCTGGCGCCAGTTACAACCTCACAGTCGCGCCACTCCTGTGAGGCATTAGGGTTTGCTCAGTTCTGAGCTCTCTGGGTCTGATCAATGTGTTTCTTTTTGGTTTTTCGGCTACTTGAGTGTGTTGGAGTCCTGTTTGACTGGGAGTTTGCCTCTGTCCTTTGGTTGTTTGCTTTTCTCCATCGATTTCACGTTTTAAGCCCTAGGGCATCTAGTGGCTTTGTGTGTCGAGCCCTCCTTAGGAGTTTTGGTGTTTTGTTAGTCCAGTCAATTCTCTGATTGCTCCTCCGCATTCTCTTAGTGGTTTTTCACCGTCTCGTTGCGATTTTTGGGTGATTGTTCTTCTCTTCATTCAAACTTCGTTTGGTCTTGCTTTGGACCCAGATCACATAGTCCATTAGAGCCTTTGATACTTTTTCTTGGTTTTGAGAGACTTTGGTCGATTTGAGATCTGATTGTTTGTGCCATTGAGTGAAATTTGTTTGTTTTGCTCTCTCAATATCATTTCTCAAATTGCTTCTCTTTTGTTTTCAGTTTGTTTAGTGCATCTAGCTATCAAACATTGAAAATTTAAAAAAAAAATCTCTTTTTCTTTTGGATTGATTAGTGCAAATTGAAATTTTTCCGATTTTACTAGTAATTAGTGATTTGAATGAAAAATTTTCGATTTCATTAGTTGCATTAGAGATATCATTGATTGTCTTCCGATCATTTTGTTTGTGTAAAAACTCTCAACTCTTCTGTAGCTAGTTTTCATCGAACGAAATGATGTCTTTGTGGCTTATCTTAACTTTTCATTGAGTTGCGAGACAACACATTGACAGATTTGGTGACGAAACATAATTGAATCAACTTTAAATCTCTCCATTTACTGCCCAAAATGACATTAAATCTGTGAAACATTTAAGTCTAGGCTAGAGACGTGTTCCGGCATCTTAAAACCTAGTAGTTGTCGTTCGTCTCTTGGCTTTAGACAGCACTAGTACGGACTTGTGCTCCCCGTACCGTCGCGTATATAAAGGGAGACCCCTCTAGGTTTCAATCATTTATCCATAGGAAGCCGAGTCTGCCACCCTATACCCGTGATACACCGAACACAGCATTCGGGGAGATTTCCTGCACGTACGGAAAGTCCTTGGTTGATTTCTCTTTCATTATTGAAACCAAGGTGTATATTGCAGTTCACGGTTATTTGGTACACCCTTTTGCCTATTATTCCTGAGCAGTCATTTGATCTTTTTTGACTCCCTAAATTTGAAAATATCGCCAAGCGCTTGTCCTTTCACGCTTGTGTCAAATCTGAAAGAGATAGAGTCACCTTTTTATCGTTTCTCGACTCTTAAAACATGAAACGGTGAAGTTTCTTATTTTTCAATGTGGTAAAAATTAATCACCCACGATTACACGCCCTCTTAGATTTTGCTTGTTGACCATTTGATCGTGTGTCTTGACTCTTTTTCAGCCCGTGTGTGTGTTTTTTTCTTTTTCTCTTGTCGTTTGCCACAGTGGCGGAACCTTCGGTTTCGTCCACTGGTAGTCCTTACACGGACGATTCATCAGAGGTTTCCCAATCCTCTGCTGAACCGTAGCAGCCTATTGTTTCCGAGTTTCCTGACGGGGGACCGGTTCTTTCTGAGCAACCCTTTGGGGGACCAGTTGAGTTCGATTGGCCCTTTTTGGACCCTGTGTCTGAATTGAGATTAGGAGCTGATTTCCTTTCTCTTACATCGGGTTCGCCTTTTGTTGCTGCTGTATTTCCTCCTAGTCCTCGCCGTCTATTACGCGATCTAACGGCAGGCTCAACCATGAGTGATTCTGGTGAGGAAATCCCAACGTCTGGTGAAGACTATCAGCTCTTCCCATGAAGATTGTTTTCGGGAGACAACTCTGAACTGGCTGACATGTCAACAGCCAGTCCCTCTTTACCACCGGGGTACAGGTCTTTGGGTCAGATCATTTCTACCGCAGCCTCTATGGGAGTGTCAGCTCCTTCTCCGAGGCTAGCTGCTCCTTCACCCGGGGTGTAATATTCCCAATTAGGCTTGCTAATTGGAATATTCCATTTTTGTTTAATTTTGCCGCTTTAGTTGGAAATAATAAATAAAGTGAGAAATAAGAGGGGTCACCTCACTTTAGTCACCTCACTTTATAATAAAGTGTTATTTTCCTAGTAGATTGACGTTGTAACTTAAGAGAGGGGGCCTTGGGGGTCCACATGAGTATGATGGGGGAGGCATCAGGCTGACCCAAGGTAAACTGCGCAGGTCAAAGGAGAGTAAGGACGCAGTTAAGTTTTGGAGGGAGTTTGGCATTATAAAAGGAGAGGTTCTCACCTCATTTGGATCATGCATATTTTGATATTGATATTGAGAGCTAGACTTTGTCTGCTTCAGCACGCCGATTGTTTAGTCGGTCTGCAGCACTGTTTAGTGCACGAGTGTCTCCGGTCGGAGATCTCACCCTTAGCCTCGGGGGACTTCGAGTGCCTGCCCTGGTAAGGTTATTTCTGGTTTCACCCTTAGCTTTGGGGGACTTCGAGTGCCCGCCCTAGTAAGGTTAATTTCTGAGTTCTATCTTTCAGTTTCAGTAGCAGTTTCAGGTGGAGAGTCGGAGAAGAAGACCTCCTGGTAGCGTATGAAGATCTAGCGAGAAAAACGCGGTTCCCGACGGCGGGAAGGGCCTTGAATCGGTTGGGTCGGGGCCAGTTGTAAGATGGGAAGGAAGGACGCGGTCGAAGGCACGGTGATAGATCCAGCCTTGGGAATTGTAGATACGAGCAGATATTTGCGAATGCGGATTTCGGTGGGACTGCGAATGCGGAGGGGGTAGCACTAGATCCGGCTTGGGAGATTGCAGATACAGGAGATATTGGCGGATCCGGCTAGATGCGAAGAGATAACATCGAGATCGCGACGGGGAAGTTGCGGGTCGAGGAGATAGGATATTAGCAGATCTAGCATAGATGCGAAGGCTAACGGTGAGATCCTAGCCTTGTGGGACGCAGGTCTGGAGAAGATAATGTAGAGATCCCGACCTTGACGTGGCTCGAGATCCGGCGGATGCGGGCGAGGGGGACGCGAGATCCGGTGATCGGGGAGGACGCAGATCTGATGAGTAGGGTCTTTATGTGGGGTTCTGGCAGCATTTTTCAGTGTTTTCAGCCTTGAGGAGTTGGTCATCTCATCTGGAGGATTTGTGGGTAGTTCTAGCCCTTTTGCCAGCATATTTCTTGAGCTTCTGAGCTGTTCCTGAAGGCACATCGTTTTTGTAGGAGGAGGGTTTCTGGGGGCGATTTTCGGAGGTGGTCCATTTGCTTCACGGTTTCTGGGTTTTGTCCGGAGCAGCGAGTATAGGTGATCTGTAGATTTTTAGCTCATTCCGGCAAGGGGATCAGCCCCTAGCTTCAGTTCTTCCAGCAGCTGGGATGCAGTTTCTGTAGTAGCCATTTCCTATTTTCTGAGAGGATTCTTCACTTGCCTTGAGCAAGGATAGGTGCCCTCATTCTGATTTTCTTGTACTCCTCTCTATGTACTTTCAGATTAATAAAATGGCTCAGTTTTCTGGCATTCTATGTGTAATTGTTCCATGATCTGGTTCAGCGCTGTATTTGCTATATCTGTCTGGCATATTTCTGTTTATTACTGGTTATTTCCCTTTGGGGATATTACAGTGGTATCAGAGCATAATTCTGGCTCAGCCTGTGGTCTGTGACATTGGAAAAGAGGTCATACAGAGCAATAGCAGTTGCAATACCAGAAACGCAGTTGGAAAAAGGGCCAAAATAAAAAGGGTCAAATTTTGAAGTTTGGAATTAGGAAAAACGTTTTCTGGGTTTTTCTGGGTTTTGGACGGGGATCACTTTCCCATTTCTGGGTTTTGGACGAGGATCACTTTCCCAAATTCCTAGAATTTTCTGAGTAGTTTTCAGTGGGTAAATCGGAGGTTGAAGTTAAGCAGCAGTATGGTTTTGCAGCAGCCGTGCAGTTTCTGAGGAGCCTGTAGGCACCTAGCAGAAAATACCAATGGCAGGAGATGTGAGTCCAGCTCAACATGCGGCTATGTTTGCAGATTGGCGGAGCATGGGACAGGAATTCATGGATGCTTTCCCTTTTTATCAATATATCCAGTTCCGATGTGGCGGCAAGGCCCATGAGCAGGACCAACACAAGGGACGTGGATCCCACCGTGATAGTCACCGTGCAGCGAGTAAATTCCATTTGCCGATGTTTGATGGATCGCAGAAGACTACGGCAGAGTCTTGGGTGGAGAAGTTGGACCTCTACTTTCAGCTTAACCGGATGCCAGAGAGGTTGGCCATTAAGATGGCTGCATTGCATTTAGAGGGTGAGGCCCAGGATTGGTGGCTCCATGGGATGGCGACACTCGGGCATTCTACAGTAACGACATATGCCGAGTTTACACGGAGGGTGATAGAGCACTTTGACAGGAGGGATTCGGAGCAGCATTTTGGTGAGCTGATCAAGCTCAAACAGACTGGGAGCGCAGAGACATACATTGCAGACTTCTTGAGGATTTCGGTGATGGTACCTAATTTATCTGCAGCTCGGATAGTTGGCATGTTTGTGGAGGGGCTGTCAGAACCACTTCGTGGCCTAGTCCGGTTGTACAGACCGGCTACCGTTCAGGATGCCATCAGCAGGACTCGGGACTTACAGGATGTCTTACCCAGGACTCGGACACCTTATCCCCAGAGACAGGCCTTCCAGCCTAAGGGTAAGGACACGAGGGCTCCGCCTCCCAAGGCGAATCCTGGACGAGGGCAGTTTGATGATGAGGACAGGAGAGAGCTGAGGAGGAAGCGGGTGTGCTTCACTTGCCGGGAGCCATGGGCACGAGGACACAGGTGTACGGCAGGGAAGGCACACTTCATTGAGGTCTTCTCCGAGAGCAGTGGAGAAGAGGATGAGGGAACGCAGGATTGCAGGGAGTTCGAGGATACACCTAGTGAGACACAGGACTCACCATCATTAGAGACCCCCTTGACCGTGCCGGTTGATATCGTAGTGGAGGAGGTAGAACCTACCCCGGTAGAGCCATCCACTGAAGTGATGACTGGAGCCATGTCTGAGTCTTCGGGTGGTAGCAGCACACGACAGATGGGTGAGGTATCAGGAGATATATCCACTATCGATGAGGCACGAGGAGATACAGAGGTATTGGACGATGATCGCAGACAGCGGTATCATCGGCTTCGGACAGACCTTCGAGCTTTGAGGGAGAAGGCCGCGTCAGTACGGGAGACCGTTTTGTTGCAGGACCAGGAGCTGGAGGGTATGAGAGCGACTTGTGCCAAGTCGGCGGCCAAGTTGGTCCGCATTGGGGAACAGCTGGATTCCCTGATGGTACAACCTGAGGGCACATTGCAGCATCAGATCATTCCCCTTCAGGTATGCATGGATGGGACTAGCAGTATTGTTGGGTCATCTCTTCCCGTTGGAGATAGAGAGGCAGAGCCACCTAGTCAGGTCTCATATGTTGACTTGGATAGTGGTATGAGACGATCAGAGTTGCACAGGGTACAGCAGCCACGTGTTGAGATTGGATGGCGAGAGATTTTGAGTTGGTACTCGGTGGAGCAGACTATGGATGAGAAGGAGGTCTCAAGGAGAGATCTCACTCGAGATGCACTTCGACACACCACGGGGTGCAATGGTTTTCTTCCCTTCTCACAAGAGCAGATAGAAGATGGGGGACATCTTCGGATGGATAACATCTCTCATGCTTGTGTTGGACACCCCTTGAGCCATACACATCATGATGGGAGGGTTTTGCCTACCACCTATTTGATTCTTGATAGGGTCTCATTGATCCTTGAGGAGTTCATATTTCAAAATCCCATGAAGTGCAAAATCAGCAATCTGATTTGGGAGGATGGTAGCCCTCATGAGAGGAGTACCAGGATGAGGAGAAGGAGGCATCCACAATGTATTGAGTGGATGTGGTTGATGAGCAAGGAGCTAGGAGGCTATTTGCAGATCTATGACACCAGGCAGCAGGAGGCTTGGCTGCGCTGGTTACTCTTGAAAGAGTTTGGCCATCACTTGGCAAACACTCTTCCTAAGAGTAGGAGGATGGGGAAAATATGGATGGATACTTGCATCATGGAGCAGCATAGAGTATGGATGCATGGTGTTGATGTGTTACTCATATCATTCATTGTGTCTTCATCACATGAGTTGTTTGATGGAGGTATGGAGAGGCAACACAATGTCTTGTTGCTTGGGTTGCTCCTAGGAGAGCAAGGGCAGATTTGCTCTCACACTTTGTATGATGTTGCAGGAGAAGGAGATGGCACAATCTCCATGGTCTTTGATTGGGAAGCACTTCCACCTTGGGAGGTATTCCATATTTATTGCAGCATTATTAGAGGAGTCTTTGACAAGGAGCATGTCAAAGAACAGAGTCTTGTACTGACAGGAACTCATTTGCATGAGCTCACGGCGTTGTCACCTTGGAGCAGAACATTATGGAGGAAGTATGCGCAGCAGAGATATGGTGGATCTATAACCCATAGGTCCCAGGATCACTTCATATTTGTTGCACTTACAAGAAGTAATGATGATAGAGACATCTATGGCCTATTCTTCTTGAATTGGGTTTCCAAGCATAAGAAGGATTATCTTCTTGCACCACATGAGACCTTCCGCATTTCCTTCATTTTGCTGCTGATCATGTCTTCATTTGCTGATATATATCAGATTTGTATGGGAGGCTTGATTATGAGGGAGACACATGAGCTGGATGTATCCGTGAGTGGGAAAAATTCTCACAATTTCTGCACTACATGTTCTAATGGGAGCATGGGAGGAGGCATGGCCACCACTACTATGTATGCGTTCTCTTTTGATGTGGGCCATGAGATTGATATTTACAGCCATGGGCAAGTGTTTGGACCTATGTTGTTGTCATATTCCGCCATTTGCCTATCCATTAGTAGATGTGTTGGATCTTGTACATTGCTTGCCATGTGATTTTCTGAGGTTGCAGTGGATGAGACTGCACTATGGTTTGTTTTGGGCCAACTTGTTCTTCATTGATGGAGGAACCTTCTATGGAGGATTGTTTTTCACTTTGCCATTGGAGGGCAATGATTTTGCAGCCCAAGATCAGACTTTCAGCCCGCCTTCATTACCGGAGCTTGAGGTGGGAGGAGATTTTCAGGAGTTGCTTTGTCGGGAGGTGGCTCATTTGGTTTGGATGATTGCTTGGGGATGGAGGATCCACATGAGAGAGATGTCCCCCACTTCATGCCTTGAGTGGAGAGAGATGATGAGCTGGTACACAGTCGATGGGACAACTTACACATTCATAGATGCAGAACCGCAGCAGTCATGGTCCTTAGTCATAGCCAGAGGCAGTGAGCAGTCCGAGTCATGGGACTTGGGCTATTATTGGCCATAGTGGCGATGGGATCCGGGAGGACTATTGATTGGCTGGTACCATGAGAGGCCAGTTTGGGATCCTGGCATTGAGATATCCCTCCATATCGGGGTGATGCAGGAGACAGAGAGGTTTCAGTGGGACCCAGGCACATTTTGCAGTATCGGCGGGGAGCATCAGCTAGAGAGTAGGCTTGTTCAAGCATTGCTTGAGAACAAGCCATTTTTGCCGGATGAGGATGCCACTGGGGAGAGTGAGCAGACTTTACAGCATCCATCACTTCAGTTGCTTGAGGACAAGCAACGTTTTGCCGGGGGAGACTGTAATATTCCCAATTAGCTTTGCTAATTGGAATATTTCATTTTTGCTTTATTTTGCCGCTTTAGTTAGAAATAATAAATAAAGTGAGAAATAAGAGGGGTCACCTCACTTTAGTCACCTCACTTTATAATAAAGTGTTCTTTTCCTAGTAGATTGACGTTGTAACTTAAGAGAGGGGGCCTTGGGGGTCCACATGAGTATGATGGGGGGAGGCATCAGGCTGACCCAAGGTAAACTGCGCAGGTCGAAGGAGAGTTAAGTTTTGGAGGGAGTTTGGCATTATAAAAGGAGAGGTTCTCACCTCATTTGGATCATGCATATTTTGATATTGTATTGAGAGCTAGACTTCTGTCTGCTTCAGCACGCCGGTTGTTTAGTCGGTCTACAGCACTGTTTAGTGCACGAGTGTCTCCGGTCAGAGATCTCACCCTTAGCCTCGGGGGACTTCGAGTGCCTGCCCTGGTAAGGTTATTTCTAGTTTCACCCTTAGCTTCGGGGGACTTCGAGTGCCCGCCCTAGTAAGGTTAATTTCTGAGTTCTATCTTTCAGTTTCAGTAGCAGTTTCAGGTGGAGAGTCGGAGAGGAAGAAGCCCTCTAGTGGCTGCTCAGATCTAGCAGGAAAAACGCAGTTTCAGCAGCAGGAAGGACGCAGATCAGTTTGGAGTGAGGACGCTGTTCCAGTAGGAAGAGGAAGGACGCAGATCTGAAGGCACAATGATAGATCCGGCCTTGGAGATTGTAGATCTGAGCAGATATTTGCAGATCTGGTTCTGTAGGTTGCAGATCTGGAGGGGTAGCACTAGATCCAGCTTGGGAGATTGCAGATCTGAGGAGATATTGGCAGATCCAGCCTAGATCTGAAGAGATAACATCAGATCCAGCCTTTGAGGTTGCAGATCTGAGGAGATATTGGCAGATATAGCATAGATCTGAAGAGCTAGCAGCAGATCTAGCCTTGTGGGACGCAGATCTGGAGAGATAGTAGCAGATCCAGCCTTGTATGACTCAGATCCAGCAGATCTGGGCAGAGAGGACGCAGATCCAGTCAGGGAGGACGCAGATCTGATGAGTAGGGTCTTTATGTGGGGTTCTGGCAGTATTTTTCAGTGTTTTCAGCCTTGAGGAGTTGGTCATCTCATCTGGAGGATTTGTGGGTAGATCCCGCCCTTTTGCCAGCATATTTCTTGAGCTTCTGAGCTGTTCCTGAAGGCACAGCGTTTTTGTAGGACGAGGGTTTCTGGGGGCGATTTTCGGAGGTGGTCCATTTGCTTCACGGTTTCTGGGTTTTGTCCGGAGCAGCGAGTATAGGTGATCTGTAGATTTTTAGCTCATTCCGGCAAGGGGATCAGCCCCTAGCTTCAGTTCACTCCAGCAGCAGCAGTTTACGGCAGTTTCTTCCAACAGCTGGGATGCAGTTTCTGTAGTAGCCATTTCCTATTTCCTGAGAGGATTCTTCACTTGCCTTGAGCAAGGATAGGTGCCCTGATTCTGATTTTCTTGTACTCCTCTCTATGTACTTTCAGATTAATAAAATGGCTCAGTTTTCTGGCATTCTATGTGTAATTGTTCCATGATCTGGTTCAGCATTGTATTTTCTATATCTGTCTGGCATATTTCTGTTTATTACTGGTTATTTCCCTTTGGGGATATTACACGGGGTGTCTCCTCAGACGCCCGTTACTTCTGTACCCGTTCGGCCCACTGTTTGTGTGGCCGCCTCTTCTCCTATTGTCACATCACCCTCTGCCAGGGCTATGCCAACTCCTGAAGATATCTATCTAGCGACTGCTATACCAGAGAACATCTCTCCGGAGGAGTATCGGTTGTCTCTGTAACAGCCGAACCCCGAGGTTGGACCATCCTCCCAAGATCCCAATCGCTCTTATTTTTCGCACTATGCATAGGATGGTACACCCGTGTATGCTTTTCCAGGTCAGTATGACGAGCACGGGGACATTTTACGTCTGCCCGCTCCTAAGGCTTACCTCCATGCTCAAGGTTTACCTTATAACCAGGCTTATAACCCACAAGGGCAACCTTCCCAAGGCCAACCTTCGGGCGAACCTGGCCATCCTTATGACCCACAGGGGCAGCCCATCCAAGGCTATCCTACGGGCCAGCAAGGGCCATCGTACGGTCCGCAAGGACAGTATTACAGCCCTTCCGGTCAACTTGCTCAGCCTCAGCCAGGGTACCAACCGAGACCGGTCTATGGTCCTGGGGGGAAAATCCAGCCTTCTCTACCAATGCAACCACAGTATCCTGTTGTCTCTAACGTTGCATATCAGCTGGGACCATCATATGGTTCTGCTTCAGTTCAAACCAGTTTCCAGCAACCACCTGGCCCTGTTCCTCCACCAAGCCAACCGGCCCATCGGGTACAACCTGGTGTTCCGCCTCCAGGCCAACCAGCCCATCCGATACAACCTGGGGCTCCTTCACAGCCAGGTCAGCCTGCGCAACCGGCGTAGCCTGTCTATCTGGGTCAACCTGTTCATCCAGGGCAACCCTCTCAGTCAGGTCAACCTATTCACTCAGGGCAGCTCGCTCATTCCGTTAACCCTGCCCAGCAGCCGATTCATTTGATGCCGCAACCAAATCAACATCTGCGCCCTACTTATCAGGCTCCGCAGGGTTCCACTTTTCAGCAGCCTACTCATCCTCAGGGTGGTTATTATCCTCATGGTCAATCTCAACCGAATTATAACCATCCCAGAGGCTCTCAGTATTATCCTCCTCCACTCGGTTTTACCTATACTCAGCAGCCAAATCCAAACGCTGCTTACACCGGGCCGACACATAATCAGGGTCCGTACTCTGGTTATCAAGCCCCACACTCTGGTTACCAGCATCCAAATCAGTCTGGTTATACGACCTACACCCCCTATGGTTAGAATCCTACGGGACAGAACCCATGGGGGCAAGGATATTCACAACCATTGTGGAGTACAGGTAACAGTCCTCATCCCGGGCCTGGCATGTCGGTCAATCCGCCATTTCCGTTCCTGGCCACCTTGGAGTTGCCTGATGTTTCAAAATTGACCAATGATCCGATTTTACATAATCCGTATTGGCCTCCGGTTCCCACCAAGATACCAGGTGATTGCCCCATGTTTGAGGGAAAAGCTAGAGAGGACCCCCAGGCGCATGTGATGACGTATCATCTTTGGTGTTCGTCTAACTCTTGGGTCGACGATTCGATTCGTCTGTGCCTCTTCCAGCGTACTTTAACTGGAGCTGCTGCTAAGTGGTACATAGAGTTATCCCGTGGCATTTTCCAAGATATCAATTCTTTAGCCATGGCTTTCCTCACGCACTTTCAGTTACCGGTTCGTTATGAAGCCAGGACGCACCTCCTGACTTCTCTGAAGCAGGATAAAGCCACTCACATATCTGATCACATTCATGAGTGGCGGCGCCGTCATAGACTGATCAAGTTTCACATACCTGATCAGATACTAACTCACTAGTTCACCACTTCCTTCGTGAATAAAATCACCCAAGATATTGCGATGGGAGTGTGTGTGATGGAGGAACAAGCCATTGCGTGTGCCCAATATCTGGATCTTGTGTATTATCAGTCCGACATGCTTTATGATATCTTGCCTGATGTCCCACAGTCCGGAATCTCTAAGGCTCCGCCTACCACTGCGGTGGATGGTGTCATTGGTTCTGTCTCTCAGAATTCAAAGAAACCTTCGAATTGGAAGCAGAAGTCTAATTCTTCCAACAACGCTCCTGCTAATCCCACCCCGTCCGATTCTGGAAAAACCATGGAAGTGAATGCCGTTCAGGCCAATCCTAAGGAGAAAACTTCCAAAGGGAAAAAGAAGGGCAAAGGAAAATCTAAATCTGATGCCCCAAAGCTAGAATCTAAATCTCGCACTGAGGATGGTTCTCAGCGTAAACCGAAGTATCCTTGCATCATTTGTGAAGGGGACCATTATACTAAGGATTTTCCATGATGATCCGAGGTTAGTCAACTTCTCAAGGGCTCTAAAGGGACTCCGGCTATTCTAAAAGAGCCATTCCCATCTCAACAGACCCAGATGGTCGAACAGCCGTCACCATCTGCACCATTTGGGTCCCAAGTTTTCATGATGAAGGTTGCCGCACCTATCTCTGTTGCTACGCGTTCGAAGGATTACAATGAATCGCGGCAGGCACCCGGGAAGGCAGTCGTGGATGGACCACCTCCCCCACCTGTCTCCGGTTCGTTGGAAATCGAGAAGCCTACTCCTGAACCTGTCGTGAAGCCACCTTCTAAAGGTGTCTTATGAAGATCTTCTTATAATTCGAATGCTCGTGCCACTCAACACTACAGCATTGTTGAGGATTTGGCACAGGCGCCTTCTGCTATGTATGTGCTAGAATTTCTTCAAATTTGTCCTTCGCAATGGAAGGCTTTATTGTCTGCGATCGGTGGCATTGATCCCGCCGATTCGAGTCTTCTCACCTTCGATCTAGAGAATTTCTCCCCCCGACTTCCACATCAGATAGCTCTTGTTATTCAAGTCGGGATTAACAGTCTAAACATTCATAGGGCCGTGGTGGATGAAGGTGCTTCTACCTGCGTTATGTCATCCGCTTGCTGGAAGGCCATTGGCTCTCCAGCCCTTGCGTCTTCTCCCAATGCCCTCGAGGCATTTGATGGTCGGGAATCCAAACCCCTGGGTGTTCTCGAGAGTCTAGCGATCACTTTACAGGGGAAGACTGTCAACGTGGAAGTAGAAGTGGTTGAAGCCAAACTAAACTACAATATACTTCTTGGCCGTAGCTGGACTCATGCCATGCTCTGCGTGCCGTCCACTGTCTTTCGACTCCTTAAGTTCCCTCACGAGGGAAAAATTGTCACGGTGGATCAGTTGTCATTTTTCACCTCTACCTCTAAGAACAACGTGCCATACGTGGATCAGATTCCAAATCCCTCGGACAGTGTAGGACCTGGTCTCTTCAAATACCCAGTCCTCATGGGTATTTTTCCCACACCACCACTGCACACCGCTCAAGTTAACATGATTTCCAGGTTCGATGACCCCTGGCTTATTCCTACGCCTGAGCAGGTGTTTGAGTTTGGAGAATCAATGCCCTTGACTCCAGTAGAGATCAGCTACTGTGAAATTGTTGCCGCATCTGATCCTCCACCTCCTCAGCATGCTCCTTTGAGGATGGCTCTCGACGTCTACTCTCAATCCCCTTGGCTTGGTCAGGCCGATTCATCTGATCCCCTCAAAGAGACCTTTCCTTCCAATGAAGCCATCATTGAAACTATGTCTCTTGAAGAGCTGCCTTGGGGCGATGGACATCATCGCTCCTCTTTTATGCCTAGCTTGGGGGCAATGACTGACTGTCTAGAACGTTATGCTTCTCAGGTTCCTACCCATCCTCTTCAAACGCCTATTTTGATGCACGAGGTTTTTTTGGAGGGAAACCTGAGTAACATCACTCAAACCATCCCGATCAACATCTCCGTTAAACCGGGGATCGTTGAGAATATTCACGTGGGAGTGACTTGTTCTCCTGATGAGATTCAAGTCTATACTGATATTTTTAAAGAATTTAGAGATGTGGTCGCCTGGTCCTACGAGGAAATGCCGGGGATTGATCCTAGTATCGTAGTGCATGAGATTCCAACCTATCCTGGTGCGAAGCCCATGCGCCAACGCTTACGCCCCATGCATCCTCGGAAAGCCGCCGCAATTAAGGCAGAAGTTGAAAAACTTCTGAACGAGGGCTTTATTTATCCCATCCTCCTCACAGAATGGGTTTCCAAAATTGTCCCTGTCGATAAAAAGCAGGGTACGATTAGAGTCTGTGTGTATTATCGCGACATCAATCGTGCCTGTCCAAAGGATAATTATCCCACTCCGTTCATAGACCAGATCATTGACGAATGTGCCGGAAGTGAGATTTATTCCTTGATGGATGGTTTCTTGGGGTATAATCAGATCAATATTGCACCTGAGGATCAACACAAGATGACATTCATCTGTCCATGGGGTACATTCGCCTACAAAAAGCACTCGTTCGGCTTGAAGAACGCTGGAGCCACTTTTCAGCGTGCGATGTCCTACAATTTTCATGACATTCACCATATCGTTCAGCCTTATCTGGATGACTTGCTAGCTCATTCAGCTAAGTGAGAGGACCATCCCGAACATCTCCGCCAGATCTTTCTTCGTTGCAGGCACTACAATATTAGGCTTAATCCTCATAAATGCGTCTTTTGCGTTGATTCTGGCCGTCTTTTAGGATTCATAGTCTCGAAAGATGGGATTCGCCTTGACCCTTTAAAGGTTGAGGCCATCATTAATCTCCCATCACCCTCCTCCCTATATCAGTTACAGAGTCTGCAAGGGAAAGCGAACTTTCTTCGACGATTTATCCCGAATTATGCCAAGGTGGCCAAAGGATTCACACGTCTATTAAAGCAGAACGTTCCCTTCCACTGGGAAAAAATCGCTTAGCAATCCTTTGAGAAGCTGAAGACGTTGCTTGTCAATGCTTCGTTGCTTCATCCTCCGGACTACCACCGCGACTTCACTTTATATCTCACCGCCGCATTTAGCACCATAGCCATGGTCTTGGTGCAGGATGACGATAACGGTAATGAACATGTTTTTTATTATCTGTCATGGAACCTTCTCGATCCAGAAACGCGTTATGCTCATGTTGAGAAGTTGGTGTTAGCCGCAGTACACGCTGTGCAGCGCTTTCGCCATTACATCCTTTTGCGTACGATAACAGTGGTTTCGGATTGCAACCCTATGACGTATATTCTCTCTCGACAATTACTAGGGGGCAAGTACTCCAAGTGGATTGTTATCCTGCAGGAGTTTGACTTAGAGTTCACTACTACTAATTCAACTAAATCATTGGTTTTCGCAGATCTTATATGCTCTCTCCCTATAGACTCCGCTCCCTCACACTCTGAAGACCATATACCGGATGAAACGCTTTTCCTCATCAGTACTCGTGACCCTTGGTACGGTGACATAATTGTGTATCTTCAGACCTCGAAATTTCGGTCTGAGTTGGATAAAACTGCCCGCCGTCGAATTCGGCATCAGTCCCAGCCCTACCGTATAGTAGGAGATACCTTATACCGCATTGGAGTAGATTTGGTGCTCCGGCGGTGCCTAACCTTGGAAGAGGCTGAAAAGGTCCTAAATGACTGCCACAGTGGCCCCTGTGGTGGACATATGTCCGGATATGCTACTGCCCAGAAAATTCTGTGAGCAGGTTATTTCTAGCCTTCCATATTCAAAGACTGTATCATTGCAGTCCGTAAATGTCATGCGTGCCAGATATTTCAGCGCAAGATGCACGCGCCGCCTCTCCCCTTGCATCCTATTATTACCGTCGGCCCTTTTGTGAAATGGGGCGTGGATTTTATGACGTGTAACCCTCACTCGGCTGGGGGGCATGCGTATATAATTGTCGCCGTCGACTACTTCACCAAGTAGGCCGAGGCGATGCCTACACTAGCTGCTGACGGTAAAAAGACTGCTCAATTTATATCCAACCACGTTATCACACGGTTCGGGGTTCCTCAGGCCATCGTCACCGACCATGGTACTCATTTCCGAGATTATATGATGGCTGAGCTGACTTCAAAGTTGGGCTTGTGTCACGACAGCTCAACACCATATTACCCTTAGGCGAATGGTCAGGTTGAAGCAGTGAACAAGGTTCTAGTCACTATGCTTCAACAAACAGTTGGTATTCACAAATCCAATTGGCATCTCCAACTGTTCTCAGCTCTATGGGCATACCGAACATCTGCAAAGAGTGCAACTGGATTCACACCATTTCAATTGGTATATGGTCTGGAAGCAACTCTTCCGGTTGAATGCGAGATTCATTCTTTGAAATTAGTTGTGGAACTTCTACCTGATACTTCTGTTGAGGAAGAACGTCTTCTATATCTGGAATGGTTAGATGAAACCCGTCGTCTGGCTGCTTTAGTTATTGAAGCACAAAAGAAGAGGGTCAAAACTCACTTTGATCAATCTGTTTCCCCCCGTTCCTTTATTGAAGGAGACCTCGTCCTCCTGTACGATCAAGCACATGATAAGCTTGGAGTCGGTAAGTTCCAGCCTATGTGGCATGGGCCCTATATAGTAAAACACGTTTTGAAAAACGGGGCTTATGAGCTTATAGATTATGAAGGAGTTCCACTGGCGCAGCCCAGGAATGGCTGTACCTCAAAAAGTACTATGCCTGAAGTGATTTATTGGTATGGTGTGTGTACATAGGTGTGTGTTTTTCATTTGTGTGCATGTGTGGTGTGGTGTGCCTTGTAAACATCTTTCTATTGATCGGGTCTTCCTGGTTGTGCAGATGTCCATTCATCCATTTGTTGGTTTCGCGGATGGTGCCTCCCGCAGTACCAGGAATCTGTCTTCAGCAGCCTGGGTAATCTATGATCCTGCTGGTGAGTTGGTCAACCTGCAAGGAGTGTGTCTAGGACGTACCACGAACAACATCGCGGAATATAGTGTTGTGTTAGAATTATTAACCGAGGCAGTAAACCTTGGTATCCGTGAATTGCTCGTGTATCTAGATTCGCAACTTGTGGTGTTACAACTGAACGGACACTATTCGGTAAGGAACCCGTCCATCTTACGTCTGTATCTGCGTATTCGATTACTGGAAAGAAATTTTGACTACATTACATATCATCATATACCTAGGCATTTGAATACATTAACAGATGCAGTAGCAAATTTGGTATTAGACAGACATTTGCGCAATTTGTAAATCATCATCACATGTAAAGAAAGATCCATCTAGAAATAGATATGCATATATATATATATAGATATCGAAGTGTTTACATAGCATGTGTCACATAAAGTCAAAAATATACATAATCGTCTTAAATACATCCGGAGACGATATGTCTCTCAAAAAATATGTGTGGTAAAAGCCCTAAGAGTCTAATCCGCATGGTGCTCATGATAACATGTAACTGCACGCACTAAGCATCTCAGAAGTCAGTGGATCCGACTAGGTACTCCCACCGTATGATGCTGGTACGCCATCGGTACATCCGCCAGCCGAGCATAGTCCGGGATCCCTCGGGCAATACCCTCGAGATTCTGGATCAACTCCTCCCCTCCTGTGCCCTCTGCCTGAGGATCAGGGGCGAGAAGGGTCCTCCGCGCGATTGGAGACATACCGGCTGGTCTCTCGGGGCCCACATCTGCATACATATAAAATGTGTTAGGACGAATGTGTATTAACAAAAAAAATCATAAAACATAAAAATCAAAAGAGATGAGGTCATACCCAACTCCTCGTCCCAGTCATCTCCTTCTGGCAGTGGGAGATCTGGGTCTCCAGTGAAATCGGTTCCTGCATATGGCCAATCCTCCACTACGATCAACTGGCGCCGTAACCACCCAAAAAACTCCGGCCTCTAGGACATCTGTTGGCCGCCTCCAGCTCTGGGCATTAGTGCTGCCTAGCGAGCCATTCTTGGCTCTCGTGGAATCGGCTCAGCTACTATGGCCCCTTGGCCCGGGAAGATTGGTAATCATTCCAGAATGAACGATACCAGGATGGAACCGTAGCCAAACTGTTTCAGTTTGGCTTTCTTGCACTTCGTGAGCTGTCTCTTCATGTTTATTGTTACTGTTGTAGCCCAGTCAAACAATAGGGGACTCATGCACTCTGAGGCCAGCAGGAGTTGGGCCTTTCTGGCCTCGTGCGGTGCCTGCGACCCTACAGCACGCGTGATGGTATGTAGGACAACCCTCAATGCCAGATCGGGGATGGTGTGAATATCCACCTTTTTACTCCCTGATCCCATTTGTGCCCTTGGGCACACTCGTGCCATCACTTCCTCCATCTTCTCGCCGGATGGTCTGCTCCCAGTCAAGATGGGCACCGGACCTCTGCGAGACAGTCCGGTTATAAAGTACACATCAGAGACCTCCAGTTCCAACACCTGGTCTCGTAACTTGAACACTTGTTCCTGTTCATCCCAAATATTGATCAGATACTGGAGGAGCTCAGGTTGAGCTCGTAAGCAGGGTGTTAGGAAGAACTTCTTTAGCCCATAGTTTCTGAGGGCATTCATGCAAGCCTCATTTTCTATGGCCTGTTCATCCTCTTCTCCATGCTCTCTTTCTTTCCACTCAATCACCATTTTTCTTGATTTCCTGCATCCACATGGTCACAAACCCTTAATTAGATCTCTGTTGGGCTTCAAAATTCATTCAAATTGGTTAAAATCTCGAATTTTTAGGCGGAAATTTGGGTTCGGCCGCTGGCGCGGCTGTTTTGTGAACAGTCGCGCCAGGTGGCGCGAGGCCTTTACATATAAAAGCCCATTGGCGCGGGTCCGTGCCCGATACCCGCGCCAATGAGCGCAGCCCTAAAAATTTAAAGAGTGGCCACAGAAGTCTGATACATGAGGGAAAACTATTAAAAAGCGGATTGAAATGAAGTACAGGGAAGCGCCTCTTACCTGTAACAGACGAGAATCTGAATGGTAAACCGGATCTGTCGCAATCACCGTCAGAATTTTGCACACCAAATGGACCACTGCTGCTTTTCACCAAGGTAAATAGTAAATGTAATTTTGTTTTTACCATTTTGGCATATTTATAACTTTTTCGACACAGGATAGGTTTTAAAAGTTATTTTTCTCAAATATTTTAATATGTTATGTCGGAAATGGGTTTTACACTTGCGTGGTATGTGCAGCAACAGGTTTTTCCGCGACTTTAACGGTGAAAACGAGTTGTATTTTATACTTTTTTGGACTCGGTAAATACATGAAAAAGTCAATTTGGAGTCATCTTTCAGCTCTTTTCTGACTCTCTAAACATGAAAATATTGCCGAGGCCCTTGTCGTTTCGATCTCGTTAAAATGGACACGAATCGACATCTACCCAGTATACGTTTACCCCTTTTTCAGGTTGGGATAGATTGATTACGAAAAATGAATACCCTAGCCTATCGTGACTAGGAGGTTTTCTCGGATATTTTTTTCTACCTTTTCGGATCTGAGAAACTATTTACGAAAAGGGACCTTTGGATTTTTCTTTTCTGCTGTCTTTTCAAACTCTCTAAACATGAAAATACACCGAGTTCTTCCTTTGTCAGACTCGTTAAACCCTGATGACATCGGATTTAGTCGCAATGACGTTCTCCGAGTTCCTCCTTCCTAGGACTCGTTAAATGCACTAGGATGGATTTTCCTGAAAGGCGGACTTATATTACAAGCATATGTTATCCCCTTCAAGCTTGTTATCAAAAATAATTGGGGTACTCGCCATAAATGGTGGGGGAAAAAATGGAACCATCATCATTGTCGCGTCGGCAGTATGTCGCTCTTGAACATGGCACTTGTTTGCATTCGTGTCGGGTTGGGGACATCTCATCTCGTTTTTCACTTGCCTCCATGGGTTTGGGTAATCCTTTTTGACCTCTCCTCTGCTCATTGCCTCGTCACCATGACCTCTGATTCGTTGATGTCAAATACTGCCAAAACCACTATTTGTGCCGTTATATGTTCAAGAGAAGTTGACCTCTGCAAATATCAACCTTCCTCTGATTCTCATACGATCCTGATTCACAACAAAAAAACATCATGTTCCTCTGTCTCGTGTCGATGATGTGGGAAACATTATGGCCCACCTTCGATCAAGGTCACTTCCTGTCGACTTCAGCTCATTATCCAGGAAGTTGATCTAGAGACTCCTTTATGGTACCTTGGAGCCTGCATGCCTCAATGGAAGGTTCGTCGCATTCGACGTGAGGTTTTCATCATTGGCCTCCGATCGAGTGATTCTGCGGGTGTTCGACGCCAACTCATTGATTCACACGCCGTAGATTGTACCTGTAGTACCTTGAGGGCCATTGTCATTATTGGTGGTTCCTCTCGCGTCTGTTAACAACTCTCATCATTGGCTGGTAATCAGACGATGTTCTTGCATGTTTGACTTCAGCTCACATATTCGCATGCTTGAACTTGTACTTTGTTTGGGTCGAGATGGAGCGCAAGACCCTGGATTGTGTCTGTTGTAATCCAGGCTACGATATTGTGGATTATTATGATTATTTACATGACTTATTCAATGGATGGCTGTGACCATACCTGAGTCTATTTATTGATCCTCACTGGATGGCTGCGCCCATACCCTGGATCTGGATTATAGTATACTCTATTTCGGATGGCTGCACCCATACCGCATATACATCATGTACTTGAGATATCAGTTGTATTTCTCTACGCAGGTTTTTCGACGGCGGAGTTTCAGTTGGACACGTTCTTGTAAAGCATTTCACCCCTCTCTCTCTCGGGCCTCATGATTTAGGGGGCATCTGTTACAAATTAATTTGTCACCGTCCCTACCATTCCCCGTCTCGCACATTGGAGGGCCCATTTTGTGACCTGTGAGCAATGTCATGCCTTGAAACCATTATCATTGCATTCCTCTAAACATGAGCTTCAATTGCCCTAAAGACATCTCCTTGCAAAAAACCATAAGAGCATCCCTTTTTGCATTGGTGCGGGTAGACAGTTCATCACTCACGCCAATGAGGAAAATCCTACAAAGAGGCCGCGCCAACTAGCGCTCTGTCCCAGAGTCGCAGTCGCGCCAGCCAATTTAAGGAGTGTTTTTTAAATAAGAATGGCGGAAGTTTCGTTTCAACAAACTCAGAAACTGTTACCTATCTTGAGTTGGGAGGTTTGGCTTCGGGAGTTCCATGGAAGGGGAGTGGTTTGCCACCTCTCATGGAAGCTTCCTTGATGATAGGACCAATCCCACAATTATAGGGATCCCAACTCCTCTTCCTCCATCTATAAAAGCTTTCTCTTTGCCATTGCAAGCTAGTCTTGAAGTGCCTAAGCTTTGAATCTCCAAATTCCCAAGAGCCTTCATGCTGCAAGAGCCCTCATTCTTCCCTAAAGGCCAACTCAAGCAAGGAGACTATCGTCGAGAGACTCTAAGAGAGGCTTGTCCCATCCCTGGTAGGCTTTGCAAGATGTGTACGACTGGAGACCCTTCCGAAGGAGACCTCAGCATCAGAACATTGGTTGTACTCTCTTTCGAATGCTTATTAATGAATGACTACTGGTTATGGTTCCACTCTGTTTTTCACTTATGATAATAATGAGTTACATCCTTTCTGACTGATATATAGTTGTGTATTCTGGATTTTATGCTTTTATTCGTGTTGTTTCTTGCATGTGCAGGTGTCCATTCACGGAGATCGTGGGGATCGTGATCTGTCGAGGCTGAGGAACGAGAACGCTGTCTCTTCTACGAATCATAGCATTGGACTCCAGGTAGGCCTCCATTGTTGGTCTGTTTATTCGCAATTAGGAACTTGCGCTGTAGCATTTGATGATTGTTGCTAGACCCATGCTGGGCTAGTAGGGATCGCCTCTGTCCGCAGAGGGGATTTACCTCCTTAACACTAACCTCAACCTTCATATATATATGTAGCCTCCGTATATGCACAACTTCCATATATGAACATATATGAAAGTTGTGTATAATTACTAAAGATATGCACATATATGGAAGTTGCGCATATACGAAGAATATGCGATACAAAATATGTGCATATATAAAAATTCTGGGACTTTCGTATATACGCATGTCTTCCATATATGTGATTCTTTTATATATCTTCTATATATGCACATATCTTGAAGTTGCGCATATACAATAGATGCACATATACAATAGATGTACATATATAGAAGTTGATCATATACCGAAGATATTATGCACATATACGTAAGTTTCACATATATGGAAGATATGTGAATATACGAAAGCTGTGCATATAAGAAATATATGCACATATATGGAAGATATGTGAATATATGAAAGCTGCGCATATAAGAAATATATACGCATATATGGAAGATATGTGAATATATGAAGTTTGTGCATATACGAAAGATATGTGCATATAAGGAAGCTATGTAGAACTTTAGACTCTGTATAGGTGCATCTTCTATATATGTGAAAACCAATATGCATATATACGAAAGTTGCACATCTATTGAAATTGTGCATATAAAATGGCTAAATTTGAGCATAAATCATGTATATGCACATCTTCCATACATGTGCAACTTTTGTATATGTGCACCTACCATATAGGAACATGTGTAAAACTTGTGCATATACAGAAGATGTTCGCATATACAAAATTTGTGCATATATGGAGGTTGTCGTATATGCATATTACGGAAGTTGTGCACTAATTTGGTATATTCACAAATTATGTATATGTGAATATATGGAATATATACAAATATACAAAATTTTCACATATATAGAATATATGCATATATACAAAAATTGTGCATATTCAAAAAAAATGCACATATATGAAATATATGCTCATATACAGAAGATATGTGCATATATAGAAGTTGCGCATATATGAAACTTGTGTAGAACTTCAAACTTTGTATAGGCATATCTTATGTATATGTGCATATCTTCTGTATATGCACAAACGGATATGAGCATATATGGAAGTTGCGTATATATAGAAATTGTACATATACAAAGGTTGCACATATATAGTGGCTGAACTTGAACATAAACTATGTATCTACACATAATTTGTATATGTGCATTTACTTTATATGCACAGCTTCCACATATATGCATATCTTCCGTATATGTGCATATCTTTCGTATATGTTCTTATCTAGAAATTGCACATATATGGTAGATGTGCATGTATGAAAGTTGCACATATATGAAAAATATGTGCACATATGATAGATCTGCATATATGGAAGATACGTGCATATATGAAATTCATGCATATACAGAAGGTATGTTCATATACATAATATGTGCATATATGAAATATATACGCATATATAGAAGCTGTGCAGAAATTTAGCCTCTGTGTAGGTACAACTTCTGTATATATGCATCTTTAGACAAGTTTTCCTTCCTCCTCGATTTGAGGCATTCACATCATAAACCATAACCCTAATATCACAAGAGAAAATATATACAATGGAGGCTTGTAGAGCTGATTTTAAAATTTGACATTGGAGCTCTAGCCATCCTCACGAGTTCAAGGAGCTTAGGATTTGGTTTGGAACACTTTTCTAGGTAATTTTTTCAAGTGTTGATATTTGTTTCTTTTTATATTAGATGGCTCCACCAGAAAGAGGCAATGCATGTAATGAAGAGGCAAGGTCGGTATCTCATTTTTCACATAATGAATAGATAGGGTTGGGAACTCCTATGCCAATAGAGGTTTTTGCCCCACAAGTTCGGGAGAATGGAGAATTAGGAATGTAAATTTATGCAACGGAGAACCATGAACCCCTTGTTGAGCCTACAGGTTTGGAGGATATCCATGAAGACTTAGTTCCACCTCCTATGTAGTATGTTACCTCCCTCCTCACCTCTTGCGCTCTTTCTCAATTTGATGTTGTTATTTCTTTTGTTTTGAGGCCTGGTCCTTCTAGGCCTTTGCCTTCTATTTTCGTATCCAAAGATAGCTCATGTGCACCTTTGGAAAACCTTGTAACCTGCATCCTTCCTCTTGTCCATTTTCTATATCTTTCCTTGTGCTTGGCACCTTCCCTGAAATCCCACAACCCTTACAACCTACGACCTAGAATTCCTAATGAATTTGTGGAAAACTTATCGGGAGGGCTAGGGGAAATTATAGGAAACATCTTATCTCAAAAAATTAGAGGCAGAAAATATAATCTATCGAAGGTTCAATTGAATGCTCATATGGAGATATTTGATGGTAAAAAAATATTCTTGAGGTGCTTAGAGCAACACATGCCCCTATAGATGGTTCCCAATGATATGCCTCTTTTTCAACTACCAAGGGTTAGATAGCACATGTGAGAAAGTATCTGAAACAACTCATGTCAGTTTATCCTCCTAATATTCTCCTACTTCAAGAAACTTTAGGCCCGGGGAACAAAGTTACACAAACACTTGATGGGATGTTCCCAAGCTGGTTCTTTTTCTCGTTGGATGCAAGATGATGATCAGATGGGTTTGCCAATAGTTTAAACTTGTCCAAATTTAGGATCTCTAATTACTGGAGTTTGATTTCGACCTTGGGAGAAGAGGTATACTCCATAGATTTAGCTATGGATCTCACAGTCATAAATTTGTATGGAACTTATTTATACATAGAATATTTTTGGAATAATTCTTTGCAAAGCCATTTTTAAGAAAGAGCAATATAGTTATTAGGGTTGACTTGAATTTATCTCTTGGGGCATCAAAGGTATGGGGGGCCCAAGCTCACATTGATCCCTTATAAAATTTCCTCATCAGGAAATTGACGTAATATAAGTTCATAGATATAAATTTAATAAGAAATAATCCTACTTGGTAGAACATAATATTTGGGAATGCTTCAATGGAAAAGAGATTGGATAGGTTTCTATTGAAGGAATATGTGATTGAAAAAATGTGGTCCTTCAGACAATGGATTAGGACATGTGGGGAATTTGACGATGATCTTGTCTATATGAAACTAAGAAATGGAAACCCAATACTTGGTAGTCCCTTCAAATTTAATTTGTCATGTCTTAAGGAGTAAAGTTGTGTGAAATTAATAAAAAAAGTCCCAGTTTCCTCATAACATGGACAATCCTCAATAAACAACCCATCAATTCATGAAAAACCTTAAAGAAGTTAAACAAAATTCTATTCAATGGGAAAATAAAAAGAAGATAAAATATGAGGATGATCTTAAATTTATAGAAGTTAAATTGGAAAATTCGGAGATTCCGGGAGCTAAAGGATATGAATCATAGGAGGTTAAAAGAAAAATACTAGACCTGGAAAGGAGAAAGCACAAAATACTACCATACCAAGAAGAATAGTGGAGACAATTGTGTGAAGGGATGTAAAGTTTGATGAGGAGAAATAAATGATATGCTCACTTTAGAGGGAGATTCAAATCCCACTAGAAGAGGATTTTTTAGCTCCAAAGGAGGATCTTAAGGAGGAGTCTGAGGAATTTTTGGAGCATCCACAAATGGAGGAGTAGAGAGGAGGAAAAATGGAGACATCCATTAAAGCAAAACCATCTAGAGAAGGTAGAAAAAAAAACCAAGGAAGCTGATGGATTGGTGTAGGATGTGAGGGAGAATGTGGGATCTCCTTCAAATTTTCACAGGAAAAGGAGGTCACCTAATAGGTACACTGACTACATGGCTCTAATGACTAAGCTTGTAAAGGCTGAGCCATCCTATTTTGACGAAGAAATTGAGCAACTAGTTTGGGTTGATGCAACGGTGGAAGAATATAAATCCATAATGAATAATAGTGTTCAGAAAGTGGTCCCAAGACCAAAATTGATAGTTATCTCACTGGATTGAGCTTCACCAAAAGTGAAGCAGATTTGAACCTATATCATATTTTGGTAGAAGGTAAATTTATTATCATTGTTTTATATGTTGATGATTTAATGTTGACAGGTGATGAGAAATTGATCAACTCTTGTAAGGAGGACCTTGCAAGGGAATTTGAGATGAAAGACATGGGTCTCATGCACTAATTCATCAAGCTAGAAGTATGGAAAGGTGATGGAGAATTGTTTGTGTCTCAAGGCAAGTATGCCATGAAGATATTGAAAAGATCTTGCATGAAGAGTTGTAATTCCATGGAGACAACTCTAGCGACCAACTGGATGAAGGAGAATGTCACTTTAGGTGAAGAGGTTGATGCTACCATTTACTAACAACCAGTGGGTTCAATGATGTATCTTGTGAATACATGACCATATATGTGTTATACAGTTAACCAACTAAGCTAAGATATGGTTTGGGTGATAAAAATATATTGGAAGGCAGTAAAGCATGTTTTACGGTACCTCATAGGCACTACCCAATATGGTTTATGGTACAAACGGATAGAGGGTATGAGAATCTGATATTTCATGATCGATCCAAACATATAGATATTGGGTATTTTCATTTACAAGACTATGTGCAGAGGAGGATAATGTTTCTACAATACATTTCGATAGAGGAACAAGACACTGATATCTTGAAAAATGCCTCTGTCAAGAGGTAAGTTCAAATTCCACAGGTGCAGAATAGGAGTGGTTGAAAATCCATTTATTACTAAGAGGGAGTGTTGACAAGTGTAGAAAGAAAGGCTCAATTTGACTTAGCCTTGGTCAAATCAGGTAAATTAAAAATTTTCACATCAGCAGACAACTTGGAGGCAGTTAACTGAGGTGACATGGGTCTTTTCACTTAGTTATCTCAATAAATTTGAGTTAAGGGTTTGGATTTCAGTTTCCATGTGTTGATTTCTAATTTGTAGTGATCTAGTTCAGATTTTTCTAGTTGTGTTCAGTGAAACTAGTTTTAATTGTTGAAAAAAATAGTTGTAGGTTAGTTATGTAGTGGGACAACGATCTAACTAATAATCCAGCTAACTGATCAATCAAACAAAAATAACTCATGCATGCAAGGAAAATTTGAATTGCTCAGTTGTGGTGGAGATTCCAAGGAAATGTATCATCAATTGTAAACTAGACTTGATTGTGTTTCATGCAATCAATGATTAATCCTTGGGAATTGCGTAATCAATTTGGTGGAAATTCCTAAAAAATAGGGTCCAATTTCCTTAGATTTGTGCAAGGAAATAGGAGCTCAAATGCAGGAAAAAATTGACTAAATATGGGTAAGAGATTTTCATTGAGAAGAGAGAACAATTATTCACTTGTAGGTTGAGCTCAAAGAGTGCAAGAAATTGTAATATGTTCTCTATTCATTTGATTAATGAAATAAAGCTTAAAGGATTTATACCAATTATTTTACCCTAGATGAATTTGTGTACTTGTGTATGTGTTTGATGCATGTTTGCGAATGTTGTTCTAAATTGTGAATTGATATCTGCAAAGTAGTAGAGTAGAATTGTGTCTCTTGATTTGGATTAAATTTCTTGAGAAATTGTAATTTTATCACCATAGTTGTACACATTTTGACACCTAAATTATCATCTCGCAGTTATTGGTTTAAAATAATTTTTACACTAGCATTCAAAGACTATCTATTTTATGCAAAACTAGCCTAAACAAATTCAAAATATTAATTTTGAAAACAATGATAGAAGAAACAAAATTATGTCAATTCATAACATTTATAAGCAAAATAAAACCTATAAATACACTCATATAAGAACGCATTATGTGAATTCACGAATTCTATAATCAAAATAAAACCTATTAGCAAAGAAAAATACATACAACCCTAATTGCATCTAGAGAAAAACATGAATTCATGAAATCTATAATCAAAATAAAACCTATTAGCAAAGACAAATACATACAACCCTAATTGCATCTCGAGAAAAACATTGTTATCTTGATTTCGTGAAATGGATTAAAAACTAAAGTTGATAAATATTTATTTTATAAATCATTATTTCTGTGATATATATATGTGTGTGTAACAAAATACTTACGAGAAGAAATTATTGCTATAATTAGAGGCCCATTATACAACCCAGTATGACCCCGATGTGTAAGTATGTCGGAAGCCAAAATAAAAACTATATATATATATATATATATATATATATTATTAAATAAAATATAAATAATTTCGGCTTTAAAAATAACTTACATAACCATATAAATAAACAATTAAAAATAATTTTAAACAATATAAATTTAAAATAAGAAGAGTTTTACACACTCAAAAAAGAGATATGGTAAGTAAATAAGAATATAAATAAACGAGAGGTATGGTAGATAAATAAAAAATCATTTTATACTTATGGTAAATAAATAAAAATCTAAATAAACTAGAGATACGGTAAATAAATAAAACCTATTTTTATATTTACTCCATAAACCTCTTTATATTTACAAAAACTCAAAAAGAAGTTTTATTTAGGTGAAGTCTATGGGCCAAATACCATGGGACACATTATTATGAATACCATGGGCCAAATACCATAAAATGGTAAGGTAAATAAATAAAAATATATCAAATAGGAGTAGAAATCAACATCTAATTATATTTGATGCCTATGGACCAAATACGATGGACCAAATTAATAATAATACCATGCAAAAAAAAAATATTAACCCTAACATTAACATTACAATATTATTATTATTATTGTTATTGTTGCTGTTGTTGTTGTTATTATTACTAAATATAATATTGATATTAATATATTATAATATTAAATTTATTAAATTTAATAACTTTATATTAATACAATATTAATTTTGCTAGCATAATAATATATATATATATATATATATATATATATATATATATATATATATATTATATATATATGAACTCTAGATATATGTGGGAGGGAAGAACAAAGACATATGATATAGGTGGAGAAATACATAGATTGACAAGGGAGAGATGAGGGGAGATGAGGAATGAAGAGAGAGAGAGAGAGAGGGAGAGGATAGAGAGAGGTAGAGAAGGGTAAGAGAGGGAGAGGGAGACATAAAGATGGAGTTGGGAGAGAGAGAGAAGGAGAGAGAAAGGGAGAAGGAGAAAGGATTACAGGGTAGAGAGAGAGAGAGAGAGAGAGAGAGAGAGAGAGAGAGAGAGAGAGAGAGAGAGGGGAAAGATGAGAGGAGGAGAGAGGGAGGGGGATAGAGAGTGAGAGTTATGGAGGGGAGAGAAGAGAGAAAGAAAGACATAGATTGGCAGTGAAGAGAGAGAGAAAGGAGAGGGAGACAGAGAGAGATAGACATAGAGTGTGTGTATGTTTAGGGGTGAGATAAAGAGACATAGACAAAGTGACGGAGACAAGGGGGGAGATAAGGAGAGAGAAGAAGAAAGGGAGTGATATAGTAACATAATTGGAGAGAGAGATAGAGTGACGGGGTAAGAGATAGGACTTGAGAGCATATATATATATATATATATATATATATATATATAGAGAGAGAGAGAGAGAGAGAGAGAGAGAGGGGTGATTATAGAGGGAGGGAGGCGATAAAGGGAGATAGAGGAAGGATGAGAGAGAGGAAGAGAGTGATGGGGGAATGTAGAAGATTGTAGGGAAAAGAGAGAGAGAGAGAGAGAGGGGGGGGGGAAGAGAGAGGGAGGTAGAAGAGAAAGGGATAGAGAGGAAGGAAAAGAGAGGGGAATTGTGAGAGAGGAGGAGAGAGGGAGGGATAGAGAGACGACGTTGGAGGGGGAGAGAGGGAGGGATAGATGGAGCTGGATAGGGAGAGACATGGAGTTGGAGGGGGAGAGAGATATGGATGGAGAGATGGAGCTGGATGGGGAGAGAGGGAGGTGTTAGCCATCGGTAAATTTGGTCATAAGTAAATGATGGATAAAATAGGCCTTGAGCCTTCAAGAGATCATTTTCATGGAAAATCACTCATTCTTGAAGTCTATTGTTCCCTAGCAGTGCTGTTCTTTAACTACTATGCCTTAAAAACAATGTTGTTCCCTTCAAAAAAATCCACCAAGAAAACCTACTGTTCCCGGAGAAAACTGTTTTCTTAAAAAAACCCCCTTTCCTCCTCCTAATTTTCCCTTCATTCTTCTCTAAAGCCCTCAAATTTCCTTTTAAACAATAGAACTCCTTTCTTATGGTTTAAAAACCCTTCCTTTCCCTCTACTGAAACCTGAAAAACCCACTAAAACCCATTAAAAACCTTAAAATCCTCTTCCACCCCTTTTAGGCCTTAAGCCCTCGAGCGCCTAACCTTCCGCTCCTTTTCTTCATATGCCCAAACCCTGCGACTGAGCACCAAGTGCTCATCACATCACACATCTATATATCACATCGCGCAATCACTGATTCCTTAACCTACTTCCCTTTCCCCTCCCGCCGATGTGATAAGCCACTGTTCCCTTAAAAGCGCTTGGTCACATACTGCAACAGGCGACCATGCCTTGGGCCTTACCTTATCTCTCATCGCAATCACTCCATCGGCTTATCCCTTTCATTTTTCTTTTCCCCTCCGTGGTGAAGTGCTGATGCGATAAGCTCCCCCCTCTTCAGCCCCTCCGTGGCGAAGTGTTGATGCGATAATATCCCCCCTCTTTAGCCCCTGGTCACCTTATCCCTCCACGAGACTGTTCCCCAGCCCCTGCACTAAGGCCCCCATCGCATTGAAATTTTTTTAATTCAAAAGCATGCATTTTATTTGTATTTGGCCCGCTCCGATAAAAATACCCCGATGAGATCTACAACGTAGATCTTATAGATCTAACGGTTCTCGTTAAACCTGATGAGCCAACTCCACTGGGGCCTAAAATCCACCACATACAGTGCCCTCCCTATCGAACGCTACCACCTAGCTTCCACTTTCATTTCTGCCCGAGAAAATTTTTCGTCACACTCCGTCCGCACCGTCTGATCTCATCTCCCTCATCCAATGGTTTATGATCCTTATCACACGATTTTCGCATCCATAGTTTAACATTCCAAAGTTACGCGATACCAGTGGCATCGAGAAAGCCATGCGGCACAATACAACTAGATCACGTTCCCATTGGGCTAAATCGCTTACCATTCCAACATCGCGTGAAAACCACCCATGGTTTTTCGAAAACCACTTTTACCTGAGTTCGCGCAAAATACAGTTTAAAACCAAATTTGCGTTGGTCTTCCTCAATAAAATCCTCCACCTGCATATTCCGCTCCTTCTCACTACTCCATCCACCTACGCTAGCCTCCAAAGCAATTTTACCAATCACGCAGGGTTTTATAACATTTTTTATGGTTTGTGCAGGTTTTACGGTGATTTTAAAGGCCAAAAGCCCCCTATAGTCCATAAAGGGACAATGGCTGAGGGTGATGATCGTCAGAGCCCGATAAAAAGGAAAAAGGGTATGAATCTCATGTTTTAATCAGTGTTTCATGAAGCACTGGTTTCGCAGTTAAAACCCTCCAGCGCAGGCCATTTGTGAACAAAAAAAGTCAATGAAGCCCAGTAAAGAGTATCAAGAATTAAACATAAAAATCAAAAGGCTTAATCCTATAGTTTAACAATGAATACACAGTTCAAAGGTTGAATACAGTGGATTAAAGAGAAATTCGGCAAATTATTAAAGACAAAGGGTTAAATACATAAAGAGGAAATATTAAGCACCTTAACCCTACAATGAAGACCGAAAGCCAAAGAAAAAGGGATGTTTAACAATAAATACAGTCAGCAGGAAAGTTTAAAGACTCAAATATGGTTACAAAGGCCCAAAAGTAATATCAAGGCCTAATCAGGGTTTACGAGTGATAAAGCAGACATATCAATAGAATAAAGGCTTTAAATGCCAAATTTCAGAAGCCTTTACTTCTTTGAAAACCAAAAATGCCACCTACAGACTTATTTCCTCGAAAGAATACGTAGTAAATGCACATTCCGAGATATTTTTCCAAAGACAGCTCAGAATTAATTGCCAGCCTACAAAAAGCCCCCAAAGTCAACAAAAGTGACTGAAGTTGATGAAATTTAATGTAATAATCAATTAGCAGATTTAATTCATGTCATTACTTCTCCATTTGTCCCTTCAAAGGCCGAGAAGCTCTTACTCTGCATTAATTGAATAGATGAACCCTTCTTACACTACACCTCCTCATTCTTCTATAAATACTTCTGTAGAAGACAGTATAGTGTTGGTCTCTAGATATTTGTTGTATGTAAATAGCTTTTGAAGCTGCAGTAGCCCTGTTAGAAATTTGAAGAATACATAAGCTGAGATGAGAAGCTTGAAGTTGTAAAGACCCACTGGATTTGAAGATTGTAACTAGTTTGAACATCAAATACAAATAGTTGATTTATGGGATCCTGATCTATGTCAATGGTGATGTGTTTCTCACTATAATTGTCAATTTTCTTTATGTTTCATTCTGTCCACTTTTCTCTGATAAAAATCAACAAATATAGATTAGGATTTACTTCTGAAGGACCCTAAATCTCACTGATAAATCTTTATCCTTTATGTTTTCTGCTGATTGTTAATTTGAAGGTAATTCAATAGAGTATAACCAGTGAAGTGTTGGTAAGCCCATGTTTCCTGAGTACAACTTGAGATATTGTCTTTAAATGTTCTTGAAAAGTCTTCTAATTAAAGATTGAGCTAGAGAAGTCTATGGTTAGCCCTGTCCTCTAGTTCCTTCTCCAACAATTGTTTTGAAAAGTTCCCTTAAGAGTATGTTGAAAGTAGGCTAGTTTAAAAGTACTTACCTGATCTTAGATTACTTTTTATGTTTATCATGAATGTTTTCCTTTGAGAATATGTTGAAAGTAGGCTAAGTTAAAAGTATTTACTTGATCTTAAGCTGTTCTCTGTTTTTAAATGTGTTCCCTTGAAAGTATATCAAAAGAAGGCTAGTTTAAAAGTACTTACCTGATCGTAGGTTACTTTTGTGGTTTTTCCCTTAAGAGTATGTTGAAAGAAGGCTAGTTTAAAAGTACTTACCTGATCTTAGACTGTTCTTTGTTTCTTCATGTGTTTTACTTATTTCATTTCATTTCTTACTGTTACATTCCATAAAATAAACTTAAAGAGATCCTTTGACATAGATGACCTACCTGATGGACCACTCTTCAACCTTGTTGTTCAATTAAATCCTATTATGAATCTATAGCCCAATGGATTGATGTTGTTCCTTGCTTGTCTTATCAGCTGAACCATTATTTCACTTACTCACACCTTCACTGATCCGGATTTATGCAGGAACGCAACAGAATAAACACATAACCATACATACAGAGATGCAGCGGAAATAACACTTCATTTCATTAATATCAAAGAACTGAAATTTGCTTCTGATCCTTCTGATCAGTAAATAAAACTAGCTGGTCTTGATGCTTTCCTGCGGAAGATGTGGTGGCCTTCCTGGACTTCTCTGAACTGCTACAATGAGGCTTGGGGCCTATTTATTATTGAGAAACAATGGAAAACCCTAAACATCCCAAAACCCAACCCTAGGAGATGAAGCGCCAAAACTATGGGCCCCGTTTGGGTAAATTGGTGTTTCAACTTCCCAGGGACGTAACTTTGGCATACTATCTCCGTTTGACGCATATGATACATCATTAGAAAGCTCTATCCGAGGACTACAGCTGTCGGGATGAATTTTATCAGAAAATTCGTTGGCGCTTTCATACCCAAAAAACGTCGTTTAGGGCCTCAAAACGGCTCCGGAAGTTCAGGACCCGAAAAACTGCTAAAAATAGTAAGTTATGCCAAAACGGAAAAACTGAAAGAGACAATGGTGGAGGCCCAAGTGGAATAGGCGGGTGGCCACCAATATCCACCTGGATCATTCACCCTTCATACAGACTCCATCTTCATGTTATCCTGTCCAACCAAAAAACAAACAACCTTGTTCTTCATAACTAGCCTAAAATAATACTTGAAAGCCTTAAAGATCATATCTTTGAATACATAAAGAGAGATCCTGCTCTGAATCTAGGATGGCTAGATCCTTAGATTCCAAAGTGGTTTTGATGTAGGCTCTGCAGCGTTTGTACTTGCCAATCTTGCAAACTACGGAGGCCTAACAGGAGGGAAGAAGAAATACATAGAGAGTAACAAGCGGAGAGAGAGATGGAGTGACGAGGGGGATATGGAGAGACTCGTGTGTATGTTTGGGGGTGAGATAAAGAGACAAAGAAGAAGATATGGAGAGAGAGAGAGAGAGAGAGAGAGAGAGAGAGAGAGAGAGAGAGAGAGACATATAGTGACAAATCTAGAAGGTAGAGAGAGAGAGAGAGAGAGGGAGCGAGGTAAGAAGAAAGGCATAGAGAGTGAAAGTTAGAGAGAGAGAGAGAGAGAGAGAGAGAGAGAGATAAGAAATATGGAGGGAGAGTGAGAGAGGATAGCAGGAGGGAAGAGAGATAGAAGTGGGGGAGAGGGAGGGAAGGGGAAGAGAGTGGTAGGGAGGGAGAGGAGGGGGTGATAGATAGATAGATTGGATAAAGAGAGTGTATGTTTTTGGGTTGATATAAAGAGACAAAGGGAGATAGAGATATAGATGGAAGGTGAAGAGAAAGAAGAGATATATGGAGAGAGGGAGGGAGGGACAAAGAGATTGATAAATATGGAGTGAGAGAGTGTTTGTGTTTGTGGGGGTGAAATAAAGAGAAAAAGAAGGACAGATGGAGGGACATATAGATATGTATGGAGGGAAGGGAGAGGGAAGACTATTTCTTACAATAGATGCATTGATTTCAGTGTAGATAGTGATTTCTAATCCTATTTGATTGCTTGCACTAGATGCATTGATTTTAGTGTAGATTTTAATTTATAATGATATTTGATTACTTGCACTAGATGGATTGATTTCAGTGTAGATGGTGATTTCCAATTCTATTTGATTGCTTGCACTAGATGCATTAATTTAAATGTAGATGTTGATTTATAATATATTTGATTTCTTACACTATATGAATTTATTTCAATATAAATGATTTCTAATCCTATTTGATTCCTTGCACTAAATGCATTCATTTCAGTGTAGATGGTGATTTATAATCATATTTGATTTCTTGCACTAGATGCATTGATTTTAGTGTATATGTTGGCTTCTAATCCTATTTTCTTACTTGCACTAGATGCATTGATTTGAGAGTAGATGTTGATTTTTAATGGTATTTGATTACTTGCATTATATGCATTGATATCTGTGTAGATGTTGTTTTCTAATCTTATTTGATTTCTTGCATTAGATGCATTGATTTCAGTGTATATGTTGATATCTGATTTGATATAATTGGATGTATGAAGGTACATTAGTTTTAAAGTAATTGGATTAATATTGTGCATTGATTTTAGTGTAAGCACAAAAAATTATTGACAATGTAGAATATTTTTTGTGTTATAGTAATTAAACCTAATAATATTGGAGAGCAAGTGAGACAAGGTATGATGTTTACTATAACAGCTCAAGCTAAATATTTAAATTGTTTATGATTTATGATTTCTACTATATTTTTCATATAATCGATATGGAAAGATGAAAAAACTAACAAGGGTGGAAATAAGAATAGTAGAAGAAAATAGTTTGAGATTGATCATCATGAAGGCTATTTCTAATTGAATACATTCTTATTATTCACATTTTCTATCATTCAATATTATTACATTGTCACTTTGCATTGAAAAATTTTATTTCATCATTTTTCATCATTAAAGTTATCTTACAATATTTATCATCTCAACAAAGTGAGGTAACCAAGAAAATTTAAAATTAAAATGAATCGATAAATATAAAATATATTTAGCATATTTAAAATGGTTATATTAATATTAGATGTATTTACATATTATTGATAAAATTAATCATATGTTCCTCATATTATCGATATGTTTTCCTTGGTCGCACACAACTGAAACCAACCTAGATCCATCTTAACTACGGATCTATCAAGTGCCGAGAGGGATCAAATCTCTCAAGGTGAAAACCTCTTTTTTGAGTGCAAAAATTGAGGAAAGGTTTGAACCTCGAGAGATTTTATCCCTCTCAGCGCTTGATAGATCCATAGTTAAGATGGATCTAGGTTGGTTCCAGTTGTGTGAGACCAAGGAAAATCTATCGACAATATGAGGAACACATGATTAATTTTATTAATAATAATGTAAATACATATAATATTAATTTAACCATTTTAAATGTGCTAAATATGTTCTAGATTTATTGAGTTATTTTAATTTTAAATTTTCTTAGATACCTCACTTTGTTGAGATGATAAATATTGTAAAATAAATTTAATGATGAAAAATGTTGAAATAAAATTTGTGAATGCAAAGTGACAATGTAATAATATTGAATGATAGAAAATGTGAATAATAAGAATGTATTCAATTACAAATAGCCTTCATTGTGATCAATCTCAAACTATTTTCTTTTACTATTCTTATTGTCACCCTTGTTAGTTTTTTCATCTTTTCTTATCGATTATCTGAAAAAGGCACTAGACATCATAAATCATAAACCATTTAAACATTTAGCTCGAGCTGTTGTAGTAAACATCATACCTTGTATCTATTGCTCTCTAATATCATTAGGTTTACTTACTATAACACAAAACTTGTTCTACTTTGTTAATATTTTTTTGTGCTTACACTGAAATCAATGCACACTATTAATCCAATGACTTTAAAATTAATGTACCAACATACATCCAATTACATCAAGTCAGAAATCGACATATAAAATGAAATCAATGCATCTAATTCAAGAACTCATATAAGATTAGAAAAAAACCTCTTTGCATAAATAAATGCATCTAATGCAAGTAATCAAATAAGATTAGAAATCAACATCTACACACAAATCAATGCATCTAGTACAAGTAAGAAAACAGGTTTAGAAACCAACATATACACTAAAATCAGTGAATCTAGTGCATGCAATCAAATAGGATTATAAATCGTCATCTACACTGAAATCAATGCATATAATGTAAGCAATAAAATATAATTATAAATCAACATCTACACTGAAAACAATGAATCTAGTGCAAGCAATCAAATAGGATTAGAAATCACCATCTACACTGAAATTAATGCCCTTAGCGCAATAAATCAATTATAATTAGAAATCATCTACATTGAAATCAATGCATCTAGTGTAAGTAATAAAATATCATTATAAATCAAAGTCTACACTAAAATCAATGCTTCTAGTGCAAACAATCAAATATGATTAGCAATCACCATCTACACTGAAATCAATGCATCTATTGTAAGAAATATTCTTCCCTCTCTCCCCCCTCCATATATATCTATATGTCCCTCCATCTCTCCTTCTTTGTCTCTTTATCTCACCCCCACAAACACACACTCTCTCTCACTCCATATTTATCAATCTCATTGTCCCTCCCTCCATATATCCCTTCTTTCTCTTCACCTCCCCTCTATATCTCTATCTCCCTTTGTCTCTCTATATAACCCCAAAACATACACTATCTTTCTGTAATATATCTATCCATCTCTCCCTCCTCCCCCTCCCTCCCTTTCCCCCACTTCTATCTCTCTTCCCTCTTGTTATCGTCTCTCGCTCTCCCTCTATATTCCTGATCACTACTCTCTCTCTCCAACGTTCACTCTCTATGTATTTCTTCTTACCACGATCTCTCCCCCTCCATGTCCATCTCTCTTTCCCTACCTCTCTCCACTCTCTCTCTTCCTTTCTCTCCCACATTTGTCTCTCTCTTTTCACCTTATAACTTTGTCAATATATGCCTCTCTCTCTCCTTCTCTCCCCTATTCTCTCCATCTCTTATCTTTTTTCTCGTTATCTTACCCACACACATACACACTCTCTCTCCATCTCTCCCTTGCCACTGCCTCTCTCTCTCCACTTGACACTCTCTATGTCTTATTATTCCCTCCCTCTCTCCCCATCAAGCTCCATATCTCTATCCATCCCTCTCTCCCCCTTCAACTCCATCTCTCTATTCCTCCCTCTCTCCTCCTCTCTCTCAAGTCCCCTCCCTTTGCCTTCCTCTCTCTCCCTTTCTCTCTTACCCCCCCTCTCTCCCTTTATCTCCTACTTCCCTCTCTCTTCCCCCATCTCTCTCTCTCCCATAAAATACTCTATATTCCCCCATCACTCTCTTCCTCTCTCTCGCCCTTCCTCTCTCTCTCTTTATCGCCTGCCTCCCTCTATCTTCAACGCCCCCCCCCCCCTCTCTCTCTCTCTCTCTCTCTCTCTTCCCTCAAATCCTCTCTCTTCCCCATCACTCTATCTCTCTCTTCAACTATGTTATTATATTCCTCCCTTTCTTATTTTCTCTCCTTCTCTCCCCCGTTGTCTCCATCACCCCTTCTATGTTTATTTTTATTTCCCATAAACATACACACTCTGTCTCCATCTCTCCCTTGTCACTCCCTCTCTCTCCACTTATCACTCTCTATGTATTTATTCTTCTCTCCCCCTCCAACTTCGTCTCTCTTTCCCTCCCTCTCTCCTCCTCTCATCCTTCCTCTATCTCCCTTTCTCTCATACCTCCCTCTATCTTCCCCTTTCTCTCTTTCTCTCTCTCTCTCTCTCCCACCTCCATATATATGTCTCCCTCTACCTCTCTTACCCTTCTCTACCTCTCTCACTCATCTCCCTCTCTCTCTCTTAATTCCTCCTCTCCCATCTCCTTTAGTTTATCTCCATCTCTCCCTTGTCACTCCCTTTTTTTCTCCACCTCTATCATATGTCTTTGTTCTTCCCTCCCATATATATATATATATATATATATATATATATATATACATATATATAACAAATTTAATTTTATATTAATATAAAGTTATTAAATTTAATATTATAATATATTAATATCAATATTAGATCTAGTAATAATAATAAAAATAATAGTAATGTTAATGTTAGGGTTAATAATGTTTTTTTGCATGGTATTATTATGAATTTGGTCCATGGTAGTTGGTCCATAGGATTCAAATATTATTAGATGCTGATTTCTACTCCTATTTGATATATTTTTATTTATTTATCTTACTTTCTTATACTTATTTTATAAATATGGTATTTTTCCCATGGTATTTGGCTCATAGTATTAATAATAATTTGTCCCGGGGTATTTTCCCCATAGACTTCACCTAAATAAAACTTATTTTTGAGTTTTTCTCTAAATATAAAGAGGTTTATGGAGTAAATATAAAAAGAGGTTTTATTTATTTACGATACAGTAAGTATAAAAATAGGTTTTATTTAATTTACCATATCACTTTTTTTAGTATTCCTAAAACTCGTCATATTTTAAATTTATATGGTTTAAATTTATTTAAATTTTTTTATTTATATGGTTATGTAAGTAATTTTTAAAGCCGAAATTATTTATAGTTTATTTTTATTTTTTAAATTAGTTTTTTTTTTTTTTTGGCTTCCGACATACTTACACTTTCGGTGGGCTGTAGAATGTGCCTCTCGGCGCAATAAAATGTCTATGAGAAAATCCGATTCTTTCAGTGTAAAATTAACTCAATAATTGTTTTTGCACTTAACAACACTAGTTTTGAAAATTTCTCTATCTAAAAGGACATTTATACTTATTTTTCAAATAATTTGAAAATTAGAGAAAAATGATAATAATGTGAGTATCCTAAATTGTCTTATGATTCAATGTATTTTTTTTTTAAATCTTCTATAAATCCATGCATATTCCAAAATGTATAATATACATAAATAAAAATATTCTTATTCTTATAATTAATAAGACTAATATATCTTTAACATGTGTAACATTTAGTTATGAGTCTTCACATTGCACTTTCATGTTCTCTCACCAATTTAAGTGTATACTTCAACAGTGACATTTTTTTTTTTTTAAAGTACCTCATCATAAATGTGTATACATTTCAACCACCATATATCTTGGTAGGAATATTTATATATAGATTTTACGGTTTATATTATATCAAAAAAGTCAGTCTAAACAAAATAATAATAATAAAAAAGATCCACATACATTTTCAATAATTTGTATAATTTATTTCACAATTAATTTAATGAAATGAGATGTTATCACAATCATCAAGATTTTGCAATTTCAATGGAATTTGGACATCTTTTGGATAAATCAATTGCAAAAACAATTTCCATGTTCAATCCGTACTATAATATTAGAATCTAAAATATAAACTCAACACAAATAAAATAATATATATTATACCTTATTAATATCTTTTTTCATGCAGCCCCAGGGGTGCTTCTTATTGGCCACTGAACGCACTACTAAGGTGTTCGTGCCACTGCGTAGGTCACAAGTTCATGCCTCGACTTATCCATGCACTATGCCTGGGGCCGGTGTAGTTGTACCTAAAGGTTAGAGTGGCATCCATCAGGGATAGATCTACATACGAGTACGAGAGCCAATGATTTAGTGATTCTACTATATATATATATATATATATATATATATATATATATATATATATAACTTAAACTCTATGAAAATACCAATATCCCAGTTTGTCTGTGGGGTCTTAGTTAAACGGTGATGAGGCACTTTCTTATGTATCTTTATGTATAAGAGATCATATTTTCATTGGTTTCAAGATATCTAGAGACAACAATAACCTTATGGCATTTATTGTAAGTAATATATGTATGTATTAAATCCAATTTATAAGGGAGTAGGATTTTGTATACTTTACATTATTGGTATTTTTACTCTCGTTAATATCATTAACTTTGGTTAATGTGATGTGATGGTTGGACAAATAATATCTCTTGGAAATTTAGAGCGAAGTGAATTTTTTTCAACCCTCTACCAAATAATGAGTTTTAAATATTCTCAACTTTATTAGAGAAAATATCATAGTTTAATTGAAAAAATTTATAATAAACAACTGTAATATGCAACATTGTTGATAAGTCCTTGCCTATTATGAAAAAAGTATTTTATAGAAAAATAATTAGCAAGGAGTGTTTATAGGATTTTCCTTAATTATAAAGCTTATTATTATTAAAATATGTTCTAAATTTAAAGAAATTATAAAATAACATCATATATAATTATTATAAAATTTCTATATACCTTCATCAACAAAAAAACACTTTATAAATAAATAGTTTGATTATCTAAACTATTTTACTAACTAATAAAATACACATAAAAATAGATTACTTCTATTAAATATGTCCTTATACTAGTTAATAGAACGAGTATGTATCCTTTAATACAATCTCATGGATTTTGTGTTTCTCTCTATATGGAAATTATTTTATATTAGTAAGTTAACATTAATATAAAAATATTTAATCCCTGATCGGGGTGTGAAGGGAGAAATGATGAGGGTATTTGTCATGACAAACACACGACATGAAGAGAATGCCACGGGGCATGGCTGGTGGGTGGCTGGCCCCACGCCACCACATGTCGGGAGTGAATGAGGGCAGGTGCGGATAGAAGGATATGTTAGAAAAGCGTTGGGGAGTGAGACTACGTCAGAGACAGATGTTAAGAGGAAAAGGAAAAATGCAACATTTGGGTAAGACGAATGTCATTTTGTGAGAGATGGTTGCGAAGGGCAACCTAGGTTTGCAAGTGTGAAGGCAAGGGAGGAAGGAACAACAACCACCACCCGAGTTGCACTGCTATAGGTATGCATTATTGCCTTACCTGTTAGAAATTATGAGGTTCATTGGGAGGGTTTAGGAGCATGACACACAGAGGTTGCAGGTCCTGAATCCTGGGGAGTGTGTTGAAGAGTCGGAGTCAAAACTGATTACCCGGTTTGTGTCAAACCCCTGGTGGAATGAAAATTTAGGGCCTGAATAGGCTTGTTCTGGTACTTCTATCTAGTTACTACGAGTAATTTGGGTACATAAATGGTAAAAATGAAATTCTTATTCCAACACTGGGAGTTTCATCTTCTTACAGATGTTTATGGGAATGTAAGCCCAATTAAGGGCGGATTTTGTGATCCCTATGGCCACACAAAGTTTGATGAGGGTAACCATCATAGGAAGGGAAGGGGGTCAACATGGAGAGGTGAGTACTGGTACCACACTCCACTTACAAAGGGAAATTGGAGGAGGGGAAGGGTAGAAGGTTGGCAAGCTCTGTGGTGCAAGCACATATGGGAACCGAGGGGTATCAGGGAAGTCCTGCATGAAGGTTATATCCATGGTAAAAATATTGAGCTAGAGGGGATGTCTAACAGGAGGCAGGGTATTCAACAAAATCATCAATGTGTTAAGCCCCCAGTAAAACAGTACTCGAGTAGTGAGCGTTCTGGTTCTAAATGGGTTGATGGAGGGTTGAGGACACCTAGCAAGGGCAACAGAAGGTTGGTACGCTCTGGAAAAGGGGCATGCAACCTGAAAAATGAAAAAATTTGAGGGTCTGGCTCGGTGGGAAGCCAATGAAAATAATGATCAAAGGAGAAATTGGATCTCTCTGAAATTGATTGATAAAACTATCTATTTTGATTTTATAGGTCTTCCTAACCTGTCTATCTCTCTGGACTCTGCACGGTGGGTAGGTACCATGGTGTCGATTCGAGTGCAGGTACAAATTCTAGGAGGTCTCAGGAAAAGGAAAACTATGAAATATCAGGTAGGAAAAGGTAGCAGAGGTAAGGCCAGTTAACTGAGACATGAAAAAATTTGAAAGGGAAAGCGAAGGCATCAAACAACAAAAAACCACAACAAAAACGAGGTAGGAAAAAAAAACCAAGAAAATACACAGAACTTACTGCATGCTTATGGAGTTGGGATGCTAGCTCAAGTAAAATCACTGATATTAGGCTGGGAAAGAGACCCGAACACAAAGGTTGAGGAAGAAATTACAGATGATGAAATGGTGCCGATGGTGACAGACCCAGGAAACACAAGAGGACGACTAATGTTGTTTAAGAAGGAAATCCACCTCTACTAGACTATGAATTGTTTAATGGAAAAGGCCATCATGGAAATTCAGGAAGTAGGAGGAGATCCAAAGGTAGCCTCAACTTTGGCTAAAATGCATACAGATATACAAGGAATACAATTGCAGGGACATCATCAGAATGTGTGTCTTAGAAGTATAAAATGGAAGCTTCAAACCCTACGCCAAGTAGACATGCCCGGATCAAGTCCCAAAGATCTGGCATTGATTGAATCATCATATGAGTAGCTGGAAAGGTTTAGAGAACATTGTTTTTTTTTTTTTTGAAACATGATGTGGCTGGATCAAATTTACTTTTATAATAACATGTTAAAATATACCGTAGATATTATATCTTATAAGGCATCTAGAGACAAAATCAAACAATTTTAGTTTTGGTTGGCTTTTAACTCATGCAAGTGGCCAAGAGTCCTGGTTTCCTACTGGTAGGTCGAGGCTACCGAGAACATAATATGATATAGCCTGCTATTTTTTAGAAAAATGAATGAATGCAGAGGCTCTACCAAATTTACAAAAATAAAAATATAAAAATATTTAATATTTAAAAGGTGTAGTCTAACTTATAGATGAAATGAATTCTTTTTTTTCCCCGATGAAATGACTTTTTTCATGACCATATCTATGGTTAATTTTAATCAAAAGTTGAAAGATATTAAAAAAAATGAGTTTAGATTGTTTAATCTACATAATTGGAGTGCCCAAGATGTTTTTCAAGGTGCTCAATGTATTTATGTATTCAAAATTATATTTTAAAGAATAAACAACTTGAAATTGTATGTGAGGTTTTGGTGAATTTTGATGAAAAAAGTTATTTCATTTATAAGTTAGATTACACCTATTTAAAATAGTTATAATTAATTTATTACTTTCTTTCTTTTATCAAATATTAAAAAAAAAAAAGGTTATTTGAGTTTTATATATATATATATATATATATATATATATATATATATATATATATATATGAAAGTGTTAACAAATACTTTTAAATAATAAATTAAAATCTATACATAATTATATTAAAAAAAGAGGACAAAACAATATGATGACTAGTTGTAGAAACATATACACTCAAATAATAAATTTAAATTTAAAATAATTATAGTTTAGTAGTGAAAGTTTTTAGAGTATTTCAAATAACAAATTAAATGTTAAAATAATTATAGTTTAGTAGTTTAGATATGAAAAATTTCGAGTATTTTTTAAATTTAATTAGAAAATATTGAAATTGTAAATTTGAACTTTTGAATTTATATAATTTTGATCATTTTTTTTTTAAACATTGAACTCATTTATATATTTAGAAATTTAATTCAAATAAAAAATACAATTTTATCTTTATAATATTATAATAAAATTCAAAAGTAAATTTATTCATATGTCCAAAAATATAAATAAAGAAAATAACCACATTCAAGTTTCACATAAATGATTGGCTCAACTCCACCGTCCCAAAATTGGAAATTTCCATATTTATCATAAACAAGCAGCCTACTTAAAAAAAATACAAAACCCATGTTCCCACGTCTAATTTTTGGCCTTGATTGGTAAATTTACATTATTATCATGAATTCACAAGCCAGTAATCCCGTTGAGTACGATGATCTTAGAGATAATGGTTTATAATTGAGAAGCTAAACACATATTTCCCCTGCAATGTGTTGATACTACACACTAAAATTCAAATTGAAGATTGTAAGGTTAACCAAAAAAACAACATATGCCTAGGCGATGATCTAAGATTAAAAAGATTGATTTTGCAGCACAAGGATACATATTGAACAAAATCCAATATAGTTTCTCACATCCAAGTACGTATTGTTGGTATATCACTATTATTGAATTCAAAATTTTATTAAAGTTCCAACACAACATACACAAACCTCCATCCAAAATGTCGTTCAGCGGTGACAATCTCCCCCAAAACATCATCGTTTCCATTTTCAAAACAAAAATGTAAAACGAGCTCTTTAAATCCATCAAAACATGTGAATGATATTGACATACTAGAAAACATGTGTGAAACAAAGTGAGAGCGACAATAAATGCTTCGCATGACTGAATATTGCAAAATAAATCTCAGAGTTTGACATGCTACGACCACCTAATATTGTTTACTTCAAATGTATGCACGGAAATACCAGAGAGAAAATGATCTGATAAATTGGCTACTTTCACCATAATTTTTATTTGTAACCTTTACGCTTCCTCTCCCCAAACTCCCCAAACTGCAACGCTGCTCATGAGTGCTACAAAGGATAAAACACAGCCACTCTCATTTATTTCATCGTCTATATCAGACGCCCAAAGTCTAAAAAGGTGTTGAAAAGAATTGAGAAACTAAAAATTAAAATTGAGCAGAGGATTTCTCATATCAATATTACGAAATAGTTAAATAGGAATACATTGGAAACATCAGTAATAAATGACTAGGGTAAAACTAAAGTAAACTGAAGTAAAACTAAACTGCCTATGACACCTAGCAGACAATACATTAAATGTAATGAATCCTAACTGAACCTAACGGACATTGAGATTAATATCTCAGCATCCCCTCCTAATCTCAACTGTTACAAGTGGAGGCACGAACAATGCCTAATTTCTCTCTTTGAAATTCAAATACATTCTTTCCCAATGGCTTTGTGAAAATATTTGCAAGTTGATATTTGGAACCACAAAAAGAAAGTGTGATGTCCCCATCATTGACAAGTTCACGAATGAAATGAAAACGTGTGTAATTGTGCTTGCTCTTCTTGTGGAAAACATGATTCTTTGATAAATAAATTGTTGAACTGTTATCATAGTAAATTGGAGTTGGCTCCTTCTGAATATCTGAAATGTCTTTCAATAATCTTCTCAACGATACTGCTTGACAAGCTGCTAAATTTGCTGCTACATATTCTGCCTCTGCAGAATATATTGAAACGATTGACTATTTCTTGGATGCCCATGAAATCATATTTGTTCCATGATGAAAAACATACCCTGAGGTACTTTTGCGATCATCTAAACTACCTGCATAATCATTGTCTGTATAATATGAAAGTGAACAATTTTCAGAATGTGTATAAAAAAAACCATAGTCTATGGTTCCTGCAATATACCTTAAGATCCTTTTTGCAACTTGCCAATGAGTAAGCTTTGGTGACTGCATAAACCTAGAGACAAAACTTGCTGCAAACATAATATATGGTCTAGTTGCAGTTAGATACAACAAACTACCAACTAGGCTTTTATACAGTGTGGGATCAACAGATGGTGCTACATCTTCTTTACTGAGTTTGGTACCTTGAGAAATTGGTGTATCAGCTGATTTTCAATTGGTCATTCTGAACTTTTGAATGATATCAGTGGAATATTTCTGTTGACCAACAAAAATGCCATTATTAGATTGGTGAATTTCAATTCCTAGGAAATATTTCATGACTCCTAGATCTATCATATCAAACTCTGCTTGCATTGCTTCTTTGAAATCTTCTAACATCATATTTATTGTATAAATAAGATCATCTACATAAAGGCATACAATCATAATTTTACCTTCATGAGATTTGGTATACAAAGTGGGTTCATGGCTGCTTCTGGAAAAAATACTTTTGATGAGATAGGTGTCGATGCGACTATACCAAGCTCTTAGAGCTTGTTTCAAACCATATAAAGATTTCTTCAATCTATATACTTTATTCTCTTGTCCTTTTACTTCAAAACCTAGAGGCTTCTCTACATAAACTTCTTCCTGTAATACACCATTTAGGAAGGCAGATTTTACATCAAGCTGATAGAATTTCCATTTGTGTTGATCTGCTGTGGACAAAATGGTTCTGACAGTGTCTAACCTTGCTATTGGAGCAAATGTTTCACCATAGTCGACACCAAACTGTTGTGAGAATCCTTTGGCAATCAGCCTTGCCTTATATTTCTCAACTTTCCCTTTTTCATTTAGCTTGGTCTTATATACCCATTTTACACAAATTTTTGTTTTGTCTCTTGGGAGATCAGCTAATTCCCAAGTCTAATTTTTCTCTATGGCAGGAATTTCTTGGTTCATTGCTTCGACCCAATGATTTTATTTAACTACTTCTTCAAAATGAGTCAGTTGAGTTGAAAGGATTGCAAACATATTCTGTTGTTCAAATTCATGCTCCTGTTCATATATATCTCTGATACTTCTTGTTTTCTGTCCCTCTTCTGAAGATGTTTGAACACTGGCTGATTCAGTGCTCGATGATGTTCCATTTTCAGAATGTTCTGGTTGTTCTTGAACCTACAATCTTGGAGACTGTGGTGTATAGAAAAGCTGATTTGAAGTTTCATCTACATGGTCAAACCAAGATTTATTTTCGAAAAATTTCACATCTCTGCTTATAATGAACTTTTTTGTAATTGGGTTATAAAGTATATAGGCTTTCGACTGCTCATTTTAACCTACAAATATGCATTTCTCACTTCTATCATCAAGCTTTTTTCTTAGTTTTTCAGGAACATGAGAAAAAGCTACTGATCCAAAGATTCTAAAGTGTGACACATTTACCTTGTTTCCATCCCATGCTTCTTGAGTTATTTTATTTTGTAGGTTGGATGTTGGAGATCTGTTAAGAACATACATTGTTGTCGACACTGCTTCAACCCAATAGTTATTTGTTAACTTCTTCTCCCGTAGCATGCATCTCGCCATGTTCATGATCGATTGATTCTTTCTTTCTGCTACTCCATTTTGCTGTGGAGTGTATCTGGTTGTGTACTGAATTAGGATACCTTGTTGTCGAATTTTTTTTTGAATTAATTTGAGGTGTATTCTCCTCCTCTGTTTTATTTGAGTACTTTTAAGAGTTTTCCACTCTGTTTTTCTTCTTTTTCCTTGAACTCAAGAAATATAGAGAAGGTATCTGTTTTGTTTTTAAAAAAATACACACATATCTTCCTGCTAAAGTCATCAATAAATCTCAGAAAGTGCAAACTACCACCAATGGACAATGTCTGCATTGGACCACATATGTCGGTATGGACAAGTGCCAAAGGCTCTTTCACCCTTGAGGTTGATGAGGGAAAACTATCTCTTTTATGCTTGGACAAGACACAAACTTCATAATTACAGACTTTTTCACTGATAGTAGGTAGACCAATGACTATAGATTTATTTTGAAGCAGATTGAGACTCTTGACTGGAATGTGGCCATATCTAGAATGACATAGATGAGTTTCATCTATTCTTGATATATTTTGGACTAAATATTGGTTGGTATTTTGGCTTCTAAGGGTCAATGGAAACATCCTACTCTTGGTCTTTTCAACTTTCGCTATCAATATTTTATGAGGATATTTGTCATATATATAGTAGGTGTTCTTTTGAAACAATACATCATAGCCATTTTCCATTAATTTTCCTACACTAAGGAGATTATGTTTGAGCTGAGGAACATAATAAACATTAGGGATGTATTTGTTTTGATTCTGCTTAGTAAGAATAGGAACAATACCTTTTCCTTTAGCTTTAATACTTGTACGATCTCCAAGCGTTATCTCTGATGTTATGGAAGCATCTAGAGAAGAAAGAAGTTTCTTGTTTCCTGTCATGTGGTTGCTGCATCCACTGTCGAGCAACCAAAGATCTTCACTCTGTTTGTCTTCTGAGAGATGGAATGAAAGAAACATGGTCTTTGAGGATTATCCTTCACTGTTGGAGAGATTGATATAGCCTCTGTGATGATTTGATTTTTTCTTTCTACAGTTGTGTTCGTAGTGGCCAAACTTCTTACAGTAGTAACATTGAACACTCGATCTGTTCCATGAACTTCCTCTCTGATTTCGGTTTTGTGGAGGTCTCCACTGATATGTTGCATGATGATGATCAGATATGCCATTGCTTTGGCCTCTGCCTTGATTGTTGCCGCCTCTATATCCTCTGCCTCTGCCTTTGTCAAATGAGAGGTGTGATTTGAAGGCTTGTTCTGTGGAATCTTCTGTTAGATTGAGTCTTGTTTCGTGTGCCAAAAATGATCCCGTTAACTATTCTACTGAGAAAGTTTTAAAATCTTTGGATTCCAAAACAGTTGTCACAATCATGTCATATTTCTTTGGTAGACTTTGAAGAAATTGTTCAACAACATTCTGATCTGTAATGGTTTCTCCAATGAGTTTGATCTAATTGGCTATTCCCATGACTCTAGTCATGAAATGATCCACATTCTCAATGTCAGGCATCTTTAGAGTTTCAAACTGAGCTCTCAATGTTTACAATTTAACCGTCTTCAGTGTATCATTTCCTTGATATGCAGCTTGCAAAATATCCCAACATTCTTTTGCTGTTGTCACACCATTTATTTTGTCAAAAATAGAATCATCGACTGAATTTTGTATCCAGCATTTGGCTTTGTGCTCCTTCTTTCTGAGTCCAATAGCTACATTTATCTGATTATTGGTCATGTCCACCCATGCTTCTTGGGTCGGCTCTACATAAGCAATCAGAAGCATGTCCCAACAATCTTGTGCTTGTAAAAAAAATTTCATTCTCAAACTCCAAAATTCATAATTTTTGCCAATTAGATTTGGTGTCTGTGGCAAAGAGCTTGAAGAGGCCATTATTTCTTCAAATGCTAATATGCACCATTTTTTAAAACTCCTCTAAATTTTTAAATCTCTTTTAAAGGCTTAAAAAAAATCCCTTAAAATCCCTCTTTTAAATTTCCTCTTCCAAAAAAAACTTCACCACATGCTCCTTTTTTTTAAATCAATTCATACCAAAAAGAAATTAAAAATCCTTTTTGTTAAAATAGGTTTCTTCCTTTTTTAAAAAATCTTAAAATAAAGCTCTAAAAGTCACGTCCCCTTTTTCCTTTCATAAATTTAAAGTTTTTATTAAAAAAAACTTTAATAAAAACACATTCTTCAAATCATGCACATGAGAATACATTTATGCCACTCATTCTTTTTAAAACCCTTGAGTATGTTGACTTTTAAAATCACTTTGAAGCTTTTTTTTACCTTCATGCATCATGAATTAATTCACGTTAACGCATACACTCCATCGTAAATCCTTAACGCTTTTTTTGCAGACTGGCATGATCCTGAATTAAACAACCGCGAATAAAAACAAAACCATGCAAGTCAAAAAACTGGCACGGGTATGGCTTGTATTCTCGTGCCAATCCTTTGTTTTGGCGCGTTGGCGCGAGTATTGGCCTAACAGTCGTGCCAACCAAATTCTCCTCTCTACTACTCCTTCTTGGCTCTGTTTCTTCTCTCCAGGGAGGCTTATGCAAGCTAGCTCTGATACCATGAAAATAATTGAGAAACTGAAAATTAAAATGGAGCAGAGGATTGCTCATCTCAATTTTACGAAATAGTTAAATAGGGATACATTGGAAACATCAGCAATAAATGACTGGAGTAAAACTGAAGTAAAACTAAACTGCCTATGACACCTAGTAGACAATACATTAAATGTAATGAATCCTAACTGAACCTAATAGACAATGAGATTAATATCTCAAGAGGTGCTTTATAACCCATGCTTGTACCGTAGTCCATTTCTCTCCTTTTACTTTATCTATAGTGAGTATCCATAAAGAATGACGCCTCTCCAATATAATATAAAATCAAAGAAAGCTAATAAAATCTACAATCAATGAAAACTTCTAATATAATCCACAATTCCACCATTAATGGAAAAAAATTCTAAAACAACTCTTAAAATAGGAAAACCATTCCATAACTGTTTACTATTTAAGAGTGGACAAATATAGAAAAAACTCGATGATAATCCATCATCCTACAACTCATCATGTGATAATGAGAAAACATGTGTTCAAACCTGTGATAATGGAGGCTAGGCTAACCCTTCAGTTTTTGTTTCTCCGGCTCACATCAAAACATTGATTACACAATTTCTATTCCTTTCAAAAAAAAAAATATTGGGTGGGACGAATTCAAAAATTTCTAGCGAATTTGAAATCCAAATTTGAAATGTTGTTTAGGGAGGTGACAGGTGACATTGAATGAATATAAGTGACATTGAATGATGGAGGTGACAGGTGACATTGAATGAATGTAGGTGACATTGAATGATGGAGCTGTAATAGTGGTTAATGTTGCTAGAGAGTTAATTATTGGCTTAGTGATTAGTTGTTAATACTTGTCTCAAATTTCAAATGTCTTATGTTATTTAATTATAAAGTTGATGAATTTTTTGTTGAAGATAATGGAGAATCTCCTATTTTAGAGAGAGTTGGTTCACAAGACCTTAGGATAGGAATTGGTTCCTATTTCTTAGGGTACAGTTCTAACTTCCCTAAATCTTGTGTGCTATATAATAGCTGAATTGTATGGAGAATGCATAGCGTTCTGCAGAAGCCAGACTCTCCTGGTTCAGACTCTCTTTTGTAGAGATGACCAGAGGGATTGTTTAATAATCCATTCAAACATCATTTATATCTTGGTATCAGAGCACAGTTGTGCGAGGAGGAGCCTTGCGCTACATGCTTACTTAATTTGTTGCGCCGCAACGGTGTTGAGGAGTGCTCCCTTCCTAGCACTGCCTACAAGAGTAGACCTAAAGGTGTTGCCACTGCCGCTGCATGAACACCACGAGGCCAGAGTTGGGCCAAGAGCCTGCGTGAGGAGCGTTGTTATTTGCTGCTCCTGGAACGCTGCTAGCATGAGAAGGAAGAGAGCTCGTGGAAGAGCTTCTCTTGAGAGGAGCGTGAAGTGGAGCTCTGCTCCTGCGTGAAGTGCCGCTACCAGTGAAAAGAAGAATGTTGCTTCCAATTCCTATGCTGGTTGCCTAAGCATAAAATATCTTCTGCGTGGTGCCAAGTCTATGCTGGCTGCGGTGACCAAACGATGAGGAGGAGCAGAAATCAACCCTGACTCAACCAAACATAACTCAACGCTCGTGAGGAATGAATCAGGCCGGTGCTGATCTAAAGGCCAAGCCTGCGTAATTTGAAAGGAGTGCTACCATCTGGTGGATCCGTGCTCAACACTCCCTAGAGATGTGCTCAACGCTTCGCCTGATCTTTCAACACTCCGCCTGCGTACATTGTGCTGCGTGGAGCATCGCGTCCTCAAAGGAGTTTGATTGGAGGTTCAGTGAGCATGTTGGTGGAGGAACTCGTGTTGCATGGAGTTATGCTGCGTGGAGTCCATAACTCTCCTAGTATATGACCCAAAGAAGAGGAGTCGTGCTGTGTGGGAGTACATCCTCACCTTCTAGAAGAGAAGATCAGCTGCCATCCTCACCAATGCCCAGAGACTGCGCCCGTAAGTCATTCGTTCTCTTAACGATGCTTAAGTTGGTCTTATGTGGTAAATGTGGCATTAAAGCTTAAATTGGGTTTGGTTGCTTTATGCTTGGTGGGACCTCTTATACGTTGAATGTTCTGAGGAGAAAACAACAATGATGTTGAATCTGTTTATGAAGGGCTTGTGCTCATACGATTTTTCATAAAAGAACATGAATTATCTCTTTATGAAGGGAATGTTTTAATAGTTCTTATTGTGAGTGGAGATTTTCTCAAGATTCCTTTAATGGGTGGAGTTCTTTTTAAAAAAAAAAATTCTTTCAAATGGATTATTCTTTAATGTTCTTTTGATGAGAAGAGCATTGAAAAGTACCTTTCAAAAAAACGAGTTTTTTCTTTAAAATGAATTATTGTTGATTTGTTTAACAATAGAGGAATTTTTTGTTTAAAAAGTATCAAAAGAACATTAATAAAATTGTGTCATCAAGATGAGCGATGAATTAATCGAATCATACTTGAATGAGAGTAACAAACTTGATGGCTCCAATTACTCAAATTGGAAATTTAAGATGCAGACAATGTTAGAAGTACATAATGCCTGGACGATTGCAAATGGGGATGAGACGAAGTCAGCAGCAGGAACAACATCAGTCCTAGATTGGGAGAAGAAAGAAGGTAAAGCAAATACGGTGTTGAAGATGTCAGTGAAAGACTGCATCATACCGCATATCAGAGAATGTAAATCATCAAATGAAATCTGGACCGTATTGAAGGATTTGTATGAGATTAGGAATGCAAATCACCTCGTGTTATTGAAGAGAAAGATTCTGTCCATAAAGATGGAGGAGAATGAAATAATTGCTTCCTTCATATCGCGAATCAAAGATCTGAAGAACAAACTGTCAGATATTGGTGAGGTATTTGCAGATGTAGATTTGGTCACGATTACCATGAATGGTATGACTGATGACTACCAAATGTTTATCACTGGGATAAGTGTGAGAGAGAAAATCCCAAAGTTTGAAGAACTTATAGGGATATTAATTCAGGAAGAAGAAAGGAGATTGACTCTGAAACCCCAGAGTGCAGATCTGGCACTAATGGTGAAGAAGAAATTATTCAAAGAAAAAGGAAATTCATCATAGAAAAATGGAGGAAACACTCAGAAAATACCAAACCAAACTCAAAGTATGCATCCGAATAAAAAAAAATCTCTAGTTAAATGTTTTTATTGCGTAAAAATAGGTCATATTGCTAAGGAGTGCAGGAAGAAAAAATGTCATGAAGATCAGCAGAAGCAGAAAAGACATTCAGGTCATTTTGCAAATGATGACTATGTTGAGGACTTTAGATTTTTCATGGCAGATGTAGGTGAGAAGGTCGATGCAGACACCTGGTATGTAGATTCGCGAGCATCCACACATATGATGGGGAACAAACAATGGCTCGAAGATTTTAAAGAAATCAGCAATGGAGTACAAATATACCTTGGTGATGATAGATGTCATGAGATCAAAGGGTACAGGAAAATTTATGTTATTTTACCTAATGGTGATGTTAGATATATTCATAATGTAATGTATGTGCCCAAATTGACAAAAAATCTAATTTTTGTATCCATGATTATAGATCAAGATTTCAAAGTTGAATTTTTTAAATCTTAATGTTATATTAAATATGGCATGAAGACTATTGCTTCAGGAATTCGAACAATAGGTCTGTACAAATTGGATGTGAATACAACACTAGATCAAGCTTTGACAGCATCGAGTTTGACTACAGAAGGGTTGTGGCACCAAAGACTTGGTCATATCAACTACAACGACTTGCTATTACTTCAGAAAAAGGAAATGGTAAGAGATATTCCTATATTTAAACAAGTGCATAATGATTGTGATGTTTGTGCATTAGGAAAGATTCATAGAGAAGAATTCCCTGTTCGAGTAGAAATGAAGAAGAGAGACATACTTGAATTAGTGCACACAGACCTTTGTGGACCCATGCAAACAAGTCATTAGGAGGTGCACTGTATTTTTTACTGTTTGTTGATGACTGCATGAAGTTTTCTTGGGTATATTTCATGAGTAAGAAGAGCCACACCTTTGAATACTTTAAGAAGTTCAGGTATATGATTGAAAAGAAAATAGGGAAGCACATACAAATTCTCCGCTCCGATCAAGGGGGAGAATACAGAAAGGAGGAACTTACCAAGTACTGTAAATACCACGGGATATTACAGCAATTCACAGTACCCCATACTCCTCAGCAGAACGAAGTAGTAGAAAGAAAGAACAAAACATTGGTGGAGTGTGCTAGGAGCATGTTGAAAGGTAAGGATCTTTCGAATGGTTTTTGGGCTGAAGCATTGAATACTGTAGTTTATTTGAAAAATAGGAGTCCTACAAGAATTCTTGAGTTTAAAACTCTTTTTGAAGCATTATATGGATTTAAACCTGCGGTAAAACATCTAAGAGTGTTTGGGTCTAAAGCATTTTCTCACATTCCAAAGGAAGATAGAAGAAAATTAGATTCAAAAGCCATCAAATGTACCTTTGTAGGGTATTGTTCACAATTTAAAGCTTATAGATTATTTAATCCCTCTACTCACAAGATTTTTGTTAGTAGAGATGTCATATTCCATGAGCAGGTTTATGATGAATCTAATAAGTGCAATGAGGAAGGGGATATTCCGTTTTTGGTGGAATAAAGTGAAGAAATAGGTAACATCCAGGATCAGAAGAAAGAGGCAGAAGTAGAGTATCTAGATACAAAAATCAAGCTGAGTCCGTCAAAGGAAAGTCAGAATGGGTTGGAAGCTACACCAACACTCAGAAGATTAGGTAGGTAGGTTCAATTGCCTGCTAGATACAGAGAAAATGCCTTTATAACTAGTATGATGAATGTTGTTGAAGCTACTAGTTATAGAGAATCAAATCAATGCAGTGAATGGAAAACAGCTATGGAACAGGAATATGAATCTATCCTCAAAAATAACACATGGGAGCTATTTCAACTTCGTGATGGGAAACAAACCATAGGGTGTAAATGGTTGTATAAACCCAAGAATAATGCAGATGGAACCATAGATAAATTAAAAGCTAGATTGGTAGCAAAGGGGTATTCACAAAAAGAAGGTATTAACTATGAGGAAACCTTCGCCCCCGTAGCTAAACTAAACACTATTATAATGTTGATTGCTCTAGCTACTAAGAAACATTGGATGATTCACCAACTAGATGTAAAATCTGCATTTTTAAATGAGGAATTGAAAGAAGAGGTCTACTTGGATCAACCTGAGGGGTTTGCTCAGAAAGGGAAAGAAAATTTAGTCTGTAGAATAAATAAGGCTCTATATGGACTAAAACAAGCACCCAGATCATGGTATGAAAAGATTGATTCATTTTTTCTGCAGCATGGTTACAATAGAAGCAAGAACGATCCTAATTTGTATACCATGAAGGATGAAAAGGGGCACATAGTGTTGATTTCTTTGTATGTAGATGATCTAATTATTATAGGTGATGTTGTTGATCTAATCAAAGAAATCAAGCAGCAAATGTCACAGATGTTCGAAATGAAAGACCTTGGTGAATTAAGATATTGTTCGAGTCTCGAGATATGGAGAGATTCAGGACAAAATTTTCTGTCCTAGGGTAAGTATGTTAGAGGTATAGTGGAAAGATTTAGGATGGATCAGTGCAAGGTTGCAACAGTACCACTACAGTATAACATTAAACTTCAGAGTGAGGATGGCTATAAAGAGGCAGATGCAACACTTTATAGGCAACTGGTTGGGAGCCTAATCTACCTAACCACCACTAGACCAGATTTGGCTTATCCAGTCATTTTTCTAAGTCAATACATGTCCGAACCACTTGAGAGTCATTGGAATGAAGCAAAAGGTGTTTTAAGGTATCTACAAGGAACTATAGATTATGGTATTATTTATACTGATTCCTCTGATGTTAGATTGAAAATATTTTCAGATTCTGACTGGGTTGGAAATGTCGATGACCGAAGATCCATCATAGGCTATGTATTTAGCATTGGATCCAGGTGATTACATGGTGTAGTAAGAAACATAACACAATTTCCTTGTCTTCAGCGGAAGCAGAGTATCAAGCCATGTGTGCAACAACATGCGAGGTAGTTTGGTTGCAGAGACTTCTCCAAGACGTCGGGGAAGAATAGAGAGATGCAACAAAAATCAGATGCGACAACCAAAGTTCAATCAAACTTGCTAATAATCTGGTGTTTCACAAGAACACCAAACACATTGATACACAATTCCACTTTGTCAGGGAGAAAGTTCAATAAAAAGAAATTCATCTTGTATATTGTAAAACGTGTGATAATGTTGCAGACATTTTCACTAAGCCTCTTGGCAAAATTAAGTTTGTAATGTTTAGGGAGATGTTAGGCATATTTTTGAACCTCTTCTCCATTAAGGGGGAGTGTTGAAGATAATGGAGAATCTCCTATTTTAGAGAGAGTTGATTCATGAGACCTTAGGATAGGAATTGGTTCTTATTTCTTTTGGTATAGTTCTAACTTCCCTAGATCTTGTGTGTTATATAATAGTTTAATTGTATGGAGAATGCAAAGCATTCTATAGAAGCCAAACTCTTTTGGTTCAGACTCTTTTTCATAGAGCTGACCAGAGGGATTGTTTAATAATCCATTCAAACATCATTTTTATCTATTTTTTTATTTTTCATGCCCTTCATTTTAAGTTCTACCCAAATTAGTGAGTTTTGACCTCCTCTTACCCATAAACTCTCTTTCAAGTGCTCTTGCATCTCAACATTCATTAATCTCCTTGTGAGAGTGTCTTGTTTTTTCCTAAATTAATTAACATAAACATGTTAATTGTTGCAATTTTATTCCATATTAATATCTTTGTTTAGTTCTTTCTCTCTTTTTAAAAATATGGTCTCTTATTTTCAAATTATAAGAACTAAGTTATTTCATTCTCATGTTTATATTATAAAATATTTTCTACATTTTCAAAATAGATTTAAGAATATAAATTTTGTTATCCATATGATAAAATATTATTTATATAATGAAAAATAATTAGACTTTAATTCCATTGATTTTTATATCTTTAAATTTTATATGATTGTGTTGGTATATATATATATATATATATATATATATATATATATATATATATATATATATATATATATATATATATATATATATCACACAAACTACTAGTGTATTATATATACACACACACATACACACACACACACACATATAAATTTTATTATCCATATGATAAAATGTATTTATATAATGAAAAATAATTAGACTTTAATTCCATTGATTTTTTATGTCTTCCATTTTTATATGATTGTAATTTGGTGTATTTATATATATATATATATATATATATATATATATATATATATATATCACACTATAAACTACTAGTGTGATATATATACACACACACACATGAAGAAAAAACTACTAACTCATACTGGATGTTTTCGGCTATATTTCCATCATTTATTCTAATTTTTACTCATCCAAAGCATCATAGGATTCCTTAGAATATGCAGACTCTAGTCTTACTCCAGTTGTATAAAATGTTATGAGATTAAAATCATATTTATTTAATTTCATTGCATTATTTTTGAATTTTCCATGGAAAGTATGCGATGAGCTCTACAAGTAAGCAAAATATAAAGCTTTCTCATTTGATTGCATAGAAACTTTGAAAATTTTATTTGATACCATTTCTTTTGCAATAAAATATATAGATCAATATAAAGCTTTCTTATCTGATTGCATAGAAACTTTGAAAACTTTATCTGATACTATTTCTTTTGAAATAAAGTATATATATATATATATATATATATAACAAGCTGGAAAATGGCTAGTCCTTACCTCTTATTTCAAAATTATATATTATAATCATATGAAATTAAATTTAAATTTCATTTAATCAATAAAATAATTAATTTATAAAACAAATAATGAAATCAACATTAAACTAAAAAACAATTAAATATTATTATTTTATTTTTTTTAAAACCAAATTTTATTAGAAACGCTTCCAACCTTACCTGTATACTCTACCGAGCTTCTAATAATATTTATAACAAGTGAAAGTGCCATATCCAAAATTTTTAACAGTGCAGTTACCACGGGATGAAACAACTAAATTTTCGTTAGCTTCATACCATACCATGTACAATCATAAAGCTCTCTAGCTCAATTAAACGCACAAACCTTAGGGATCCCATTGGGAGTAAGTCCTAGCATTTGATTCACAAGTCAAAAACACCTCAAAATACTTCATTCATTTACTGCAGTGAGAGAAACTATCTATACTATAGATGATTTTAAAGCCTCGGTGGGGTGAGAGTGAGAGTGCCAGTGGGAATGGGATTATATTAGTTTATCAACATTTTAGGAAGTGAGTGTGAGTAAGGTTACTTTAATAAATTTAAAGTTTAGACTGTGCATTAAATACAACTAATATGGATAATATTTTAATCTATCTAAACTTCGAAATGTGAGGTGGTCCAAAATGCATATGACAAGTCCACGCAAATTATCAACATATCAAGTTTGGAACTTAAGATATACAACTTTGAGGTCTATGTCAAACCACAATATAGATGGGTTTGGGATGGTATGAGATGATGAGCATTTTAAAAACTTATAATCATATGTTGTCCTCCTTAACTAGTAAGTTTTGAGTCAAGGCTAGAAATCAGAAAATAAAAAGTATCTTAAAATGTTTGAACACATATTTTTTTGGAAAAAATTTAGTTGAAAAACAAAGAAATTTAAAGGGAAAACAATAGAATTCGAATTCTGATGGAAAAAAATAGAAAGGGATACGAGTGCACTTGTGTTTGGAAGCAATATTGTGGCTTCATCATTAATATGAAAAGCACAATCCAATAGAATAATAATATTAATATTTACCAAAATACCAGTGCATCAAATAGAGAGAATAATGCCATTGCAAAATCAATACAAAATGTATTTGTTAGAGTACCAGAATTTTAACTCGGGCAGAGGCCGAATGAATGACCTGAATGTTGTAATTTCTATGTTAGGTCCCTATATTACTAGTATAGTCCCTTATTGTTTTTAGTGTAACCCCCTTATTGTCATTATTGTACCCTTGTAACCCCCATATTGCTATTATTGTGCCCTTAAATTATTATTGTTAGGTTGACTAGGATTCCATTGTGGCCCCATGGACTCCTATATATAGAAAGGAGGTTTTGTAATTTGAATCATCCAAGAATTTTTCATTCATGTAATGTATTGGAGGTTTCCCCCTCGAATTCGCTTATTTATAAGACGTTGATATCTCTTTTCTTCTCTTTTTGGAGTTGGTTTCACAACATTTGGTATCAGAGCTTTGAGATTCTAGGGTTTCACTGCTCCAAACAGGTCATTGTGGCATTTTCTCTATACCATTTTTTCTACGAAGGTTAAAAATATGAAATTTTTAGAGTGCGAAGCCAAAATCCTAAGGAACATTATCACAAAATTTCAGAGCTTGGTTCACAAATTTTTTGGAGATATGATCTGTGCAAGTTAGGTCATTTTGCAGGCTCCTGAATTTAACCTAAACAGGTCATCGTGGTATTTTCGTAATAACATTTTTTCTATGAAGGTTTAGAAGCTGAAGCTGCAATCTTGAGGAACATCATCAAAAAATTTCAAATATTTTTTCACAATATTTTCAGAGATATGATCTGTGGACGTTAGGGCATTTTTTTTCATCTCAAAGAGGTGATCGTGGAAAAATATTCATAGCTCTCTCTCTGAGCATCGGATTGGAATGTTGTAAAAAATGGCTAAGTGTACATGGAATTTATTTTTCGATCTATCAATTTTAGAGCCAAAGGAGGAAACAGTGACACGTGGCAAGTTGTACAAGTTCACTCTACTGAACCAGTCCAAAATTGCGTCATTGTGGGAGATTGGACATAAATTTTCCTTGAAGAATCAAAATCAGATCAGACCTATGGCATTTAAAATAAGCTTCAGAGGGCTACTACAGTGCTGAGTTTCAGATATTGAGGATCCGCAATTATAGAGATAATTCAATTTCAATATCGAGCTCCTCAAAAGCAAGTAAAAGGTGTGTATTTTTTTTCCAAATTTCATAAGTCTTGTTTGAAGAATCAAATTGAATTGATTCCAAGGGCATATTGTAGAATAGATATTAGTATTGGATTCTAAAATGGCCCTAAAAAGAATTCAACACCCATTAAGCCTTTAGAAAGCTCTACTATGACTCATGAAGACGAAGAATGGCAACATGACATATCAAAATTACAAGAGAAAGTGCAACAAATTTCGCTCTCGCAAAGAGCAACAAAAAATGACATGGAACTTTTGAAGAAAGGCATGGAAAATAATATGGATGGTTTGAAGAAAGGTGTGGAATCTAAGATGGATGGTTTGAAGCATGGCATGGAATCTAAGATAGATGGCATGGAAGCTGGAATGGAATCTAAGATGGATGACATGGAAGCTAAGATCGATGAGAAAATGGAAAACATGAAGAATGATCTAAAATAAGACATGGAAGTTTTGACAAAGTTGATACAAGAAATTTTTCCTAATGGTGAAAAGATAGTAGAGGAAAATCATGATGAGAAAAAAATAAACGTTAATCGTGATTTCATAAAATCTAATGTTGGCGAGAAGAACCACCATATTCCAAAAAATGATATGAGGAAGTTTGATGGAAAGGATCCTATAACATGGATACTACAGATGGAGCAATATTTTGATCTCCATAATGTGCAAAACACACAAAAGGTACGCATTGAAACTTTACATTTAGAAAAAAATACATTTGTATGGTGTCGATGGCTTTGCTCCCGTAAAAAAATTGTCACTTGGTCAATTTTTATGAAGGAAATGATAGCACATTATGAGGATACAAAGAGCAACACCTTGTTTAGCCAATTGATAAATCTCAAACAAAAGGTTTTAATGGGGGAGCACATTGAGGAATTCCAAAAAATGAATATAAGAGTAACTGATATTCCAGAGGAGCACATGATTGATCTCTTCATAGGTACTTTAAAGGATAACATCCAACATGAAGTTCATGTTTTGGAACCTGATTCATTGGAGAAGGCATTCAGGTTGGCAAGAAAAATTGAATGTAAAATTATGGCGACAAGGAAGCCTACCACTCACTTCTATAAAGAGGGAAGTGTTGCTACTCCTAGATTTCCACAATCTACAAGGTTGACACCACAAAAATTGGAAGAAAAAAGAGAAAAAGGGCTTTGCTACAGTTGTGATAGAAAATACACTAAAGGTAATAAGTGTGCTGAGAAGAAATTATTTTACATAGATTGTGCAGAGGAAGAATAAAATGAACAAGAAGAGGATATACACCATGAACCAACCCAAGAAGAGGAAGAAATGATTCTGACTATATCGTGTAATGCATTGGCAGGAATTACCACTCCTCAAACTCTCAAGATAGAAGGCCATATCAAGAAGAAAAAGGTAATAATGTTGATTGATTCAGGTAGTACCCATAATTTTATTTATTGTAAGGTAGCCAAGGAATTGACACTACAAGAAAAAAGGACATTGGTGAGGGGCATGCTTATGATGGACCCTTAAGGTCTGTCGCTAATGTCACATATGGTGATGGTCCTTAAAAAAACGTCACTGTAAGTGTATATAGTGATGGTCCTTTAAGGTTCGTCACCAAAGCCATTTTCAATGACACTTTTGGTGAGGGTCATTAAAGGGCCATCACTAACTCTCTCTTTGGTGACACTTCTAGTGATGAATTTTTAATGACCCTCACCAATTCTCTTTTTGTTACTTTTGGTGACGGTCAAAAAATGTCCGTCATCATTGATCATTCCAATGAGTTTTTGATGACGGTATGTTCTTGTTAATATATTTTTTTGTCAAAAGATAATGATTTAAGACCATTATTGTGTAGTATTTTTTATAATATGTCCAAGGCCATAGTGGTTAGATTCTATCAAATTTTTAAGAAATAATTAGTGTGTATAATTTCCCTCAAGTAATGACTAGTCGACTAAAGTTTTCCTATGAGTCAACACATGATTCATATCTATTAAGTTTATTATCTAGAAAATTCCCTTTAGATAAAGTTCCACTAGTGTGTGTAGGAAATATGTTATTTAATACATAATCAAGCTCTGACAATTCTATTAATGAGAAATACCTAACACTCCTCAATAATATGGGAACACCTTAAATTAATGCTTTGGCACACAATAACATTTCTTAGCACCTTGCGTGTCTTGGAACATCATTGTACCTAGAACATATTGTCATGACAGTGACACCCAAGCACATGGTGGCATGTGCTAACACAACATGTAACTCTCCTAGCATGTGTTGGCATGCATGTAGTCCCTAACATGCCCTGGAACACCTTGGTTGAGTGCATTGACATACATTAACACTTGGCACACAATGCCACTTGGCATCTATTAGGACCTATTATTAGTGTAACTAGCATTCCCCTTTTGTAAAAGATAAAGTCCCGACTTATTAACCCTCTTATAGGTTCTTCCTTTTGTTTCCTTGACACATATTTACCTATTACCTCGGCAAGTTGCACATCCTTAGCACCTGGCATGTATTGGAATATATTGGCACTATAAATTGGCACATATAATTAGCACAACGTTGAACTCCCAAGCACACTTTGGGAATTCTTGACATGCCTTGGTATTCCCTAGAATGCCTTACCAATTCTTAGCATACCTTGTCACTCACTCGTGGGCATGACAACTAGCACTCATTAACAGTAGTCCTTGGCACATGTTCCTCATATTCAATAACTTCCATGAATTTTTACCTAGTGCTCCCTTAATGTTTTTCCCTAGTACTCCTTAACACTCCTCAATATGCGTTAGCAATCTCTAGCACACCTTATCACTATTCAACATGTCCTTCCACTTCATAACATGCATAACACTCCCTGACACATATTGGTGCTTGGAACATGTTGGTGCTTGGAAAGTATTAGCATCTATGGAATATGTTGATATGCCTTGGTATGATTTGGAATGGTTTAATATTAAATTTATTTGAGATCAATTGTTGGAAAGTAGATGAGAAGCAACTAAGGAAGACTTGGAACCTATTGCTGCCTAGTGTTGGTGTTCCTAGCATGCCCCTATTGGAAAAGGTAAATTGATGACTTATTAACCATTTTATGTGTTCATTTCCTTGTAGTTTAACTTGTTTCTCCCTTTTTTGCCTTGACAGTCCCTGACACGCATTGACACACCCTTGCACATCTTGGCACGCCTTGTCACTCGACACATATTAGTATGTTTGACATGCCTTAGCACTATTTGGCACATCTTAGTATTCCATAGCATGCCTTGGCACTCATGTCCTCACAACTAGCATTTACATTTTTTCACGACTTGGGAACCCAATCAAGTCCTTGGCTACTGCAATTTACGTGACAATATTGGTCTTCTTCAACCGCAACAACTTGACCAATTGCACCTACTACAAGTAGATTGTGCCTTGTTCACCTAAGAAATGCATATAAATCATCGTATGCCACTAATTTCCAAGCTCAACTTGTCCCACTTAACTAGTTACCAAGACAAGGATCACATGATCAAGCCATGGGCATAAAACAACTAAGAAACATAGATTACACATGCAATATTTCACATGTATGTTCAGTTTATATAAATAGTAGAACATTAACTGAGAGTTTGCAAAAACCTCAAGATGCACAAGGCACACAAGATATAAGTCGACACAAGGTGAGTGCCCCAAAAATTATACAAAAAAATGTACAATATGCAATTATCTAGAATAGTTTAAAATATGAGCATGTAGCCAAAGTGTTCCACATCTCATATAAAAAAATAGATAAAGGCAAAACAATGTTGTGCCTAGCAAAAAGTGATCTCCCTTTGTCTAAAACTAGTGCTATGTCGAGCCCCATATAACAACCGTAGGCCTACCTCCTGTAAATCCTATTTTGAACTTCTCCTAACACACTTCGTCCTTAGCATACTTGAATTTGCTGACACTCCCCGACACACACTCTTATTTGTTCCTTTCCATGCATTTTGACCTAGTTATCCCTTGATATGCCCTGACACTCCCTAACACTCTTGATAATTCATTTACATTGTCCAGCATGTGTTAGAACGACTTTTCATTATTTTGGATGCCCTAACCCTCCCTAGCTATGATTCCCTCACAACTACCCTTACTTAATTTGAAACTTGGGAACCCAACCAAGCCCTCGCTCGACTACAAGAGCTTGACCAAGTTACTGTTACTACAACTAGACTATGTTGTTTAATTATGTAGCTTAGGAGGTAATCAACAGGCCTATTCAGATGGGTTTGTGTGAGTTTGGTCACAAAAGGCTTTATGGGCAAAGAAGCCAAGCAAAGGTATTTTTGATCCAAGATGGGGTTTAAAATCTAAAAGAAAATTAAAAAGGAAATTTAATATTTCCTAAGGTCTAAGTGGATAAAACCCATAAGTTCTAGAGGGTTCATAAGGGGTCTAGGAAAAACTATTTAAGGAGGCCTTAGGATGAAGGAAAGAACATAAAGTGAGAAGTGTCTCATTTGATCAAGGGGGCGAAAAGAGATGTAGTCCTAAAGTAGGTCGAGTACAAGGGCCATGTAAGTGCTGCTAAAGGGAGGTCATGATCATCCTCCAAGAGCAAGATCATCATGTGAGGGCTCACAAGAATTTTGCATACCTTAATGGTCGGTTCAAGCTAGGAAGTAGGATGACATATTGTTGGTTCTCTTATCACAAATCGAGCTTAAGAGATGTTTCTCATGAGAATCTGGGCATGTGATTTCAATGGTGTCTTTGTTTGAATGCCACATAAAATTCTGAAATGTTGAAATATGAAACAAGAAACAGTGAAATTGGAAACCAAAAAGGAAAAAAAAATTCACCCACATTGGTGAGGAATTTTGATGCACCAGGAGTGAGGAATGTGGGGCATCTAATTTATTTTTCCCTTCAATAAATTGTTATTTCATCTCATAACAACTTGTGTCAGTTAACTAAGTCATGATGATTGAGTTAGCTCAAGAAATTAGAGTTGAGGGTCTAAGATGAGGAATATAGAGGGATTCTAATATTTTCGAGGTCCATTTGTAGTTGATGCATTAGTGGGGTGTAGGTGTGAATTAGTTAACTCAATTAAATGAGTTAAAATCAGTTTAAATAGTTCTAATTGAGTGATGAGCTAGTGAGAGGTCCAGTGAATTAAATTATATTTAATTCACAATGAGTGACCAATCAAATAGCTGATAATTCACTATTAATATCTACATGCATGCCAATTTCGAGGAAGACATAGTTCAGACAGAGGTTAATGGGAACATAACTATCAGTTGTATTTAGAGAAAATTTCACATGTGAAATTATAAATTCATTGGGATTCCATGATGGATTGCGCAATCAAGGAAGACTTTTTTTCCTAATTAATAGGGATTTAATTCCCTAGGAATTTCCCGAGCAAGGCAGGCTGAAGTAAGGCTGAGAATTGGCTAAGTACTAGACTGAGTTTGCCTAGATTAGCGGGAGATAATTGGCAGAGTGCTGGAGAATATAATGAGGGATTAAGCATTGTATTTTTTCAGGATTCCTTGACTTAATACATAATAGAGATAGAGGGGTTTTGAGCAGTTACTTTCCCCAGATATATCTTGTGTTGTGCGACTGATAATTTATTTCTCTTACTTATATGTTATTGTGCGATTGTGTTTTGTTTCCGCAAATTGTAGGAAGGATTCAATATTTTGTTTTAGTCCATGATAAGATCAGATTGAATCTCATTGGTTATATTTTCTACATGGTATCAGAGCAGGAATTTTTTTGGCAGAAATTTTGCAAAGAATATCTAAAAATTTTGGTGTAAAATTTTAAAAAAATAGCATATTTGGATTCCTTGCGAAAAACTACCCAAATGGAAAAACAAAATCGGTCAAATCGGAGCTCGGATGAGGGAGATATCGTCGATTTAAAATCAACTCTCTTTTAGAAACTTTTGTAATAGAAGAACAATTACAATGTGTGCGAGTCAAGAACCTATATGCATTTGAGGTACCGGATGCATGCAAATATTTGAGGAGCAAAGCAGAGGTTAGAGACTTGGACCACTATCCAATAAAAACATTAAACATTTAACATAAAATATCACATGCCAAATGTAGATTGAAACCATTCAAAACTTGAGTTTTAAAAACTTTTTGATTATATCATGTAACATTACTTCACATGCCATGCCAATTATAGTTCAACTATCGAATAAAAACATTTAACATTATATCACATGCCAAATATAGATTCAAACCATCCAAAACTTAACTTTTAAATTAACAAAAAATTATAGATCACAACATTACTTCACATACCAAATGTACTTCAAGCATCCAAAACTTAAATTTTAAAAACAAAACAAATTATAACACATCATTACATAACATGCCAAATGTAGTTCAGAAGTAAAACATTAATTTATAGATGACAACATTACTAGTAGTTCAATTATCCAAAACTTAACTTTTTGGAACAAAACAAATTATATTGACACTGTAATAAAATATGTCCAAAAATTGTAGATCTCACAAGTATCATGTATCAAGTTATATATATATATATATGACAATGCATGTCTAGATAATATATAAAAAAGTAAATTTAAGACTATCTAAATCTTAAAATAAAATATAGAAATCAATTCCATCAAATAGAGATGGATGTAGTGTCTTTCCTATCAGAGTCTCAATTCGCGCACTATCATGCAAAGCATGGGAAACATGTACACAATGCACATGTATAAACATTAAAATTTGATGTTTTAAAATGAGTGAGAATATATATAGAACTTCATGTAAAAAAAAAAATGAAAAAAAAATCATGCAATACCTCATTAGGTTCCCTCTCCATTTGTTCACTTGCTACAAGTTCCCCCATGGGAACATACACCAATAATGGTAACACCCAATATATATATATATATATATATATATATATATATATATATATAATTCAGATGAAAATGCATGTATACATATATAAACTTATATTCAATAATATTAAAAAAAAGTTAGACAACTTGTTCAAATGGTTGAAATGGTGTGAATGTTCCTATATTCATCGCTAGAGTCCGTGGATTAAATAAATCTTCTATAGGAACCTAAAATTCAAAATTTTAAAAGTATAAAATAACTCAAGATCAAGATCTCAATTTATAATAAAACTTAAATAAATAACAATTTATAAATTATAACTAAATTAAACACACACACACACATACACACACACACACACACACATATATATATATATATATATATATATATATATATTCAAAAGTGAAAGATTGAATACTTCTGCAAGTGAATTTGGGACATCTCCTAAGAGAGGCTCCAAATGAAAATCTGCAAGAACCTAAAATTAAAAAAATTTAAAATAACTCAAGATATAGATATATATATCTCAATTTTTAATTGAACTTTTTGAGGTGGAATATATATATATATATATATATATATATATATATATATATATATATATATATATATATATATATATATATATATATATATATAACTTAAACATAAATTTTAAAGTGAAAAAATTGTCCGCCGCATGGATGTGGCACATCTCTAAGGAAGTAAATTACATCTCAAGAAGAAGAAGAGTGCCGCCATCCCAAAAATATGGACGGAATGAATATCTTAAAACATTTTATCATTATATATACACATGTACATGTGCACCTGATTATTTATTTTAAGAAATATCACTTAAAAAACACTAACATTTGCCAACATATCTTGATGGTGGTTATCTGCATTATTTTGAACGGAAGGTCACGAGCATTAGAGTATTAACATTTTCATCATTCATCATGCGTGAAAACTGCAAATGGCGTTTTAACATATAATGATACATTTTTGTTAGATTAATGTACATACAAATAAATGTATACATGTACATATACATGTATTTATTACAAATTGTACACATGTGTTAAAATAATTGAACTCTAAGGTCATTAACACATATCGTTCTCGTGCCCTCTTCCTCATGAAGAATTAATTCTTGCCAACCATTGCGAAAATTATTTTCATATATTCGGAGATCTTCAACATTCATGTTGTCAATCTCTTCATCTGTACAATACACAAAAATTTCACGTGCATTCTCACGTGCTCTTTGTCGATTTAGACAAACATTGACTCCACCCAATCTGATGTAAACATTATCGATCATGACATCCCTTGCTTCTTGACTTATTTGAGAAGTCTCATCCATCTCTGACCGCATAGTTTAGACCCGAAAAGGTCGACTCACCAACGGCGGCTCAGGGCGAGGCAACTCCACATCTCGCTTAGCACCCTTATGGTCATACAATCGACCTTCCCCCGGACTAAAAAATTATGATGGAAGGTCATTGTAATTGGGTTTCATTTTCAAAAAAAAATCTGCGTAAAACAATTGTGTAAAATAAATAGGAACCTCGTCGTTCTATGGGATCCTTCCATAGGCCGCAAGGTGCCTATCATACAAATAGTGAGCTATATCGGGGTGCTTGAAATATTGCACCTTCAACATTTTTCTTTTTGGCCCTTCCTTGAAATTAAACATTGACTTCGTCATATCTTTTGTAACTCTTTGTTTTACATCCTCCCATTTATCGGGACCCATTACTGTTTCCTTTCTCTTTCTCTGAGTTCTACAAATGTATTAGTCATTGGCCCAATTTTTTTGTACACATTTACTATCACTAGTAAAAAATGATGAAATTAATGACTAGGTGACAAAAAATGTTAGTCACTAAATGATTTCAAGTGAATTACTACTAAATTTGAGCAATTTTAAGTGACCGAACTAAAAATGACTAACTTAAATGACTAATTTAGTCTTGGAATAAAATATACAACTAGATAATAAGTGACTAAACTAAAACGACTAACTTAAATGACTAATTTAGTCTAGGGATAAATTATATGACTAGATAATAAGTGACTAAAGTAAAAACGACTAACTTAAATGACCAATTTAGTCTAGCATTAAAATATATGACTAGACAATAAGTGAGAAAATTAATAATGATGAATGTAAATGAATATTATAGTCCAAGAATACAAATATGGCGCCCAAATAACAAGTACAACAGGTATATGAATTAGTCATTCATGTCAGTAATTTTTAATTGTGTCACTCCATATATGGAAAATTTCAATATAGGTGTCTCTGAATCCATTTCTAGTGTTAAAATTTAGAGAGAAGGAGGTCTATGAATTTACAATGTTAAAATTATGAATACCCTTTTGTCTCTAAAGTTTAACAGTGCAGACATATTCATCTACAATTAACATAATTGCATGTATCATCTATCAACTTTACACTAATGCCTTCATTATAATTTTAGTAAGGGTAATATTAATTAGTTAGCCAAATTAATATTTATATTTATCTTTAATATTTGGCCATAAAGTTTAATTTTTAAACTTCATTGATTTATGTTAAAAGTGTGAATTGTTTTAAATCTAAGGTTAAATCTTCATATTTACAATCAATAAATAGATTAATGTAACATTTCTTATGTTAAGCATGTGATTTCATTTAAATCTAGTATTAAATCGTCATATTTACATTGGATAAATACTAAATAGATAAACCTAAAATATATATTTATAGACCTATTTAGTAAATAGGTATGAAAAATTAGTAATTTAAGTATGAAACTTAATTAATTTTTTTAATGATGTATGAACCTTTGTTTTTTTGTAAGTCAATGTTATATTCATGTAGGAAAAAAGGATTACATATAGCCAGTTACAAAATAGGTGGTCTCACCTCAACTTGGTCTGTTGACAAAAATTTGCACCAGATGCAAAAAAATACAAAAGAGGGACTAGGCACATTGTCCATAAACGGTTGGGCCAGAGGCACCAAAAAACATATAAAACATAAATAACACCAAATAGCATAATAGTAATCCAAAGTGATAGATGCAGGGTTGTATGGGGTTGTTCCCAGATGTGGTGGAGGATAGAAGTCACACTGACCATGCCCTTCAAAGTGCGCCAACCAAGTCTCCAAATTTTCTACATTTTTCAATGAGTTGATTTTTGCCTCACCAAACCACTACTAGTCGGTGAGACTTAGCACTGTAAATAGTGCATTCGGTCCAATGCTTCCATCAGCTCTACATGCTCCTCATGAAAAAATATCTCATTTGTGTCCACACTTTCTATCAGGTTGTTGATAAGTGCACGACAGTTCTATAGGCAACAATTTTGGGCCCCTCATTTACCTCAAATCAATCAAACTCGTGATTTTGCTTGCCACCATAGCCTCCTCCACCCCGACGAATCTAATTTTCAACCCTCAAAGCCCCACCTCTGCTATCCCCTTGCTTACCCCCTCCATGACCCCCATGCACACCCACACTAGCGAGTCACGCATGCCCCCACATTCTTTCCACCCTGGCGTGGAGCCACCATGATTATTTCTGAGTCTGCTACCCCCACAAGGCCATGGATGACAAGGGAGGGAGAACACCCACACCACACCAGGGGCTTCATAATTCGCTAAGGTCGAGGAACCTTGTCGTGTGCAGAGTCCAGAGACCAGGCCCCCCATTATAGAAAATAAACACCACTAGAAAAGGAGCCAAATGTCGTCTCCCACCACCACAGGGAAGAACATATACACTTCCCACTGCCAGATGACTTTGGTACATTGATAGAGGAAACCAAATATGTATGATAGCCAATGTCTGAAGAATTCCATTTCTGATCTATCCAGATTTATTTGTCAAATACTCATAATTCCCTTTAACTCGACATGGTGCCAGGTTTATGTACCCAAGCTCACACAGTGGACCAGAGACAAGATAAAAACCCCTGCAATGTCACCATCTTAGAGCTCGAAGGTGTGACCATGAATTGGAGACAAGATAAAAACCCCTGCAACATCACCATCTTAGAGCTCGAAGGCATGACCTGCGATAATGAGAGGATTTTCAAGCTTAGCATTATGGGATTTGGCCTTGACATAACAATCTTTCCTTTTTTATTCAACTCCACCAATTTAGATTCCCTCGACTTGTTGGAAAACTGTTTGACTGGCCAGATACCAATGAATCTCCAATATATGGTCAATGCAATCTAATTCCCTTATTGTGAATCCTCTATTGTTATCTAAATAGCAGGCTCACGAGAAAACTGGAAGACTTTGGACATTCAAAGATTGGATCCAAAGGTAGTTTTGGCCCTTGGGTACCTTGATCCTGAATACTTCAAAAGGCAGCAACTGGTAGAGAAATATGATGTGTATTCTTTTGGAGTAGTGTTACTGGGGTTCTTGTGTGCAAGGGAAATGCACTAGCAGAAAAAGGGAAAGCTTGAAAAAATCATTGACCCTCACCTTGTTGGGACCATCAACCCTGGTTCTTTGAAAATGTTTAGGGAGACTACCAAAAAGTTCTTGGAAGAGATGGGCTTCGACAAGCCTTCCATGGGAGATGTTCTATGGAACTTGGAATATACATTTCAACTCCAGGATATATCAATGTAAAATGATCTAGATGAGAATAATACAAATCATATTGCAGATGTTCCTTTGCACTACCCAGATCCTAAGCCTTTTGGTTCAAGTTCAGTATGACTTCAAGTCTTGGACAAAAGTTCTCAATTTATAGATTTCATTAATGAGCATCTGGAAGTTTGGAGTTCTCAACATCCCACAAAGGGATAATTATGAGAATTTACCTATTGTTTCGAACATGTTCTCCTTCAGTGGATATGACACATAACGGATCCATACCTTGGTGCAAAATTTCCTTACCTCAGGATGTTTGCACAAGATTCAGGGCAAAGTGAACACACAACACTAGTGGCTTTGGTTTGGGAGGAGAGCTACAAGCATGTAGAAGAGATTGAGGGCACATGCATTATATTCCTTTTAACTGCTAAGAGCCTGAGACTTTTTATACTAGCGTAATTGGATGAGGTGTTGGTGAATCCTCATGGGAGGTGATCAAAAAACAAAACTCCTTTTCCATGTTCCAAATTTACCAAATTAGCACATGTAGACAGAACATTGGTGAGTGTGAAATGGTTAGGTTTGGTACTTGTTTTTTTCATATCACATTAAAAATCTAGTGCCTCCTCGTGAAATCCTCTGCTCGTATAATCAACCAACATTACAGATGATTACACCACATTTAGTTTAATCGAACAAGATGGTGGCATTGGTTTTGAGTTTCAAGGAATTTGGGAAAATATGTTTTTTATGACCCCATTTTCATAATATACCTTGGAGATTTGGTTAATTTTAAATTAAAACCTTCCACTACCCAAGAATAACCCAAGGGAGTAGGAGGGTTTGTTACACTACTCATGGTTAAGGCCACTCTCCTTCGATAAGGTTAAATAATTACACTTCAATGCTAAGTGAGGGCCTCACAATACAACAAATAGGGCCATGTAAAACACGCATAACAAAAAAAGGAGCCCTACCTTTAGTTCTTCCCTTCTCCAATTATGCCTTATGTTCTTTAGTAAAAAAAAAATTCAGAATTATTTCAGGTCCCCGAACTTGGTGAAACCCCTCATTGATTGCCAATCCCCATTCACTTCAGTGTTTACCTCCACACCAAGTGCCCCTAACTCAAGAGGCTTCATATTTCCTTCCACTGCACATCACTTCCTTACACTCAAGTGTGGAAATGTTATGTGCACCCAATTCACAGGTTACAATGCTTCTATGGTAAACAATTCTCCATGGTTCTCCTCTTGTTCCCTTTGCATTATTCTTTAATCTTCACTTTCTCTCTATTTTTTCCCAAAATTCTTCTATTTCCTCTTCCTTATTCCTCAATTTTCTCCCTTGATTAATGAATTTAGTTAAATAAATTTTTTTCCCAATCCTCTCACAACTTTCCCTCAATGAAGTTTCTCTCCTAAATGTCGAGATTCATATAGATTTCCCCCTTCAATTTCAACAATACATACATTTGAAATAATATTTACATCATGATAAAGTGTGACATGATTCCCATACTGATTATTAAATATTAATAATCTTAATTATATTTACAAAATTAATGGTTTAAAAAAGATACCTTAGAGCCTTTCTAATAGAAAAAGTTTGAAAATTACCCCAAAAAAAAAACCAACACACACCATATGATAGAAACCAACATGCACCTTGGAAGAAAACACTAAATATTTTATATATTGTTTAACTTCAAAGTAAATAATATATATCATGGCTATATAATATAAAATGCTTTGTTGCTTGTGTATTGATAACTCACTCTATAGAATTTAAAAAAATAACATTTCTGACTTTCTTCCACTCTATGAAGACATGTTTGGCTACTTTAAAAGAAATTTAAAAGAAACTCATATCATTAGAAGACACCACTTTGTGATGGCTGCATTAATTTCATTTAAAATAAATTAGCGGGAAGTGAGCGGTTTAGCAATTTTCTTTGGTGGAGACGATTTGAACTTTGGTGGAGAAGAATTGAATTTTTTGAATTGTAATTGGTGCCAACTTCCCTCCAAAATTTTTCCACCCCTCCAATATCTGCAGTCTCCTTCACACAGCTACCCTCTTCTTTCATTCAATTCCTCGCAGCTTTCTGCCGCCAATGGAAAAACTCCCCAGGCTTACCTGCAGCGGGTCTCAAAAGCTGCTATGGGAAACGGGAAAAATCGTTGCCAAATCGCTTACAAAGGCTCAACAATGGCAGATACAGGAGGAAGACAAATTTTCTGACCCTTAGTCAAAGAAATAAGAGAACCCACTAAAATGGCACCGAACTCCTCACGAACAGGTGCCCTTATTCTCCTGCAGAAAGCACGAAGAAACTATCAGATGAGAATACTCTGCTCAGATCTCAATATCGTGGTGGCATTGCCCTTGACTCCTCCTTCAAGTTCATAGTCTGAAATTTCCAAAACTGTTTCAGAAATTTCGTATTCTGAAACCCTTAATAGTGTGAAACTAAAAATGAGATCTATGTAAGAGTTTCTGGCTTGAGAGAAGGGCAAGGTTTGTTTCGAGAGTACCCTTTTCATCATAGAAATAGTGGACCCTATAAAATGGTGGGGTTTGTTCAGAGAGCACCCTTTTCATCATAGAAACACTGGACCCTGTAAAATGTTTCAACCCGATTATTTTGGACACGTATTTTTTTATTATTTCTGGAGTGGGGTTTTAACGAGTTTGCATTGATGTGTAGACACTTTCTCCAAGTTTTCAGTTGAATTTATTGCAAGCCTCAAATATCAGTAGCTGTAAAATAATGTTTTCATTTTGCACTGAAATGCTGAAGGATATTGCAAGTAAGAAATGGATTTAAATTTTACATTCAAATTGTTTTCCATTTTTTTATATTTAGTTCGGATATCGCTAGCCACTTATGTTGTTGTCCGGTTCTGCTGATTTCTCTTGTGCTACAACTTGTGAAACCCGTTGTGAGTAAAATTTGTTGCTACAATTTCTCCCATTTCCATTCTTCCCTTTGTGCTACGATGTATCCTCCCTCCATCTCTGCACAATGACGCGTGACTTATACCATTCTTATGCAATGCATCCAAATCCCTCTATCTATGCCATGGAGCCACATCAAATAACAATGTGTATTGTTGTAACACATCCTTCCTCAGTGTAGCTTGTCCCAATATCCCGTGAAACCATGCAACGATCTGCCTTAGCCCATGCAGTGCAATGTGATTTTTCATTTTTCTTCCTCTAACATTATTTGTCATGATGAATATTTTTTTAGATGTCAAGTACCATAGATTTCGAGTGTATCAACATATTCTCATCAATGGGTGATATGGCTCCACCCATAAAGAAAAAACTGTACCAGGAGATTGCAAAATATAGTGAAGGAGGTGCGGTTGAAATTGCTATAATCTTAGTTCCCATATATACAGACACAATTTGCTACATAGACAGACTGATTTGAATGACTTGTTCTGATATATGTCAATCGTTTTCTCAAAAACTCATGGTTCCACAAAGTAGAAGAATACGATGTTGTTCCACAATGTGTCAAAACTATTGAATGGATAATTACGTCCCTAAATACAAATGATATGATTGTTCGAGATTAAGCTTGAGAAACCTAAAATCTTGTCGGAGTCAACGATTAAGATATATCAGAACATTTCTTGTTTTGATATAACAATTTAGATAGGGAATGCTTGTTCAAGATTGAACAAAGTGAATGGAAATCAGATCTAGTTTATGGTGACGGTTGCCCAAACAAGGAGCCTATTTACGTTGAACATATTAACCTTGAACACTATGAGAGTCAAATGGAGTTTTTCTCCATTGATAAGTATTTGAGCAGAGAAATATTCTCCACTGAACATGTTAAGCTTGAAGAAAGTCAATTAGATTTAGTTCTTGCTGATGGTTTGAGAAGCCAGCCTTTTTCCATTAAACATGTTAAGCTCGAGCAACCTGAAAGCCAGTCAGAGTCAATCCCAAGTGACAGAGGTCAAGGTTGGGGATTTTTTCTCATTGAACATATCAAGCCGGAGAAAAATGAAATTAAACCAGTCTCAACTTCCAATGATCAAGGTCTCAGTGGGGATTCTTTGTTAATTGAGCATGGTTAGTTTGAGCAACATGGATCCTAGTCATAACCATCCCCATTTCTCTTCTACACCAGCCCTCTGATGACCTTGAAAAGAATGTTGTAGCTCAGTATTCTAACCTCGAACAACCATTAAACATTCATCTTCAAGAAAGTTACTGGCCCTATTTTTTAGGAATGCTAACACCCTGCAATTAGAGAAATTTTCTTTCCCACAACACATATATGACAACTAAATTTAGCACTAAGAGCGGTTAAAAACATAATCCCCTCCCCTGTGCTTAAAGTTTTCCCATTAAATAGACCATCCTATGCGAGTTAAGTCAAACGCTGAGAGAACCATTTTGACACAGAATTGCAGGGTTTTTGTTTTGTTTTTCTCAATTTGGGTGCGAGAATTTCCTAAAACTAGTTTTTGTTTTATTTTTCGCAATTTCGGTGAGAGAATTTCCTGAAACTAACACCAATTTCAACAGAATTGAAAGGAAAAATATCCCCCAAAATGGTTTTCGAGAAGGGCACTAGCTCGACACATTCTCTTCCTCGAGAGGATTCGCCTTTGATACCCAATTACTCCCAATCAAGGCCCCTTTCATCTGGCAATAATAATATTAAGCTGGCTTTCATTGACACTTAAATTACAGAATTTAAAAATTAAGACATGTAAGTGCTCTAAAGCCATCAGCTTCTAGCCATCCTCTAGTTAACCAAAAAAATGAGCAATGGAATATTAGTGGAAGTTATACAAACTAATGAAAATTCATGTTATCAAAATGTGCAATCTGATAGTATGTGTTAAAATTTATTTTAAACCACCATCCTAGAAATTTACCACCTATCAGATTACAAATCTACTAAATAAAGATACAACTGGGATGTTAAGTTATCCTAAAACCCACTGTATAAGCAAATAGATCAGATCTAGTTACTTGCTGGAATTTTTAACTTAAAAAACTTTGGGATGTAAAGGGGTAGTCAATCAACTAGTAAAAGAGAAAACCAAACCTGGAGTGATTATGCAAAACTTTTAGATGTACATAGTCAATCTGCTAGTAAAATACCATAGTAGCTGACGACCTCCTTCGACAAACTGATTGAGGCATCTTCAAATACGAGTATTTGAGACTACACTAGCTCATAAATTTTCCCTATTAAGTAGAACTTTCTACTCCATTCATATACCACACTCTTCACAGTCTAAGCTGGAGTTCTGCAAAGCTTTTGTTTTTTAAAGAACAATAACCACACTAAATATGAATCTCCTTTTCCTTCAAAATGCTCCCATCTACAATGTGAATGAAAGGCATTCTACCAAGTAACAAGGATAAAAACTTTAGAGTACAAAACTTCTTGAAAATTACTAAGGATATGATTGCAACCATTGATTGATCAGTTGCAGTGAATAAGGGGACATCTAATGCATGCCAGCCCCTACCAAATAATACATCAATTTTTTTTAAATTGTATTGTCCAGGAAGCTTTATCTTTTAACCTATTGAATGTTTTGGAAAACGATCTTCAATGTTTGTATCTCCTTCTTGCCTTTTTGAATGGCTAATGCTATTTCCAACCCTTGAATTTTTGTTGGCACCACTTCCTTTTAGCAGCCATAGTGTCATTTGTTGTAACTGAAGCACTGTAAGCATGCTCACAACTATTACTGCAACATTTTCCTAGTTTCAGTATTCTGTTCAAGGAATACAATAAATTATTACCATTCAAGCCTCCTCAATAACTCTATACTAAAGATAGCAATAGGATGTTGAGATCCCCTTTCTACTCCACGAAAAATCATGAAAATATTTTAGAAAAAGAGTACAATAATGCTCTCAATCAACCATCTCCATGAGACAAGTCAATGATAACATGATAATGGAGTTGGTTTTGCAACAATCCTCCAAAAAATGCACCACAAAGTAAGGTTCCTCCTCTAAGTGGTTGACCATGTATCTACCTTCAGGAACAATGAATGAATCCTCCTTAGAAGCATGTGTGGCCTCCTCCAAAGTGGATTCCTTCTTCAAACCTTGAATGAATGCACAAACACCATGCAAAACTCCAATAAAGTGGCACTTGTGGCATCATGAGTAGAAATTTCCATCATTATTCAATGCAGAAGATGTCTGGCTGCACTTGAGCACTGCTTAGCTATCTATCAAATGAACTGGGTATGATGGAGGCATCTAGTAGAGGTATTGAGGGTGAAATCTAGTAGAGGTGTAACTCCTTCAAGGCATTGGTAGTAGTGCAATGTTAATATTTAGCATTAAAGTTTTAGTTGTTGACACATTTAAGCCTTGTGGCTTAGTACCCAATTTCCATAGTGTATGTTGTAATTGCAATCCATGTATATCATATCACAAGTGAGGACAAGCCCAAGAAAGAAGAGAATGCAATACAAATGAGAAGTGAGATATTCTACCTTGAAGGCATGACTCATTAGGTATGTAGCTAAAATGAGAGATAGCAGAAGATATATTTTTCCTCTGAGATCCTTACATTGACTATGAATTTTTTTATTAAACATTGAGGTTTCATAGTGACATGATTTTTCATAGGAGTGTTGCAGTTATTTGTATGTAGTAATAAGAGGCAGCTTGAAATTTTTAACAAGAATTGAGTTCATCGAAGTCTGGCCTAATCAAACAAGAGGCCTAGTAATGACTTGATTCTTATACTCTGAAAAACAAGGAGTATTGTTGTAGTACCACTATAATAATGAAATTCTAAACTAAGCAGTCATTCGAACCTCCTTAAGGACAAAAGGTTTTGTTTGATCTTGGATTGTTCATTTTGTATGCCTGTCACTTCAAGTGTGTATGCTCTGAAATATTTTGACCTTTGGAGAAGTAATAGTCCTATTGTGGTGTGGGATTCATTGGATACATAAAGGTGTATTAAAGACTCTAAGGGCTTAGTTTACAGGCATTTCTTAACAACTATTTGACACCCGGCTATATGAGTCATACCTATACCTTGATGAGACTTCATGCCTGTCAAAGTTTTAAGAATGACTTTAGCTCATGTTGATCCAAGTTTCAAAGATTGCAAGCCATTCTTATCTGAGTTTTAATGGAAGATTACAGATCTAGGTATAAAGGTTCTTCTGTTCGAGTTTGAGGATTTATTTAATCACTCTGTTATGCCCTAGAACAAAATGACATGTCTTGCAGATTGTTCACTTGAAACAACCTCAATACAAACCAAGATTTATATGGACTGAATTCTCTTAAATTTGATTTGAAGTTCTGAACAAAATTATAGTTTGTTGTTGTTTAAGGTACTCATAAGTAGTTTTTTGAAAGCTGTGGCCTCTCCTCTACTCTTTGAAAATGACTATTGAACATAAGTATGATAAATATTTGTTATTAGAACTAGGGCCTAAATAACAAAAGTGTCATTGGAGTAACTCACTTAAATTTCATGCATGATATTTTAATGTTTGAAAGGCTAGTTGTCTAAGTATACACCTGATGTAGAATGAGTTCAAACTTGCAAGAAGACTTCTCTAGTCAAATGGTTTAAAACATAAGTCTTGATCAAGACTTGGTTCCCTGTAAGACCATCTCAAATATTAGCTCTCTAAGGACTTGAATTGTGAGCAGTAACCTATTGTGACATCTCCAAAATTTTGATCTTCGGAAGACAACATACATCTTCACGACATCAAAGGTACATCAACTTAGTTTTATTTTTGTCGTTTCTCATTTGAATGAATTGTCATCAATTGAATTAAGTGTGTTGCCACCTACAAAAGTAAAACCTTCATTGTCATCAATTTCTTCATTGGATGGTAGAATGAATTTATTGCAACAATTGAGATAGTGTAAGGTCGGGTACATGTCAGATTAGTGGCATCCAATTCACAGATCCTTTCAAGAATAGAAGTTTCACATTTCTTCACATTACAGAACATTCGTACTATAAAAGGTAGAAAATCTAAGATATTGAACAACGTTCAAAACCCATCATGATCTAGTCAAGGACCTCTCCTTAATAATTTGTAGGGTGTCTAAAGTAGATCATTTGATTCTGAAAAGCCAACATGAAAATTAGTGATAACAACACCTTTAGGTATCATGGGTATTGTTACAATAAGAGAATGAAGATTGTGTAAGTATATAATGGAAACACCCTTATTCGAGATTGACTATGAATCAAGAATTCTTGATCCTTAAATAAAATGAGAGGAAAAAACACCTTATCTTTTGAAACAATATTTGTTGTTGCTAGTTAGTAGAGGAGTTCAGAATGATTGTACTATATAATCTAGAAGTGACTCTTTCATAATGACAACTTTCTTCATGAACAAATTTGTATAACAATAGATGAATTTTAAACATGATTATGACCTCCAGGAATAATATGTGGTCTTGGTAAGTCTAACAATATGTCATTATAGTAATAGTATGTGATAATTAATTGGATAAACCATAAAATATCTTGGGGATAGTTCACTCTATGATGTTTACATCTACTAAAATCATGAGTGCTTGGTTACAAAGTTTATAATCTGAATAGAGAACATGGTTGTGTAAAACATTTCCACATTGCATTTTACAAAGTAATTGAGATAGTTTTTTATAGCACATGAGCTTTTGAAATTCCAAATACACTCTTTCTTGATTGCATTTTACTGAACTTGACAAGATTACAGTGAAATTTCATTAGCCTATCGGCTCCCATCTACAATGTGAATGAAAGGCATTCTACCAAGTAACAAAAATAACAACTTTAGAGTACAAAACTTCTTGAAAATTACTAAGGTTGTGATTTCAACTATTCATTGATCAGTTGCAGCGAATAAGGGGACATGTAATGCATGCCAACCCCTACCAAATAATACATCAAAATTTTTTTAACCATATTGTCCAAGAAGATTTATCTTTTAACCTATTTAATGTTTTGGAAAATGATCTTCAATGTTTGTATCTCCTTCTTGCATTTTCGAATGGCTAGTGCTATTCCCAATTTATGGCCATCACTTATTTTTATCAGCCATAGTGTCATTTGTTCTAACTGAAGCACTGTAAGCATGCTCACAACTATTACTGCAACCTTTTCCTGGTTTCAATTTTGTGCAAGGAATACAATAAAATATTACCATTCAAACCTCCTCAACAACTCTATACTAATGATAGCAATAGGATGTTGAGATCCCCTTTCTACTCCAAGAAAAATCATGAAAATATTTTAGAAAAAGACGACAATAAAGTTCTCAATCAACCAACTCCATGATACAAGTCAACGATAACATGATAATGGAGTTGGTTTTGCAACAATCCTCCAAAACTGGTACCAGAAAGTACAGTTCCTCCTCCAAGTGGTTGACCATGTATCTACCTTCTCGAACAATGAATGAATCCTCCTTAGAAGCATGTGTGGCCTCCTCCAAAGTGGATTCCTTCTTCAAAACTTGAATGAATGCAAAAAGACCATGCAAAACTCCAATAAAGTGGCACTTGTGGCATCATGAGTAGAAATTTCCATCAATATTCAATGCAAAAGTCTCCATTTGGAAAATTCCATGGTAGAAGTACAATCTACAAAGGAGAAGACGAATTAATTATCAATGAGTGGACATCCTCATCATAATAGCTTGGAAACGTGTGCAAGGTGACTTCCTCTCATATAAGGTTTCCTCCCTGTTGACTAACAAATTCCTCAAAGGGGTAATGACCCTTAAAATATTTGTTGAAATTGTGAGTGCCTTATAATCATATGTCTGGCCAACATATCAATCGTTTTCCTTGATGAATAGATTTGAAAAAGGTGTTTGAATTATCACTAGAGATGCAAGTGAGACTTGAACACACTGAAATAGATCTGAGAGAAAGTTGTATATTCTTCACATAGGTAGGAAAATGGATCACGGAACACTCTGAATGCATGTGCAACTGCTACTATATTTCATGTTACCTTATTTTTTCTAAATTCCGAGTATATTTTGTTGGCAATTATCAACTATTCACTAGTGGCTTGGCCTCTTCAAGTGTGTAAAAAAACATCAAACTATTCTCAAATATTTTCTACGGGTTGTATAAATTTGTTGATTTGTAAGAAATGATGTGTTTAGCTAGAAAAAACCCTCATACACTATTTTAATTTCCACATCTGATGAAGTCAAAGTAGTATGGGGCTTCTTCATGCTGTTTTGGATTTGTTAGCCTACATGAACTTTGTCTTGCTTTTATTTTTTTACTTTGAATTTTTTCATGAAATTTGCTTTAATTCTTTTTTCATAACTCATTAGGTTCTAGAAGATGTGCATCAATCTTATCCTGCCATGCTTGAGAGTTAGTTTTGTCTATAGAAATTTTCCAAAATTTTTCCAAAACTCTCTTTTCACAGCGCATAGAAACTTCTTTATCTAGTCCATTTAGGCCAATGACTTACTTATCTAGTGGACCATTCTATGTTTTGGGTAAAGGAGTCACACTTCTCAATTTTGAGAGAGATTCATTTTACACCTGGGAAACTAGACATGCTTCCTTAGCATCCAGGTTGGTCATGAATTCCTATTCGAGAAAATGGACTTTATGTAATTTTCCTGTGGCATACCTATTATTTGTTGCATCATTTTATGCAACTGAATTGAGCTTCATGATTTCTATTGATTTTTCTATAACATGCTTTGACATGTCCTTTACTGAATTTTATATCTGCAACTCTCCAACACCTTTCTGTGAGCTTCCTACTTTCTTCAAGTCGCCAGACAGTGTGGGTATTCTAATTGATGTTACAGGAGAAGTACACTAGCAATCATTTGCCTCTTGGATGTTGAAATTTCTGAATAGATGCCTTGTCGAAACAAGGCTTCAAGTAAAGGCCTTATTAACTCATTGTTCATGTCTGCATCTTGTATTTTACTTGCTTAAGGAGACGGTACATTACAAAAGCCTTGTTTCGAATTTATACATTTAGCATCATCATCACTGGACGCAAAAATAATTCCTATCAAGAATCTTGCGCATTCAATGGACCACTATTTATGATTTGACCATGGGTGATTTCCTTCATAATTTAAATGCCATATGCCCTAGATTCATTGTTGAATGTACAACTAAAGATTTGCTCAATGTTAAGTGTGTTTTCTCAGACATTTCAAAATACAAGAAACAAAGAAAGATTTGTGAACACAAAAACACTTTTTTCAATTTTGAAAATTCCATGGTTGTTTTCTAATATTGGCATTGAATCTGATATCATCAAGAAGATAAACTGAAGAATTATGAATATGTTTCCTAAGGAAGGGATTAAAGCAACGAGTGAAAAACATTTTTGAGGTTTTGAACTTAGCATTGCAAGATCAGATTGCTGATTTCCAAGCTGAAGATGTTGCATCTATGCAATTTCTTGCATTCAATTATAGCTATGATGTTATTACAACCATGTGTAGAAGATTGGAGGTATTTTTTGAAGAAAAATATGAGAAATTTTGTGAAATTTTATCTCATAATATTGGATACATTGCATGTTTATCTGCTACTCATTTAGCAACCGATTATGCAACCAAATTTCTGTGTCAAATCCACAAAAATGTTGGTTTGAAAGTGAATTTGGGAAACATATATGTTCTTATATTAGGATTATTGTGTGCTCAGTGTGATAAACAAATTCAGCTAACTTAGGGAAAAGTGACCTTGATGTAACTTTATATTAGATATAAAGGAAATACATTCTGAATAACACAATTTTTAGAGTTTGCTTTCAGTATTTGTCAGATTCTCTTTTATCGACTTATTTTTAGTGAATCATTAGAGAAAGTTCATGTTTCTACTGTGGGAAGAATTTCTCCTCTTCTATGCCATGCAATCAAAAGTGGACTTTTGGAAACAAAACCTTTGTGGATAAAATACCTGGATATACTTCCACTTTATGAGAAGAAGGTTGTGAGGAGACAATTTTTTTTTGAAAATACGTTACTTCATTAAGTATAATGTAATTGATATTTTGTTTGAAGATGATGACGCATGAAACAAGAAAAAAGAATAAAATATGCTTGGAATATTGAAACATGCTTTGGAAGCCACTGAGGATTCGAATGTATTTGAGACTTTGTTGGAAATGGTAGCAGAAATTATGAAAATGGCTGATGTCCATGGATATTTGTTTTTTTTTCTCATTTTATTTATTGATTGATTAGCTTAACAATTCAAATAGTTGGGTAAGAGAAACAACTGCTAGGTTAATACATAAATCAGTTAGTTTTAAATAGAAGAGAGGAATTAGATCAATCCTTTTCAAGTTTGTTGGAATTAGAGATGAGATGTTTGAATACTTTAAAGAAAGGTTTGTCACACGCCTAGTTATGAGAATTGAATTTGCAGAGGTCATTTTGGGTACACCAAGTGTAGATCTTGTTCAAGAGATGGTCCTTGTGGTTCTTCCAAAGCTTGTAGTTTTACAACATCAAAATTTCCATGCATTAGCTACTTTGCATGAATTGGAAACATAGTTGAATACAATTTTTCCAGTTTTGTTGCTGGAATGGTGTCACAAGGCTCTATCGTTTGTGTTTCTTCACTCAAATAGAAAGGAACTGGTTACTGTAATGCAATTCTGTGAAGCCCATACATGATCTCATACTAGAGATATTTTTACTAGAGTGTTGCCAGTTCCGCTTGAGTTGTTTGTACATTTCCTTAGGGATGCACACAGTGAAAATACTGATGAAAGGCTATCAAAGGTTCTAGTTATGATTTAAGAGGTGGCTATTCTTGTCACTAGATCAGATGATATTCTAGTATTTTTAAGGAATCACTGGTTTCCATTTTTCTAATTTAGGGAAAAATTCCTTGTAAGCAAGGCGGAAGAGGTGAGAGTAATACTAAGTGATAAGTGGCAAGTGGGAATGTATCACAATGTATTTGTAAAAATCTAATTGTAACTCACATTTTTAGGGTACAAAAAACCACCAATGACCCCATTAATTTCTCCATCAATTACTCCATTAATTAACTTCATTATATTTTGGATTTTATGTACTACAATACATCTACATTTGTGTCATTCCTCTCATGTAGGCTTCCTTTTATTTTTTAAATGGCACTTATATTACTTTAAGGAAAATGAGCAATTAGGAAAAGGAGAAATTAGTTACACATGTGATATGTGTATGCACATATTTTCTCAAGCTCCACACAAAAGAAGGTTTGAGAACTATGGAAAAATATTTATGATGTTACTTGTTTACAAATTTGAGAAAGCCTCAAGGGTTACAATCAAAATATAGAAATTTTGTTTCTTGGTGGAATATGAGACATTCTTGGATCTGTATAATGCTTCAATGCTTGTTTAGGATCTAGGTAAGTGTGAATGAATAAAAGCTTTCTGTCGTTGTTCTATATTGGATTCCCATTCTCTCTAAGTTATCAAAGGCAAGTTAAAAATTGATTAGACTAAGGGACAACATATTCCATTGCCAAACTTTAACCTTATAGGGAAGTGCACAACACTTGTTTGATACTTCCACACATTTTGAGGGCATGCCAATAAAAATGTCAATGTTGTTGGATACACTGGCGTTGGTGAGTTTTAGAAAAGTTCTATTTTTCAAATATGTTGGTTTCATGAAGTAATATTTCCAACCAAGAGGATAAAGACTTGGCACATCTAGGACATATTGGTGTTATTTCTTGCTTGTATTTGTGATTTATTAGTATTCCACCACTAATAACTTCATTACTTAGTTGTCTGTTTAGTAGTATATTACAATAGTGACTTGTTAAAGGAAAATGATTCTAGTTTGTTTGAACGTCATAAACTGGAAGCAAATCTAGCTTTGAATTAGAAAAATGGAATATATTCTGAAAAATATGTTTTTTGATCAGATATAGGCCCATTGCCTGATCATTTAAAAAAAATCAGTCACGACAATAAACAATGATTTTGGACACGATGAATTACAGAACTCTCCAACTCAAAATCAAGTTAGCATATTCAGTTTTGTGTGCATCAGATAAAAATGAATGAGTAACATTAAGTTTTCTTCGAATATTTATATAACCATTTTAGAGATTCTAAATGGAAATTGTGTGTGTGCTAATCTTACTCAATTAATTACAGGGAAAACAAGGGGCATACATAATTTGTTGGCTTATGGAAATTGGATTTCTTTTCCCTTGGAATAGTACGTTGATAATTGAATATTACTATGTTAAATCTATATTCTTAGTTAGTATCATAATTTACAAAGTCTTGTTTTATTCTTTTTTAGTTTCTTGTTATAATATTGTGTCAGCAATACTTTGCTCCACCCATTAGATTTCTACTAACCGGTTTTATTGTTGAAGTGTAACTTCTTCTTAGAGATAACTAGAGGAAACGATACAAATAAAAAAGTGGAGCATGAGACATTCTTAGTAGAAATTGCTAGCTCTGTTGTGTTTATTTGTGACATTTTATTTTCTTTGTTTATACAAGTCATCTGGCTACATAGTGGCCACTATTTCCCAACTAAGGAAAAATTATTCGAGTTTCTTGCAAATGACATTAACAATATTTCTGATGTTGAGGTATATATCATATAAATACTTTATAGTCTACTTTAGCTTATAATCCAGTGTTCATCGACTTTCATGTCTTATACTTTGCATTGTAACTTTTTTTTGTTTTTTTTGTTTTTTGTAGAAAATGCACTCATTATTGATGGTAAGAAGCAAGGATTGAAGAAAGAGGGGAACAATAACACTAGAGTGAAAAAAAGAGATAAGTGTATTGGTCCAGTGGTACCCATAGAGCCAATATCCTGCATAAGAAACACAGATAAATATTGATGGTCAAGTTTTCAGAGTTGGAGAATTCACTTGCAATTCCAGCTTGGCAAGATAATGATAATGTTTTGAAGTGATGAACAATATTTTATCTGTAAATTGTACTCCAACCAATATTAAGTTGGAAACTCATATTGTAAAACTTAACATTTTATATAATATAATTTGTGGTTGGAATTATTTATAGTTGCACTTGATATTAATTGGTATTGTAATTAACATATGTAACTTTGCGTTTTCATATTAGATGAACATGTAAATTGTATGCCATTTTTTTAAAATTTAGTTGCAAAATCATACTAATTAATTTATGTTGATTAATAATGAACACATAAAATCAATCTAAAACTATTAAAATTGTAGTTTATATCGATTAATGATGAACACAAATAAAATGAATATACAACTAAATTAGTCATTTATAATGATTATTAATAAAAGTAAATGAAATGAATATAAACTACTAAATTAGTCGTTTATATAATGAATAAATGACTACTACAAATGATAAATTTGTGACTACAAATGACAACTAAATTTTGCATATATACGATTATTAGTAGCTAATTTACGGTATCTTATAACACTACTAAAATTTAATCATATTTTTTCGATCATTAATTGGTTTTAAACGATGACTAAAATTTGCATATATATGACTATTAGTAGCTAATTTACAGTATCTTATAACACGACCAACATTTTGGTCATATTTCTTTGGTCATTAATGAGTTTTCTTGGGTGATGATATAGTCATATATTTTGTTGTATATTTGGTCATTAATTGTGACAATTAATGACAAAATCAATGATCAAATTAATCACCAAATCAATGGCTAAATTAATGATCAAATCAATGACTAAATTAATGACCAAATATACAACTAGACAACAAAATTGAGATAACCAATTAATGACTAAACTAAAAATTACCAAAAATTTGGTCACATTATAAGATACTGTAAATTAGCTACTATTGGTCACCGACCGAAAAATAGTCGTTTATATGCAAATTTTAGTCGTTTTTTTAGTAACTAATTAGCCTTTTTCTACTAGTGTATTTCGACCAATGAATGTGTAATTATTTCGAGGCTTTGTCGACTCTCAGCAGGTAGATTCAAAGCAACGAGATCTCTCCACAATTTTGCATGAAGTTGTTGACACCTTTGTAAGGTTCATTGTGCCATGTCTCTTTCCCATGGTATATCAGAAGTGTCGGTTGGATAAGTTGTGGTGGGTAGACAACCTTCTTCTTGAATGTAGCGTTCTTCCCTACGTCTATTTTGATCAATATTTGGAACATTTTTAGCCTCTGCATCAATATATATAAAATTTTGTATATTAGAAAAAAAACATGTAAACAAATTTGTACAAATTCAATGAAGAAAATATTGAAATTGATGGCAACCACAACATGGTTGGTTAGCATATTCTCCACCCTGAAAATGTTGAGACCCAGAACAACCCTGCTGAGAACCAGCACCACCAGTCGTTGATTGGCCTCTGGGAGAGTAAATGTCACCCCCTTCACGCAACCTGCTACCGCTTATTGGTGGCCCTATAAGGGAATTTGAACCACCACCAACCTCCCAAGAGGAGAGAGAAGCTTCATAAACAAATACGAATTTATAATCAATTGAAAAATACATTCATGTACATATAAATACACATGTACATATTCATTGATTAAATTGTGTTCAAACCATACCATGACTTGATGAACCCTGGGCATCCATGGTTGGAGTAGAGACCCTTCTCTTTTTATTAGCTCCTAAAAAATAAAAAAATGAAACTTATTAACAACTAATTTAACTCACAAAGTTGATAAAAAAATCAATTCCATATGTACACACATGTATGGAGATTTAAGATTATATTTAAATTTACCATGAACAGCTCTCGATCTCGATCCCTGATCCTCCGCTTTCATACAGATATGGGATTCTGTTGATCTTCGTCGTTCATCCTCCATGATATATATATCTACGGTGGACATTTACAATTAATTTTTTAAATAACTAATTTAAATTAAATTCAAGATAATGTTCAGAAAATTAGTGTATATTTAAAGTGTAAACAAATTATGTCGATGAATAAATTTTGAAGGAGAGCGTTTCAACACTAATTCATCTTTAAGAGATGAATCTTGAATTTTTGAAGAAGAGCATATTAAAACTAATTCATCTTTGAGAGATGAATCTCGCATTGGCATTGCATTGCCCTGTATAATTCTAATTCATCTATTAATTCATCTTTGATAGATGAATCCTGAATTTTCATTGCCCCACACAATAAATCAGCAGACAGCTTATTGACATTTGTACAATGCCTTATACTAAAAAATTGAAATTGGCTAACAATATTGTTTATTATTCCATGCAGTTCTTTTAGCCTCACTGCATTCCCTAGATTGGGCTAGCAAGAAACTTCTATGCATAATTTCCTTTTTTCAACCATATTTAATGGTTTTCTTATCCCTAAAAATAAAATAAAAATCAATATATATATATTAAATTGAAATTTATTGCAAACGCATGGGAGAAATGAAAAACTTATATTTAGATCCATTCCAAAGATTGAATGTAGGGGCATTTACTAGATATGTCACCTTTCATAAAAGATGAGATCCAGAGGCTACCTGGCCCTTTACAGACTATGCCTATTGAACTACCATGGATATGAAAATGAAAAACTTCTAATTAGATCTATTCTAAAGATTGAATGTAGGGGCATTTACTATATTAGGTTTTAAAACCTATATTTTTTGTATCAAATCACTTTTGGTTTCAATGGGAAACTTTTATGGCTAATTTGTGTTTTACATGTTGAATATAAAAGGTTTTTTCTCTCTCATTGTTTGAGACCATGGATATGAAAATGAAAAACTATATGCTTGGTTAAAACCTATGTTTTGTATCAAATATTGTTTGTTTCTAAATGCTATATACATGTTGACTATAGGGGCATTTAGATCTATTCCAGAGATTGACTGTAGGGGCATTTACTAGATATGTCACCTTTCATAAAAGATGAGATCCAGAGGCTACCTGGCCCTTTACAGACTCTGCCTATATAACTACCATGGATATGAAAATGAAAAACTTCTAATTAGATCTATTCTAAAGATTGAATGTAGGGGCATTTACTAGATTAGGTTTTAAAACCTATATGTTTCGTATCAAATCACTTTTGGTTTCAATGGGAAACTTTTATGGCTAATTTGTGTTTTACATGTTGAATATAAAAGTTTTTTCTCTCTCATTGTTTGAGACCATGGATATGAAAATGACACATATGGTCAGCTTCTGTTATGTCCTTTTTGTTTCCTCAATACTATATACATGTTAATTTTGTGGGGGCATTTCTTTGTGAGGATGCTTTAGGTCTACTACTAGGAAATTTAATTTTTTGGCATTTACTAGATATGTCACCTTTCATAAAAGATGAGATCCAAAGGCTACCTGGCCCTTAAGACTCTCTACAAATTCTGTGGATATAAAATAACTTCCAAATTCAGTCTATTCTAAAGATTGAATGTACAAGACGTTACTAGGTGGGTTTAAAACCTATATGTTTTGTATCAAATCACTTTTGGTTTCAATGGGAAACTTTTATGGCTAATTTTTTTTTACATGTTGAATATAAAAGGTTTTTTCTCTCTCATTGTTTGAGACCATGGATATGAAAATGAAAAACTATATAATTGGTTAAAACCTATGTTTTGTATTAAATTAATTTTTGTTTCTAAATAAGTTATATACATGTTGAATATAAAAGGTTTTTTTCTCTCTCATTGTTTGAGACTGTTAGCCCCCTATAATTTTTTTGACAAGCAAACAGGGGGCTAAAATGTTTTTGAGCCTTCAAGGAATGCATTTCCCTCTGAAAACACATCATCCTTGAAGCCTCCTTATGCCTTTTTCCTTTGATAAATCCCCACTGTTGTTTCCAGTTAAAATGCCTCTCTGTTGTAAAGAAGAATGCCCAAAAAGGCCTTTTTTCCCCTTATATCATCCCTTCTAAACCTCTATTTTAATCCCCTTGTCTCCCCTTCTAATCCCCTTCTTACCCTTCGAAATCATCCTAATTCCCCTTTAAACCCTTCAAATGCCCTTTGTTTGGCTTAATAACCCCTTTTTTCCCTACCGTTACCCCTCTTTGGCCTTAAAATGCATTGAAAATAGGCCCAAAATCACTCATTTTACATATAAGGCGTAAGCCCCTTTCGGCTAGCCCCCTAACCAATTCATGCCATATGCCCCGCACCCAGGACCAAGCGCTTAAGCCCCGGGCGCTTATCGCAATCGGAAGTGTCGGGCGAGCGCTTTTCTTTGTTAAATCAAATTTCCCGATGCGATTGGGCTTTGGTCTCTAGACCTCCGCCGCGATCCCGACCGTTGATCGGTTAGGATCTGATGGCCCGGTGTTAATTTCATCGCGCCCGTCACTCCTCCACTTTCACCCCTCCGATCATATTTGAACCCTCGATCTTCTTGCCAGATCCAACGGCTGGCGCTTAATTTCTCCAACGCAATAGCAAGTTCTTAATGGTGCCACCCTCTGCCCTTTGCGATTGTGATCCCCGATTTATCTCCGCCATTAATATCTCGAGATCCAACGGCCTAGATCTCATCGCCTCCCACTCATCGCACCAACCTTCATCCCTGCCGATTTAATCTCTGCCATCAATCTAGCTCCAGATCCAATGGTCAGTGCTCAATCACAAGTTCTTAGTGGTGCCACCCTGCGCTCCTTCCGATTGCGATTCCCTGATTCGATCATAATCGTCCGTTGTTTTAGATCGATGGCTCCCATTGCATCGCGTCTTCCTCCATGCTTCTTCCATCGGAACTTCCCAAAGTTTCATCTTTTAACCTCCGCCGTTGATCTCCTCCTGAGATCGAACGGCTCAAAGCTAATCGCCCTCCACTCATTCCGAGTCCCACGTCATAGGCTCCACTTCATGCGTTTCCCCATTGATTTCCTTTGTAATTTTCCCAAGCATTAATCTTTGGGTTTTTACACTAAACATCATTTCTCCACCTGTTTTCAACCATTTTTCCACTACAGCCACTGTTTCCACACTCGCGCCACCATTCCTCCAGGCCTGCACAGCATTGCTTCTGCCGCCCCTGGATTTTTTGATTGGTTTATTTCATGGTTGCAGGTTTTACAGAGTGGAAGTTTCACTCTGTCTCCGTAATCACAACCTCTACAATTCAGAACACAGAGAGGCCATTATAGCGGCCAAGTGAAGCAGCAGAGATAGATTTGAGGGATCTAAGCCCATAATTGAAGATTTAATGTGCTAATCCTATGTTCAAAGGATTAAGGCACATTTTTAAGACTAAAGAGCGCACCAATAGGGCATATAAGTGCTACATAATAGCAGAACGCATTTTCTCCAGAGGTACACCTTCCTACAACAGTCTCCATGCCTCCTCGAGCCCAGAAACAGTTAATTACTCTGACAGAAACTTCTTAAAGACAGTCAGCATCGTAGTTATGGAAGCATGGAGACCTGAAAGACCTTTCAGTCACCTTACTTGCTTCAGAAGACAGAACAGAGGACCTTACATCTGGTAGGAATTCACGAAACATCTGAGGTCAGTATTGGCCTAACGGAGACTCCCAGACCATAACAAAAGGTACTTACAGCGATGCAGGTGCCATTAATAAGAGTGGGCATGCAATCTTTCTCCACTCTGTCTTAATGAGATCCATTTAATGAATATCATCTACTCCTATTATTCTCTTCTCCTATAAGAATTCCCGAGAACATATTGTAAAGGTTGTTGTTCAGTTGTTGCTGTTGCAGTTAGAGGGATTCATTTTTTACTATTAGAATAGTCTTGGGAGGGAGTAGCAGAGTAGTTTGTAATGTAGTAGGCTGGGAGGAGAAATTCTGGACTGTGTTAGCCATTGAGCTCAAAGTACGTGACTGGTTTTGCATCAATTAATCAAGAAAATTTCACAGGATCCTGATCTATTACCATTGGTGATGTTTTCTCTAACACTGTTTATTACATTTTTCATGTTGTTCATTGGTCTTCTGGTATGCATTAGAAATATGGCATAGGATTTACCCTCGCATGGTACCCTATGCTTCTGCTCTCCTTGCCTTCAATGTTTTCTGCTGATAGTGAAATCTAAGGGCGGACTCTCATGGTTTAACCAGTGTAGTAGATGTATTTCCTACTAGCTGATGTGTGAACTCAGAGCTTGCTGCTTGGATGCTTCTTGCTAGTGTCAAAGCATTGAAGGTTCAAAGTCCTTCTCTGATCTATAGACCCTGGCTCTGTTTAAACTTATCTCTATTTTCCCTTGGAGCATGCTAAAGTATACCTAGAGTTAAATGACCTCTGGTCTGATCTATAAGCTGCCCCCTTGTGACTTCATTGAAAACTGCCTTTGAGTATGTCCAAGTCGGTCTGGAGTTAAATGACCTCTGAACTGATCTATAGGCAGAAATTGGGTGTCTTTCCTTTATTTCACCTTCTTTCCTTATTGTTCCATTCCACCATCTATCTAAAAGATCCTTTAGTATATATGACTTTCCCTCTGAAAGCCTTGGCTAGTGGTTTGCAAGTAATTCCCTTTCATGACTCCATAGCCGAATGGATGGCTCTTTCTTAACCTATTCTCTTTTGTCGAAACATCCTACTCCCCTGCTCCTTTTTCCCATGACCTTCTCAGTCTATGATCTCACGACCAACCCAGCAACCAACCAACCAAATTATTATAAACCCCCTTTTTGCTTCATAGCTAGCCTAATACCTCTATCTGAGCTTTCAAAGATATATCATTCTTTGTATTTATGGAGAGATCCCTCTCTGGACCCAGGAGGGCTAGATCCTGAGGTATGAAATTGGTTCTGATGTTGTCTCATCTTTTGGTCTTGCCAATCTGGCCAAAACATGGGAACCCCAACAGAGACCATAGATATGAAAATGAAAAACTTCTATTTAGATCTATTCTCTATAGCTATGGCTAATTTGTGTTTTACATACATTGAGTCTTAGGTTAAAACCTATGTTTTGTATCAAATCGCTTATGGTTTCAGTGGGAAACTTCTATGGCTAATTCAAGTGTTTTACATGTTAAATATAAAAGGTTTTTTTCTCTCTCATTGTTCGAGACCATGGATATGAGAATGAAAAACTTCTATTTAGATCTATTCTAGAGATATGGCTAATTTGTGTTTTACATCTACAATGAATATAATTTTTTTTTTCTCTCATTCATTGAGTCCATGGCTATGAAAATGAAAAAATTCTATTTAAAAATATTCAAGATAATGACTGACTTGTAGGGGCATTTAATATTAGGTTATTTAAACCTATGTTTTGTATCAAATCACTTATGGTTTCAATGGGAAACTTTTATGGCTAGTTCAAGTGTTTTACATGTTTAATATAAAAGGTTTTTTCCTCTCTCATTGTTTGAGACCATGGATATGAAAATGAAAAAAATCTATTTAGATCGATTCTAGAGATATGTCTAACTTGTGTTTTACATACATTGAATATAAAAGGTTTTTTCTCTCATTGTTTGAGACCATCGATATTATTAGCCACCTATGAAATTTTTGTCAAGCAAACAGGTGGCTAAATATTTTTCTGAGCCTTCAAGAGATACATTTCCTATGAAAAACTCTCATTCTTGAAGCCTCCGTGTTCCCTTTTCCCTTTGAAAATACCTTCACTACTGTTTCCATCCAAAAATCCTCACTTTCTGGGAAACATTATGCTCAGAAAAGCCTCCATTTTCCCCTTGTATCCCTGCAAATTTCCCCATTTTAATCCTTTTTCCCCTTTTCAAATTTTCCTATTTAAACCCCCAAAATACCTTCATAATCCTACTAAATCATCCCATCTCCCCTTTAAACCTCACAAACACCCTTTGTTGGGCTTGAAAATCTATTTTTCCCTCTACCGAAAACCTCTGTTCAGCCTTAAAAACTCTGTTTTTAAAGCACAAAAACCCATTTTTTATCATATACAGGCTTAGCTCCTTTTGTCCAGCCCCTAGCTACTTCCCATCCATACACCCGAGCACTAAGACCAAGTGATTATAACATCGGAGAGTTGGAGCAGAGCGCTTTTCCTTTTTAAACAAAAAACTTCCGATGCGATGAAAATTTTGTTCTATGAGTCCTGGGAGCAATATCCACTGTCGATCTGTAAGATCTGACGACCCGTGCAAAGTGCATCGCATGCCCCATAGTGCCCCTTTGTAACCCTCTAATGGTGATCTCCGCCATTGATCCACATGTAAATCCAACGGCCATCGCAACCTCGCTCCACCACCAATCAGAAATTTTAAAATGTTCCACCCCCGTTCCTCTCCGATTGCGATCTAGCGATCCAATATTGACCGTTGAATCCACAAGAACCAATTATCAGGATTCAATTGTGTCCCACCTCATTGAGCTCATCATCACCCCGCAGATTTAATCTGGACCGTTGAATCCACAAGAACCAACGACCCAGATTGAATCGCGCCCCGCTCATTTACCCCCATCACTCTCCCTCCGATCAAATCACAACCGTTGATCTGCCACCGATCCAACGGTCCATATGCAATCGCTCCTTCATCCCGTTGGAGTTTTGGCCCCTGCCTCCTCTACTTCCGATTGAATCGCAGTCATTCATCCCGCTTGATCTGACGGCTAGGATTACTCCCGCTCATTCATATGGCCTATTTGCCTCCATTTCATCTGTAAATCTCCACCGTCAATCCCAAGGATCCAATGGCCAAGATCCCTCCCGTCCACTAACCAGATCCTCTACCTTCGCTTTCCCGCTACAAATCTTGAGCGTCCATCGCATAGATTGGATGGTTCACGATCAAACCACCATTGATCGGCCCCCACTTTACTGACCGCGCATCTCCTTGTATCGCGCTCCATCTCTCGCCATCAGATCTCATGTTCCCAGATCCAATGGCCAGCATCGATGTCGCGCAATTCTGGCGTCCGGAGTTTAATGTCTAAAATTTACGCGATATGGGTGGTTTCAAAATGCCACATGTCAGTCGGGGACCTATATCGCGTTCGAAAAGTGAAAAATGTCATACTCACCTTTTGCCATGTGAAAACAATGGTTTTTATCCTAAAACCAATTCCCCACTTCCGCTCATGGACTCTCTTCCACGCAATCTTGACCGTTGATCTAAGCGGATCAACGGCCCACAATGCATCTCGCACTCCATTCATATTTGTTCATCGCGCGACCATAGAAATTCATCGCGTCATCTCAACCGTCGATATCCTCCTGAGATCTGACGATCCATATCAAATCACCCTCTTCCCACGCCTGGTCCCACCATTCAAACCCATCTCATTGAATTTTCATTCATTTTCTACGTATTTTTCCAAAGTCTAAACCCTCATGACTTACATTAAAAAATCTTTTTCTCGGCTCACAATAGAACTTTAATGCTTTACATTAAAGTTTATTTCATTTCGCCCAACCTTCTAAAGTCATTCCATTAGTTAAGCCTCTAGATCTGATCGAATGGTCCACATGCATTCCTCTACCAAATATTCATCAGATCAATTTTCCACCGTTTCACTACGTTTTTCCACTGCTTTCCATTGCATCCACAGCATTCACCTCTGCTGCGCTGCCATTCTCACAGCATTCCACCGCATCCATCCTCCCCCATGCATGGATTCTTAACATATTTGTGTTCTTTTGCAGGTTACAGGTGGTGGAAACCGCCATTGCTCACAGTCACTGTTATAGTGACACGGAGCGCAGAAGGCCAATTTCAGAGCCCGATATTGCAAAGAATTGCTTGGGAAAGGCTTCTAAACAAAATATTTCATAAAAGAATTAGTGTCTAACTATGTAAAACCTCCAGCGCCATTAAAGTTCCATTTTCACAGACAGAGACAGTCATGAAGTGGAAAAGAGTATCAATGGAGAATTAAAGAGTTATAATGCCCATTATTAAAGGTTCTAAGCCTTAATCTAGTGTTTAAAAGGTGACTGTACCAGATTGAAGAACCTGTGATTAACACAGAAGGCCTAATGAGGCCTAAAGCATAGAAAACAATATCATCAGTGTTTCACATTAGCAGAAGTTTCCCTCATGAGAAAGGACAAAGTACCCATATTTTTTTTATTCTACATCATGTTCCTGAGAAGATTTCCACCCTGACAGAAGTCCTAATGCTACCAGAGAATTTGTTATGCAATATGGCAGACCTCAAAGTCATTTATCTGCCTTTTCTATTCACCAGAGTACTACAGAGTACTATAGCCGGAAGTACATCAAAGAAACATACCTGGAGTAACTATCAGTTTGTCGAAAAACACTCTTTCACCCAAATAATACTGAAGATTAATGCATAGATATTAAGACAAAATGGGCCTCAAGCCCTCTTCTTTTACTTCTATTTTAATGTTTCATTTAGTGTTTCATCTACCTCCTCTTCCTCTCTTTCAGCTATAAAACTCATGAAGAAACACATTGTAAATGTTGTTGATTGGATATCTATGAACTGTAAGATATTTCTCTTGAGACATGGTTCTCTGTGTAAAGTTGTAATATAGGATGAGGAGATGTTTTTAGGCTGGATTTCAAGCTGTTAGACAATGTTGTAAATGACTAGTGTTTCTCTTTAATATAACAAGCACATTTCTTTGGATCCTGATCTAAAGCAGCGGTGATGTGTTCTTACTTTGTCTATATTCTCCTTCTGTAATTCATTACATTTCATTTCTCTGGTAAGCATCAGAAATCTAGCTTAGGATATACCCTTGCATGGTACCCTAATGCTCTTGATCTCCTTACCTTCGATGTTTTCTACTGATTGTGTTATCTAAGAACTAATTCGAGATAATTTAACCAGTGTAGTAGCTTCTATTCACTGCTAACTGATGTATGAATTTATGAATTTGTTCATGGATGTTTTGGTTGGGTTTTAATTGAAAGAATTGGGATACTGGGAGTTTAGAATGCTGATTCTGTCTCACTAGGGTCTTTTTCAATCTATTGAACCTTTCTAAGTTCCCTTAAGTTGATGTCGAAGCATTGAAAGTTCAAAGCCTTTCTCTGATCTCAGGCCTCACCTTTATGTTTAAATCTTTAGTGTTTCTTGTTGTTTGAAGAGTTAGCCCTTTGGAAGTTGGATCATAGGTGTTTAATGGAATGTCCTATCCCTATATCTGATTTCTAAGTGGTCACCTTGGAGGTTTCCTTGTCATTCACCTTCATTCCTCATCCTTTCATACCACACTATCATCTTTAAAGATCCTCTGTTTTAGATGACTAGTCAAATTGAAAGCCTTGGACACTGAATAGAAAGTAAACCCTCTTATGACTCCATTGCCCAATAGACTTGAGTATTCTCTGAATTACCTCTCCTTTGCCTAAAATCCTCTTTCCTCACCTTTGTCTTATGTTTAACCCTTCATTCCCGTTTCCCAACAACCAAACAAACAAAATAATACAAACAAACCTTGTGCCACACAACTAGCCTAATACCTTGAAATTTGGACTTCAAAAAAATATACCTTTGCCTTTATAGAGAGATCCCTCTCTAGACCCAGGGGGGCTAGATCCTGAGGTCCCAAAGTGGTTCTGATGTTGTCTTATCTTTTGGTAGAGCCAAACTGCCAAAACGTAGGAAACCCAACATAATGGTGACTCTGCTGGGGAACTTTGAGTAAATCACAATTTCAAACACTTATAAGAACTCAAGATAGACCATAGTAGCCTTATTTGGTGGGTAATCACTAAGGTGGATAGTATACCTTCTTGAAAAATTCTAAACCTTCCACCTAGCGACTCCATAGTTCATTAATGATTAAAGACTCCACTGGTGATCAGTAGGCCTACTGGTTATCTTGGTTTGCACAAGACTCCACTGGGAGACCAACCTTCATTACATCATCAACCATAATAGAAGTAACAAGTAGGATTAAGCTTCTTTGCTTAAAGACAACATACTGTCTTCAAGAACCATTCATACAAGAGCTTATCCTAACCTAAACCCACCTAAAATAGTTGACGACCCTGAGAGAATTCTTAAAAAATCTCCCATCCCTAGAAAGCCAACTATTTACAAACACATCCATAGAGCTAACTCTGCACCAGAATATTTTATAGCTCTACCAGACACTCATTTTGACTTGGACTTACCAAGAAGTTTACCTAGAACTAAGTCATTTAACGCTCTAGATCAGTCAGACCTTGAGCTCCCTGGTTCACCATCTCACAGCGGTAAACATATTAGGGATAGAGAGACTCCTCCATATACACCTCCCGATATTCATTTCATTCAAAACTTGGGGCTCTATCACCCTAAATCAGGTCAACAGAGTTTTCTGGTCCTAGTATTCCGGCCATCCATATACCAGCTACTCAACCCAACCCTTTACCTCCTCAGAACATCATCATGGCAGTCTGGTATGCACCTTTGGTGTTACCGCAACCTTTAGCTCCACTACCCAACTATTATCAATAAAAAATCCCTCACTTCACTGGTAAAGAGTCTACCACTTCTCAACACCATGTGGACCAAATGGAAGATGCCTTTGACTACATGGAAATTGAGGATGAAATAATTAAGATGAGAATTTTTGCCCAGAGTTTAGGAGGTGAGGTGAAGAAGTGGTTTAAAGGTTTGCCTCCTAGTAGCATCAATGATCTTCCCTCATTACACCAAACCTTTATTAAAAAATGGGAGGTCAAGGCCAACCCTCTCCAAATCTTAGCTGAATATAATAACCTTAAAAGGAATGTAGGAGAGAGTGTCCATGACTATTCTACAAGGTTTAATAGTGTTTACAACGCTCTTCCTCCACACATAAAACCTCCCCATGGGATGGCCCCAGTGAAATACCCTGAAGGCTTCGATGCTGACATGGCTTACCAGCTTAGGGAGAGAGATTACAACACATTGGAAGATATGCAAAGAGAAGCGGTGAGCGTAGAAGCCAACCTAATTGAAAAGAGAGCCAGAATGAGGTATGAAAAAAGGGTAACATATAGGGATGACACAACACCTTCCACATCTGATCCCAGATACGAAATTCTAGCTAAAAACATGGAAATTCTAAAGAAAAGGATGGAGAAAATGGTTGTTACAGTTAGTAATCAGAACAAAAACCAAAACCAGAATCAGAAATTTAGGAGAAACACCCCTCCCCCAAACAGACAAAGAGACTTAGACCAACAAGTCATACCCCCATTTCAAGAGAATTTCCTTGATGAAGATGAGGGGATAATATAAGAGTCCGAGGGAACCACAATAAACATGGTGGAATTAGACAACTCAATCCATAACTGTCCCACTGAGGAAAATTAGTCCTCATACTCCCATTGGGATGAGGAAGGGTTTGAATCTGAGGATTACAGGTTAGGATTTGAGAATGCCATCATGCAGGTCAGAGAATAGTATGAACTTAGAAGAAAAAAGAGCTTAGAAAACCCCAAACCCAAAGCTTCTGAGATTACCATTAAGAAAAGGCCTGAGAAAACTCCTAAGGTAACTGCTGAAAAAAACAAAGCAGCAGTTGAAAGTTCTGTGAAGAAAAAAGAAAAGGACAACCAAATTACTGATAAACGAAGCCAAAAAACTAGCAGCACTAGCGCCACTGCTAATGCTCTTGATAAAACAGCTACGAACACTGTACATAGTGAGGTTTAGCACCCTGATTCTTCCACCAAAATAATGGCTAACAAAACAGAGTTGAGTCTTACAAAGAGTATATCTCCCTTCAATTTGGAGAGTGAGATTGCTAAAATTAAAATTTTTTTCCCACTATCTGAGCTGGCCACTCAATATGTATATAAAGGCCAAATTTTGAAAGCTTTGAATCTAAGTGAAAACAGTGACACTGTCAATCTAAGTGATGATCAACCAACCCTTCTATTTGGTCTGAAGATAGAAGGAAAGTTTCAAGAAGGGGTAGTACCTCCTTTTTATATCAGCCTCAATATCCATGATAAGATCCTGCACAGCGCAATGCATGATTCCGGGGCATCACACAATCTAATGTCTAGGGTAGTTGTGGAGAAGTTAGGCTTAGAGATAACCCATCCCTATAAGGATTTATACTCATTTTACTCTAGCAGAGTAAAATGCCTTGGCCTAATCAAGGATCTATGTGTGAACCTGAATTAGATTCTAGTAAAATGCATGGTCATGGATGTGGTTGTGGCAGATGTGCCACCTAAGTATGGCATGTTATTGTCAAGGTCATGGGGGGCCAAGCTGCAAGGTACAATGTAGATGGATGGGTCATATGCCACAATCCCTGTCTTTAGCCAACTTAGGAGACTGTATAGAGAGGCACAAATGAAGTTCATGGTTAGTAGCCCTAAAAAACCTGAAAATTCACCTCTGTACTCTGTACACACAGATCTGGACTCCTTTATCCTTTGTAATGATGAATACATGGATGAGCCAGATCTGGAAGACAGAGGTGCAAACAACGGAATAGAGCCCATAGATTTTAACATAATGGCCACTCTGGACATGGAAGAAAACGAAGAAAAAACCTCTGGGCAGTGCACTGAATTCGAAACTCAAAGTAAACAAACATAAGAGTACGAACAACTAACTAGTCACCTCTATGAACCCCATATGCATCATGGAGAACAAAACACTCCACACCACGGTGCAGACCCCGCAATACAACATACCAATGAAACCAACATTAGGGAGGGAAATGATGATAAACCTGAAAACGATCCCTTATGGAAAATGAATTTTGATGGGTCTTGCACTAGAAGGTCTGCAGGAGCGAGAGTGTGGTTACATAACACTGAGAGTGGCTATGCTGAGAGTCATGCCTTCAATTTTAACTTCAAATGTACAAACTATATCGCAGAGTATGAGGCTCTCATCCTAGGCTTGAACCTATTGAAAAAACTAGGAGCCCGAAGAATAACTGTACATGGAGACTCTAAGTTAGTTATAAAGCAAGTGAACGGAGAGTATACAGCTAAAAACTCTAGATTGAGCGCATACAGAAATGATGCTATGGATTTACTGAAAACCTTTGTAGAGTATGAACTAGTGTTTGTTCCTAGGGGTCAGAACATAATTGCAAATGGATTAGCCTGCATAGCTAATTCATATCATAAGTCTCCTAGTGACAAAAAAATCATCGTTCAGACGAAATATAGACCTGTGGTTCCTGATAATGAGAAATATTGGCAGGTCTTTGAGGGCGAAAAGCAGATCGAGGATTTCCTGATTGGCAGGAACGAGTTTGAATTTTCTGATTCAGACTCAAAATCTGATGAAAGCTGCCTGCGTGAAGAGCCCCCCGACGAAGAAAAATCACCCCATAACATAGAAATAAGCTTGTTAGATAAAGAACTTGGAAATCAAACCGAAGAATATAAGAACGCAGAAAAAGAGGAAATAGAGGTGATGCAGTCAAAAGATAAGAATATACCCAGAGGACTGGCACCTTTAGAGGACCTTTTTGATTTTGACGATGTAGCAAAAAAAACCACTATAGAACACTCAGACTTAGATGTCGAGGAATGCAACATAGGCACTGAGGATAAGCCTAAGATGATAAAGTTGGCTAAGTCTTTGCCTGCAGACATGAAAAATAAATATATTGACTTATTTAAAGAGTTCATTGACGTGTTTTCCTGGAGCTACGAGGACTTAAAGGCATACGATACAAACATTATACAACACAAGATCCCTTTGAAAGAGAACCAAAAACCCTTCAGACAGAAACTTCGCAGAATTAACCCGAAACACCTGCCTCTAATCGAAAGGGAAATCAAGAAGATGTATGAGGCAGGGATTATAGTGCCTGTGAGGTTCTCTGATTAGGTGTCGAACCTTGTAGCTGTGAGAAAGAAAATAGGTGAGATCAAACTGTGCATTGATTTCAGAAACCTTAACAGAGCCTGACTGAAAGACAATTACCCTTTACCAAAGATGGAGCACATCCTACAGAGGGTAGTGGGCTCAAAAAGGATCTCCCTGTTAGACGTTTTTTCAGGCTATAACCAAGTTTTAGTACTCCCAGAAGACCAACTCAAGACAACCTTCACCACTCCATGGGGCACTTTTATGTTCATAAAAATGCCTTTTGGACTAATGAACGCTAGAGCGACCTTCCAATGAGCAATGGACATAGCCTTTTCAGAGGAAATAGGGCACTTCATTTTCATCTATCTTGATGACATAAAAGTCTATTCCAAGACTGATGAGGAGCACTTAAGACATCTGAGAAGGATTTTTGAAAAATGTAGAAGGTTCAGTCTATCTTTAAATCCCAAGAAGACTGTATTTGGCTTGCACGAAGGCAAGATTTTGGGGCATATTATATCAGAGAAGGGAATTAAAATAGACCTGCAAAGAGTTGAGGGAATACTTCAGATCACCCACTCAAGAAACATAAAATAACTGCAGTCCTTTATTGGTATTAACTTCTTAAGGAGGTTTATTACCAACTTAGCTGAACACCTCAGGGATATGACAAACATGCTGAAAAAAGGTGTAGGGGTTAGGTGGACTGTAGAGGCTAAAAAATATTTTAAATTAGTTAAACTTGCACTCACCCAGACACCTGTCCTAATCAACCCATATTTCTCAAAATATTTCCTGATATTTTCCTTTGCCTCCGAGCTTACAGTGGCTATAGTCCTACAACAGAAAAATTTAGAGGGAATGGAAGAGCCTATTGCTTTCTTCAGCAAAGTGTTGAGGGATGCACCCTTAAAATACAACATAATGGAAAAACAGGCCTATGCCTTGGTTAAGGCCTTGAAAGACTTTAGGGTGTACATACTGCATTCTCACATCATTACCTACGTGCCAAATATAGTGGTTAAAGACATTTTTTCCCAAGATTCTGATGGAAAGAGGGGAAAATGGATTGTTGTAATATTAGAGTATGACCTCGAAATAAAACCCACGAAACTGATCAAAGGTCAGGGCTTAGCTCAACTAATGGTTGAATCTAACCTGCAAGCCCTCGACATAAACATCGTGGATGCCTTGGATGAACATGAAGGATTGCCTGATCCTACAGTTGAAGAAAAATTTCAAAAGTCTCCTTGGTATTCTGATATCCTGTATATACTCACAAACCTTAATGCCCCTCCTGATTTATCAAAGACTAAGGCTAGATTTCTAAAGTTAAAAGCCAGAAAATATTGCATATTGAATGAATGTTTATACTGGAAAATTGCAAATGGTCTATTGCTTAAATGTTTGCCTGAAACTGAAGTAGAGAGGATTAAACAGGAGTTCCATGCAGGAGAGTGTGGAGGCAACTTAAACTGGAAAGCCACTTCTAACAAAATACTCAGAGTTGGATATTACTGGCCTACACTTTTCAATGACGTCCATAAGATGATAATTGCCTGCCATAAGTGCCATATTTTTTAGGGCAAAAGAAAGCTCCTCCCTTTACCATTGCAACCTATTACTGTTGAGGCTCCCTTTCAACAATGGGGCCTAGATTTCATAGGAGAAATACACCCTGCATCTTTTGCTCAACACAAGTGGATCCTTACAGCCACAGACTACTTCACAAAATGGATAGAGGCTATACCTTCCAGGAATTCCAGAGATTCTGTTATCATTAAGTTCCTAGAAGACCACATCCTCTTTAGTTTTGGCTGCCCAAGAAAAATAATCATTGATAAGGCTGTTGCTTTTGGATCCAAGAAAATGATTGATTTTTTTTCATAGGTATCAGATAGCACTTGGTCATTCAACTGATTATTACCCACAAGGTAATGGGTTAGCTGAATCATCAAATAAGAGCTTGGTGACCATTATCAAAAAGCTGCTTGAAGAGAACAAAAATTCATCGCATAACAAGTTAGTGCATGCTCTGTGGGCTGATAGGCTAACAAGAAAGAAATCCATTAGCATGTCACCATATCAGCCTGTCTATGGAACATAGGCTGTATTTCCTACCAGCCTAGGGGTACTAGTGATCAAACTAGTCCAAGAATTTCGGACAGAAGAGGACAGTATGGTGAGAAGGATAAATAAAAAAATTCATCTCCAACAAACAAGAGAAGAGGTCTATAACAAAGCTCTGAAAGTGCAGGAAAACATAAAGAAGTTATTTGAAAAAAGAACAAAAGCCTGTTACTTCAAAATCAGAGATAAGGTTCTAAAGTGGGATTCCAGGAGAGAGGACAAAGGAAAGCATGGTAAATTTGACAGTTTGTGGCAAGGTCCTTATGTCATCTAGACCACCATTGGTCCAAATGCCTTTTTTCTACAAGAGCTAGATGGTACAGATCTATTTGGGGGTCCTGTTAATGGTAGGATGCTCAAGCATTACTTCTGCTGATTTCCAATTTATAGTTTCCATTTCCATTGTAAATATCGTTGCTGTGTTTTTTTTTCACAGAAAAAGAGAAAATGTTTCAAAAAAGAGAGACACAGAGGTTCAAACATACTCAAAACTTGAACCTATGAAGTGTGGAAGATTGGCTCTAACATGATCAAAACCTGAGCCAAAGGAAGTAAAGAAGCTGGTTCTAATAAGCCCAAAATCTGAACCAGCAAAGAAGAAATAAGGATCAGCTCTAATGAGCCCAAAACCAAAGCTGAAGCGAACAAGTAAGTGACTCTAACAAGCTAAAAACTTAAGTCACGAAGAAAGGAAGGATGCTTCAAAAGTTTCAAGATCTCAAGCCTCCGAATATTTTTTTTTCAGGTTTCTACAATTTCAGTCCATGAGCAGATGTTCTTATGCCATGGATCCACAACAAACTAGATTGTCTAATCCTGTTTTGACTATTTTTAAATTTATACTGTAGAATGTAGAGAAGAAATCTACTAGACAGTTTAATCCTAGCAGATATTAGATTAGGTAGAGAAAATATGAGGCCAACAGTTTAATATAGTCTCATGGAGGAATAAGGGTAGAATTAGACTAGGTTTTTTTTCTGCTTTCAATAAAAAAAAATGATGAAGAAGGTCTGCAAATTCAAAAACACCACGAAGAAAAAACATTAGGACTGTAGGATGGGTAGGTAGATTTTTTGGGAGAAAGTTTTTGCTGATATGATGTCTTCATGGGTTGTGGTAGCTGATTAAAGAAAGAAAGAAAAATATGTCTCAAGTACCAGGCATCTAACCTACTCCAAAGATCATTTTCTGAATTTTTGACACCTTCAAGAAGATGTCATCTCCATGTGGAGCCACTGTTAGCCACCTATGAAATTTTTGTCAAGCAAACAGGTGGACAAATATTTTTTTGAGCCTTCAAGAGATATATTTCCTATGAAAACCTCTCATTCTTGAAGCCTCTGTGTGCCCTTTTCCCTTTGAAAATACCTTCACTATTGTTTCCATCCAAAAAGCCTCATTATCTGGGAAAAATTATGCTCAATGAAGCCTCCATTTGCCCCTTGTATCCCTGTAAATTTCCCCATTTTAATCTTTTTTCCCCTTTTCAAATTTTCCTCTTTAAACCCCCAAAATCCCTTCCTAAGCTTACTAAATCATCCCATCTCCCCTTGAAACCTCACAAACACCCTTTTTTGGGCTTGAAAATCCATTTTTCCCTCTACCGAAAACCTTTGTTCAGCCTTAAAAACTCTGTTTTTAAACCAAAAAACCCATTTTTTTATCATATACAGGCTTAGCCCCTTTCGGCCAGCCCCTAACCACTTCCCCTCCATACACCCGAGTGCTAATACCAAGCGCTAAGGCATGAAGTGCTTATCGCATCGGAGAGTTGGAGTGGAGCGCTTTTCCTTTGTAAACAAAAAAATTCCGATGCGATGAATATTTTGTTCTATGAGTCTCGGGAGCAATATCCACTGTCGATCTGTAAGATCTAACGGCCCGCACAAAGTCCATCACATGCCCCATAGTGCCCCTTTGTAACCCTTTGATGGTGATCTCCGCCGTTGATCCACATGTAGATCCAATGGCCATTGCCACCTCGCTCCATTGCCAATCAGAAATTTTAAAATGCGCCATCACCGTTCCTCTCCGATTGCGATCCAACGATCCAATCCTGACCGTTGAATCCATAAGAACCAACGATCGAGATTCAATTGCGTCTCGCCTCGTTGAGCTTGTTGTCACCTCGCCGATTTAATCTGCACCATTGAATCCACAAGAACCAACGACCCAGATTGAATCGTGCCTCGCTCATTTCCCCCCATCACTCTCCCTCCGATCAAATCACAACCGTTGATCTGCTGCCGATCCAACAGTCTAGATGCAATTGCTCCTTCATCCCGTCGGAGTTTTGGCCCCCGCCTCCTCCGCTTCTGATTGAATCGCAGCCATTCATCCCTCTTGATCCGACGACAAGGATTACTCCCACTTATTCATATGGCCTATTTTCCTTAGTTTCATCTGTAAATCTCCACCGTTGATCCCAAGGATCCAACGGCCAGGATCCCTCCCGGCCACTAACCAGATCCTCTGCCTTTGCTTTCCCGCTGCATATCTCGACTGTCCATTTCATAGATTGGACGATTCATGATCAAACCACCATTGATCGGCCCCCACTTTACCGACCACGCATCTCCTTGTATCGCACTCCATCTCCCACTGTCGGATCTCATGGTCCCAGATCCAACGACCAGCATCGATATCGTGCAATTATGGTGTCCAGAGTTTAATGTCTAAAATTTACACAATATGGGCGGTTTCAAAATGCCATGTGTCAGTCAGGGACCTATATCGCGTTAAAAAAGTGAAAACCGTCTTACCCGCCTTTTGCATCGTGAAAAAAATGGTTTTTATCCTAAAACCACTTCCCTACTTCCGCTCATGGACTCTCTTCCACGCAATCTCGACCGTTGATCTAAACAGATCAACGACCCACAATGCATCTCACACTCCATTCATATTTGTTCATCACATGACCATAGAACTTCATCGCGTCATCTCAACCGTCAATCTCCTCCTAAGATTTGACGGTCCATATCAAATATCCCTCTGCCCACGCCTGGTCCCACCATTCAAACCCATTTCATTGCATTTTCATTCATTTTCTATATATTTCGCCCAAGTCTAAACCCTCTTGACTTACTTTAAAAAATCTTTTTCTCCGCTCACATTAGAACTTTAATTCTTTACATTAAAGTTTATTTCATTTCACCCAACCTTCTAAAGTCATTCCATTAGTTAATCTCCACCATCGATCATCGCCTCCAGATCTGATCGAACGGTCCACATGCATTCCTCCACCAAATCTTCATCAGATCAATTTTCCACCGTTTCACTGCGTTTTTCCATCGCTTTCCATTGCATCCACCGCATTCACCTCTGCTACGCTGCCATTCTCACAGCATTCCACCGCATCCATCCTCCCCCATGCATGGATTTCTTAACATATTTGTGTGCTTTTGCAGGTTACAGGCGGTGGAAATTTCCATTGCTCACAGTCACTGTTATAGTGACACAAAGAATTGAAGGCCAATTTCAGAGCCTGAAATTGCAGAGAATTGCTTGGGAAAGGCTTCTAAATGAAATATTTCATAAAAGAACCAGTGTCTAACTTTGTAAAACCTCCAGCGCCATTAAAGTTCCATTTTCACAGACAGAGACAGTCATGAAGCAAAGAGTATCAGTGGAGAATTAAAGAGTTCTAATGCCCATTATTAAAGGTTCTAAGCCTTAATCCAGTGTTTAAAAGGAGACTGTACCAGATTGAAGACCTTGTGATTAACACAGAAGGCCTAATGAGGCTTGAAGCACATAAAACAATATCATCAGTGTTTCACATCAGCAGAAGTTTCCCTCATGAGAAAGGACAAAGTACCCGTACTGTTTTTATTCTACATCATGTTCCTAAGAATATTTCCACCCTGACAGAAGTCCTAATGCTACCAGAGAATTTGTTACATAGTATAGCAGACCTCAAAGTCATTTATGTTCCTTTTCTATTCACCAGAGTACTACAGAGTACTACAGCCAAAAGTGCATCAAAGAAACATACCTGGAGTAACTATCAGCCTGTCAAAGACCACTCTTTCACCCAAAGAGTACTGAAGATTAATGCATAGATATTAAGACACAATGGGCCTCGAGCCCTCTTCTTTTACTTTCATTTTAATGTTTCATTTAGTGTTTCATCTACCTCCTCTGCCTCCCTTTCAGCTATAAAACTCATGAAGAAACACATTGTAAAGGTTGTTGATCAGATATCTGTGAACTGTAAGATGTTTCTCTTGAGACATGGTTCTCTATGTAAAGTTGTAAGATAGGCTGAGGATATGTTTTCAGACTGGATTTCAAGCTATTGGAAAATTTTGTACATGAATGGTGTTTCTCTTTAATATAACAAGCACATTTCTTTGGATCCTGATCTAAAGAAGCGGTGATGTGTTCTAACTTTGTCTATATTCTCCTTCTGTAATTCATTACATTTCATTTCTCTGGTAAGCATCAGAAATCTGGCTTAGGATATACCATTGCATGGTACCCTAATGCTCCTTCTCTCCTTACCTTTGATTTTTTCTACTGATTGTGTTATCTAAGAAGTAATTTGAGATAATTTAACCAGTGTAGTAGATGCTATTCACTGCTAACTGATGTATGAATTTATGAATTTGTTCTTGGATGTTCTGGTTGGGTTTTAATTGAAAGAATTGGGATAATGGGAGTTTAGAATGCTGATTTTGTCTCATTAGGGTCTTTTTTCAATCAATTGAACCTTTCTAAGTTCCCCTAAGTTGATGTCGAATCATTGAAAGTTCAAAGCCTTTCTCTGATCTCAGGCCTCACCTTTGTGTTTAAATCTTTAGTGTTTCTTGTTGTCTGAAGAGTTAGCCCTTTGGGGGTTGGATCATAGGTGTTTAATGGAATGTCCTATCCCTAGATCTGATTTCATTCCTCACCCTTTCATACCACACTATCATCTTTAAAGATCCCCTGTTTTAGATGACTAGCCCAATTGAAAGCCTTGGACATTGAATAGCAAGTAAACCCTTTTATGACTTCATTGCCCAATAGACACGAATATTATCTGAATTACCTCTCCTTTGCCTAAAATCCTATTTCCTCACCTTTTTCTTATATTGAACCCTTCATTCCCGTTTCCCAACAACCAAACAAACAAAACAAAACAAACAACCCTTGTGCCACACAACTAGCCTAATACCTTGACATTTGGACTTCAAAGACATATACCTTTACCTTTATAGAGAGATCTCTCTATGGACCCAGGGGGGCTAGATCTTGAGGTCCCAAAGTGGTTCTGATGTTGTCTTATCTTTTGGTAGAGCCAATCCTGCCAAAACATAGGAAACCCAACAGATATGAAAATGAAAAAATTCTAGATATTCAAAACTATTCGAGAGATTGATTGGCCCTTAGGGGCATTTACTCTTAGGTTAAAACCTATGTTTTGTATCAAACCTCTTATGGTTTCAATGGGAAACTTTTATGGCTAATTCAAGTGTTTTACATGTTGAATATAAAAGGTTTTTTACTCTCTCATTGTTCGGGACCATGAATATGAAAATGAAAACTTCTATTTAGATCTATTCTAGAGATATGACTAATTTGTGGTTTACATACATTGAATCTAAAAGGTTTTTTAACTCATTGTTTGAGACCATGTATATGAAAATGAAAAACTTCTAGATATTTAAAACTATTCGAGAGATTGATTGACCTGTAGGGGCATTTACTCTTAGGTTAAAACCTATGTTTTGTATCAAATCACTTGTGGTTTCAAGGGAAACTTTTATGGTTAATTTGTGTTTTACATGTTGAATATAAAAGGTTTTTTTCTCTCTCATTGTTTGATACCATGGTTATGAAAATGAAAAACTTTTATTTAGATCTATTCTAGAGATATGGCTAATTTGTGTTTTACATACATTGAATATAAAAGGTTTTTTCTCTCATTTTTTGAGACCATGGATATGAAAATGAAAAACTTCTAGATATTTAAAACTATTCGAGAGATTGATTGACTTGTAGGGGAATTTACTCTTAGGTTAAAACCTATGTTTTGTATCAAATCACTTGTGTTTTCAATGGGAAAATTTTATGGCTAATTCAAGTGTTTTACATGTTGAATATTAAAGGTTTTTTTCTCTCACATTTTTTGAGACCATAGATATGAAAATGAAAAACTTATATTTAGATCTATTCTAGAGATATGGATAATTTTGTTTTACATACATTTAATATAAAAGGTTTTTTCTCTCATTGTTTGAGACCATGGATATGAAAATGAAAAACTTCTAGATATTTAAAACTATTCGAGAGATTTGATTGACTTGTAGGGGCATTTACTCTTAGGTTAAAACCTATGTTTTGTATCAAATCACTTATGGTTTCAATGGGAAACTTTTATGGCTAATTTGTGTTTTACATGTTGAATATAAAAAGGTTTTTTCTCTCTCTCATTGTTTGAGACCATGGATATGAAAATGAAAAACTTCTATTTAGATCTATTCTAGAGATATGGCTAATTTGTGTTTTACATACATTGAATATAAAAGGTTTTTTCTCTCTCATTGTTTGAAACCATGGATATGAAAATGAAAAGCTTCTAAATATTTAAAACTATTAGAAGATTGATTGACTTGTAGGGGCATTTACTCTTAGGTTGGAAACCTATATTTTGTATGAAATCGATTCTGGTTTCAATTAGAAACTTTTATGGCTAATTCAAGTGTTTTACATATTTGAATATAAAAGGTTTTTCTCTCTCATTGTTTGAGACATGGTGTGAAAATTCTTTTGAAATTCTATTTAGATCTGTTCTGGAAAATATGGCTAATTTGTTTTACCTTGTTGATGAATATAAAGGTTTTTTCTCTGTTGTTTTTTTTTTTTTTTTGAGAAAATGGATAAAGCAAAAACTTCAAAAACTTCCCAGAATATTTAAAACTGTTGAGAGAATTGATTGACTTGTAGGGACATTTGCTCTTAGGTTAAAACCTATGTTTTGTATCAATCACTTTTGGTTTCAATAGGAAGCACCTTAATGATTGTGTTTTACATGTTGAATATAAAAGGTTTTTTTCTCTCTCATTGTTTGAGACCATGGATATGAAAATGAAAAACTATATAATTGGTTAAAACCTATGTTTTGTATTAAATTACTTTTTGTTTCTAAATAAGTTATATGCACATTGAATATAAAATGTTTTTTCTCTCATTGTTTGAGTCCATGGATATGAAAATGAAAAACTTCTTTATTTAAAACTATTCAAGAGATTGATTGACTTGTAGGGGCATTTACTCTTAGGTTAAAACCATGTTTTGTATCAAATCACTTATGGTTTCACTGGGAAACTTTTATGGCTAATTCAAGTGTTTTACATGTTGAATGACTTGTAGGGGCATTTACTCTTTAGTTAAAACCTATGTTTTGTATCAAATCACTTATGGTTTCAATGGAAAAATTTTATGGCTAATTCAAGTGTTTTACATGTTGAACATAAAAGGTTTTTTTCTCTCTCATTGTTTGAGACCATGGATATGAAAATGAAAATCTTCTATTTAGATCTATTCTAGAGATATGGCTAATTTGTGTTTTACATGTACATTGAATATAAAAGGTTTTTTCTCTCATTGTTTGAGTCCATGGATATGAATATGAAAAGCACATATTTAAAACTATTCAAGAGATTGATTGACTTGTAGGGGCATTTACTCTTAGGTTATTTAAACCTATGTTTTGTATGAAATCACTTATGGTTTAAATGGGAAACTTTTATGGCTAATTTGTGTTTTACATGTTGAATATAAAAGGTTTTTTTCTCTCTCATTATTTGAGACCATGGATATGAAAATGAAAAACTTCTATTTAGATCTATTCTAGAGATATGGCTAATTTTTGTTTTACTATATATTGAATATAAAATGTTTTTTCTCTCATTGTTTGAGACCATGGATGTGAAAATGAAAATGTAGGGGCATTTACTCTTAGGTTAAAACCTATGTTTTGTATCAAATCACTTATGGTTTCAATGGGAAACTTTTATGGCTAATTAGCAGAGAGAGAGAGAGAGTCGAAATTAGCAAACAGAGAGCCGAATTAGTAGACAGAGAGATGAAATTACCAGAAAAAGCCAAAATTAGTAGACAAAGCTGAAATTAGCAAACAGAGAGCTGAAATTAGCAGACAAAGAGTCGAAATTAGCAGACAGAGAGCTGAAATTAGCAGATAGAGCCAAAATGAGCAGACAGAGCCGAAATTAGCAGACAGAGCCGAAAATAGCAGAGACAGCCAAAAAAATACATGTGTATATATAATTTATACAAAAATGTTACAAAATATTCTCAAATGTACACAGTAGTATTATAAATTTTCATATCTAATTAATAGAGATAGCCAGAAAAATCAGAGACAGAAACTCTCTCATTCATAAATTCCCTACCAAAAAAAAATGAATGTTAAATGTACCTAGAAGCTGAAGACGCTTAAGACGATGAAGACACTGAAGTCGTTGTAGAGGACATTGAAGTTGCAGCAAAGGACGCTGAAGACGTCGCTGAGGACCTCTACAACAAAAAAAATCAACAGAGATTAAAAATCAACAAAAATTAAAACCAAATTAAAAAAATCAACAGAAACTAAAACCAAATTAAAAAAAAAACAACAAAAAAACTTACAGAAGTGAGCTTAATGCGCACGATAATGCTAGACAGAAGTGACTGCGCGCGAATGCTGGATAGAAGTGAGCGCACAAGAATGCTAGATAGATATGCGCGCGCGGGAGAATGCTAGATAGTTATGAGCACACGGGAGAAACGAGCATGAAAATGTGAACAATAACCCGAAATAGGTTGCGGGCGATATATTTATAAAATAATAGTTCGACCGAACTTCTAGTTTGGCCGAAATTTTATTGCCGATTTTCCAAACTCACGCGAAAAATCTGTTCGCCATTGCTGTCAGTACGCCGTCACTGTAAACGACAAACGGAGTTCGGCCAAACTAAATTCAATAGTTTAGCCGAACTTCTGAATTGTTTGGCCGAACTATGACAAGAGTCCAACTAAACTATGGAGGAAAAAAAATTTCTGCCCTGAATTGTCACAAAAGTGTTACCCATCTTCATATTTTCACCCATATATATTTTTTTTGAAAAAAAAAAAAACAGACAAGTCGGTGCGCCATAAAAATAGTCACGTACCGGTCATAGTGTGTCGTAAGAATGTATAGCACTGGTCTCGGTGCCCCTAATGAAATGCAACGCACTAGCCTCGGTGCAACTATCTATTTTTCAAGCAACGTTAACTTCATCAAAGTTCAGAATAGTGGTGCACTAACTAAAATATACGCCTTGCCAGGTATAGTCATGTCAGCGCACCAACTTCATGACAATTACATAGTTGACAGTGCAGTCTTTTACCTGGCCGCACTATTGACCCTCTCAGAATCTAGAATGCGATGCGCTAACATACACTGGGGCTGATAATTCTGTCAATGCACTGCAGTGTGATTTCCATGGTCAACGGTGTGCGTGGATAAATGAGCGCATGACCTTTTATTTTATTTTATTTTATTTTAAAATTATTTGTTGTGAAACCAGCTCCAAAAAGAGAAGAAAAGAGATATCAATGCCTTAGAAATAAGCCACTTCGAGGGGGAAGCCTCCAATACATTACATGAATGAACAATTCTTGGATGATACAATTTACAAAACCTCCTTTCTATATATAGGAGTCCATGGGGCCATAATGTAATCATAGTGGGCCACAATGTAATCCTAGCCGACCTAACAATAATAATTTAAGGGCACAATAATAACAAAATGGGGGTTACAAGGGTACAATAATAACAATAAGGGGTTACACTAACAAAAATAAGGGACTATACTAGTAATATAGGGACCTAACATGCCCCTCTCCTTCAAAAAAGTGTTGTCCTCAACGCTTGAGTAGCTCTGGGTGCTTCTGTATAAAATTCTCATCCTCCATGTAGAATCTTCAGTGGGTAAGTTCTTCCACTTGATGAGATACTCTGAAATTGATCGATTCCGTAGTTGTCGAGTTCTTGTTTCCATGACCGCTTCTGGTTCCAATATGATTTTTCCTTCCTCATCAAGTTCTGGCAATATTGTTTGAACTGAAAGATTTTCACCTATAACCTTCTTTAAGCATGAAACATGGAAAACTGGATGTACTCGCGAAGAAGCAGGAAGCTCCAATTTGTATGCCATAGTACCAATATTTTACAACACCTTGTAAGGACCATAGTACTTTGGCGATAATTTATTATCCTTCTTAGCTTGCTTGAGGGACATTTGTTTATATGGTTGTAGCTGTAAAAATACCCAATCTCCTACATCAAAACTTCTCTCGCTGCGATGTTGATCTGCCTGTTGTTTCATTTGGTTTTGTGCCAAATTCAGGTTATCCTTTAAGAGTTGGAGAACTTCTTGTTGATGCTCGATGTGATCTTCCATTGCTTGAACCTTCAAATTTTCCCTTAAATATGATGTGATGGATGGTGGATTATATCCATAAAGTGCCATAAATGGGGTCATTTTTGCTGCAGTATGGAAGGAAGTGTTATACCACCATTCAACGAGAGGTAACCACTTGACCCATTGTGTTTGTTTATCAGATACAAAACAACGACGATATCCTTCCAAACATTTATTTACTATCTCAGTTTGACCATCAGATTGAGGATGATAAGATGAGCTATGAGCTAATTGAGTACCCAAACAAGAAAATAACTCCATCCAAAAATTTCCGGTAAAAATGGGATCTCTGTCGCTCACAATAACCCTTGGGCTTCCATGTAGCTTTTGAATTGTGTCCATAAATGTAGTAGCAACTGTACTTGCTTTAAATGGATGAGATAATGCCCAAAAGTGTGCATACTTGGTAAGTCTATCAACTACCACCATGATGACACTCTTTCCTTCGGACTTAGGTAAACCTGTGATAAAATCCATTGAAATCTCCTCCCAACATTGACTTGGAATGGATAAAGGTTGTAGAAGTTCCGGGGTCTTAATTGTCTCAACTTTATTCTGCTGGAAAACCAAACATTCTGCCACAAAATTTTGAATATCAGATTTAAGGCCATCCCAAAAAAATTCTTTCTTCACCCTGTGGTAAGTTTTTAAAAATCCTTAGTGTCCTCCTAAAGGAGAAGTGTGCAATTCCAAAAGAATCTTTTGTTTTAGTTGGGAATTCTTACAAAGATATAAGCGATCTTTGTACCATAGGGAATCATTTTTCCAACTAAATGTATCAGATGTACTAGGATCTTGCTGCAACTTTTGAATGAGTGTCCACACTTCTTCGTCCTTCTTCCATTCATCTCTTGCTTAGGTTATCCAATCTGGTTGGATAATAGAAATGGCACAAAGTAATGCTTCCACCTCTTCATTCTTTCTTGAGAGTGCATCTGCAACAACATTAAGCTTTCCTTTTTGTAGATTATTTCAAAGTCATAACCCAACATCTTTGTGACCCATTTTTGCTGCTCTTCTGATGATAGTCTTTGTTCCAAAAAGTGTTTAAGACTATCATGATCAGTTTTTACCTTGAAGTGTCTTCCCATTAGGTAAGTTCGCCATTTCTTTAGTGTATGTAGTATTGCTAACATTTCCTTCTCATAAATAGGTTTCTGTAAATACTTTCCTTTGATTGGACGACTTTCAAAAGCAATGGGTCTTCCTTCCTGCATTAAAACTGCACCAATTCCATTTCCTGAGGCATCACATTTCACAATAAAGGTTTTTGTGAAGTCTGGCGTAGCTAAGACCAGTGCTAGGCACATTGCCTCTTTAAGATGTTCAAAGGCCTTAGTTGCTTTAGGAGTCCATGAAAATGTATCTTTCTTCAATAATGTTGTTAGAGGTGCTGCTATTCTCCCATAATTCTTAACAAACTTGCGATAATACCCTGTTAACCCGAGAAATCCTCGCAACTGCTTTATGGTTGTGGGGACTTTCCATTCCTTAATGGCTTTAATTTTGTTAGGGTCTGCCTTAACACCCTCGTGAGATACAATATGACCCAGATATTCCACCTCTTGTACTCCAAAGAAACATTTGGATGTTTTTGCATATAATTGTTTCTCCTGCAATAGTTTGAGCACCCTGTCAACATGTTCAACATGATCCTTCCAAGACCTGCTGTACATTAGTATATCATCCAAAAATACTAGCACAAATTTTCTAAGGGTTTGAAAATGGAATTCATCAACCCTTGAAATGTAGAAGGTGCATTGGTAAGGCCAAAAGGCATGACCAAAAATTCATAATGACCCTCATGAGTTCGAAATGCTGTTTTTGGAATATCTTCAGTCTTCATTCTAATTTGATGATATCCTCAACGAAGATCCAACTTGGTAAAATAAATTGCTCCATGTAATTCATCCAATAATTCATCAATCATAGGAATGGGAAATTTATCTTTAATGGTGAGCTTATTGACCTCCCTATAATCCAGACACATTCGCCATGATCCATACTTCTTGTGTACCAATACTACAAGAGCAGAGAAAGAACTTTGACTAGGTTGAATTATACCTGCCTCTAACATTTTTGCAATCATATGTTCAATTTCACTCTTTTGGACGTAAGGATATCTATAAGGCCTAATGTTTGGAGGAACACTTCCTGGAATCAAATGAATAACATGATCATGATCATGAATAGGTGGGAGCCCTTTGGGAGTTTCAAAACCCTTGGAATGATTGTCCAAGACTTGTTAGAAATCTGTAGAAATAGATGATTTTGATGTTGGAACTTCTAGTGAGCATAGTTGTGAAATTACACCTCGTTTTTATTTCTTTAGAAGCTTCGTCATGACATTATAGCTTATTATCCTTCTCAGCTTCACCGCAATACCCCGTAATTCGACTTCCTTTCCTTCTAAAAAAAAATTCAAGAAAAGTTCTTGAAAATTAAAAGCTATCGTCCCCAAAGATTGTAACCATTGTACTCCTAGTACAACGTCAGCACCTCCCATAGGAACGGAAAGCATTGGAATAGTCAATACATATTACCCCATGGTTAGCTTGATATTATGGCATTTTCCAGAGCAATTTATAGTTCCTCCATTTGCAACCATCACTTGACATTTTGGTGTTGGGTATAGGAAACAATGTAATTCCTTGGCTACCTTACAATGAATAAAATTATGGGTGCTACCTAAATCAATCAACACTATTACCTTTTTCTTCTTGATATGTCCTTCTATCTTGAGAGTTTGAGGAGTGGTAATTCCTGCCAATGCATTACACGATATGGTCGGACTCATTTCTTCCTCTTCTAGGGCTGGTTTTTGGTGTATATCCTCTTCTTGTTCATTTTCTTCTTCCTCTTCACAATCTATGTAAAATAATTTCTTCTCAGCACACTTATGACCTTTAGTGTATTTGCTATCACAACTGTAGCAAAGCCTTTTTGCTCTTTTTTCTTCCAATTGTTGTGGTGTCAACCTTGTAGGTTGTGGAAATCTAGGCGTAGCAACACTTCCTTCTTTATAGAATTGAGTGGTAGGCTTCCTTGTCTCCATAATTTTACATTCAACTTTTCTTGCCAACCTGAATGCCTTCTCCAATGAATCAGGTTCCAAAACGAGAACTTCATGTTGGATGTTATCCTTTAAAGTGCCTAGGAAGAGATCAATCCTGTGTTCCTCTGTAAGATCAGTTACCCTTATATTCAATTTTTGGAAGTCCTCAATGTGCTGCCCCACTAAACCCTTTTTGTTTGAGATTTATCAATTGGGTAAAGAAGGTGTTGCTCTTTGTATCCTCATAATGTGCTATCATTTCCTCCGTAAAAATTGACCAAGTGACAATTTTTTTACGGGAGCAAAGCCATTGATACCATACAAATGTATTTTGTTCTAAATGTAAAGTTGCTATGCGTACCTTTTGTGTGTTTTGCACGTTATGGAGATCAAAATATTGCTCCATCTGTAGTATCCATGTTACAGGATCCTTTCCATCAAACTTCCTCATATCCATTTTTGGAATATGGTGGTTCTTCCCGCCAACATTAGAGTTTATGAAATCATGATTAAGATTTATTTTGTTCTCATCATGAGGTTCTTCTACTATCTTTTCACCATTAGGAAACATTTCTTGTATCAACTTTGTCAAACCTTCCATGTCTGCTTTTAGATCATTCTTCATGTTTTCCATGTTGTCTTTCATGTCATCCATCTTAGCTTCCATGCCATCCATCTTAGCTTCCACGCTTTTCTTCGAACTTTCCATCTTTGCTTCCACGCCTTTCTTCAAAACTTCCATTTCATTTTTTGTTGCTCTTTGCGAGAGCGAAATTTGGTGCACTTGCTCTTGTAATTTCGATAGATCATGTTGCAATTCTTCATCTTCATGAGTCATCATAGAGCCTTCTGAAGGCTTAATGGGTGTTGAATTATTTTTATGGGGAATCTTTTAGAACCCAACACACATATATATATTCGACAATATGCCCTTGGAATCAATTCAAATTGATTATTCAAACAAGACTTATGCAATTCGGAAAAAAAATACACACCTTTTTCTTGCTTTTGAGGAGCTCGATATTGAAATTGGATTTTCTCTGTGATTGCAGCACTTCAATATTTGAATTTTTGCACCAACGTATCCCTCTAAATTCTCTTTCGAATGCCACAGGTTTGACCTGATTTGGATTCTCCAAGAAAAAGTTGTGTCCAATCTCCCACAATGACCTAATTATGGACTGGTTCAGTAGAGCGAGTTTGTACGACTTGCCATCTGTCACTGTTTTTTCCTTCAGCTTGGAAATTGATAGCCAAGAAACTACAGTCTATGTCTTGCGACCAATTTTTACGGCACTCCAATCCAATGCTCAGAGAGAGAGTTATGAATATTTTCCCACGATCACCTCTTTGAGACGAAATTCGGGAGCCTGAAAAAGCACTACATTCCACAAATCATTTCTCCGAAAATATTGCGAACCAAGCTCTGAAATTTTTTAATGAGTTTCCTCAGAATTTCCTCTTCACACCCTAAAAATTCCGGATTCTAAACCTTCATAGAAAAAAAGTTATAGCGAAAATTCCACGATGACCTGTTTAGAGCAGCGAAACCCTAGAATCCAAACCTCTAATACCAAATGTTGTGAAACCAGCTCCAAAAAGAGAAGAAAAGAGATATCAATGCATTAGAAATAAGCCACTTCGAGGGGGAAACCTCCAATACATTACATGAATGAACAATTCTTGGATGATAAAATTTACAAAACCTCCTTTCTATATATAGGAGTCCATGGGGCCATAATGTACTCCTAGTGGGCCACAATGTAATCCTAGCTGACCTAACAATAATAATTTAAGGGCACAATAATAACAAAATGAGGGTTACAAGGGTACAATAATAACAATAAGGGGGTTACACTAACAACAATAAAGGGCTATACTAGTAATATAGGGACCTAACATTATTTGGGGTGCCTTTCGGTACCGCCCCGAAAACAGTGCGGATACCATTAGCACTGCTATCCGGTGCGAGCAGAATAGCTTCGTCACACCGCGCGATATATATATATATATATATATATATATATATATATATATATATATATATATATATATATATATATATATCTATATGTATATCTATATCTATATGTATATGTATATCTATATTTATATATATATATATATATGTATATATATATATATATATATATATATATGTATATCTATATCTATATATATATATATATATATATATATATATATATATATATATATATATATATATATATCTTTAAGGTTATTTCAATTTCTAATCAGCTAAAAGGCTTAATTATGGAAAAACTAGAAAAATTCTTGTACATTTCGCTGTCGAGGAGGCATATTGGTTGTAAAATTTGCAAAAGAAAATTTTCCCACCATTTTTCAAAATGCGGGTAGGAGATTGGTGGCCAATGCAGAGTAGCAGTGCATGAAATGGGTGCAATGAGAGCACTAATGTCAGGGTGGCTTAGACAAGGGTAAATGGCACCGGTGCTTGAGAGCTCTGGAGCACTGAGGAAAGTGAAAAATGAAGTTTTTTGGCTGTAATTTTTTTTATTTAACCCTATTCTGGTGCGCAGGTTTTTATAGGTGCACTGATACACTTACCTACAACCACACAGGGCTGTGTCAAATTTGGCACGTTTTTTATAATGCAATGGGGTGGTTCCCTAACATCGCACCAGGATGTTTAAGTTTCGGCACGAAATTTTGATGATGCACTGGGGAAGAAAATATGTAAAGCACCGGTGCGGAATAGTCGTAAAGCACTGGTTTTTTGGACTTAATTTTTTTTTTTATGTAACGTTATTCTAGTGCGTATGGTTTATCGACACACCGGTGCTCTTGGATAAGAATGCACCGGCACGTTTCTGTTTTGGCGCAGTGTTTTATTATGCACCGGCGTGGAAGAGTGGTGAAGCACCGGTGCGTTACAGTAATAAGAGGCCTCGAATGTGTGTGTACGTCATGCAAGCTGTCTAGTGTGCCAATGTCTCGTGTGCATCGATGTGTTCTATGGTAGGGCGCACACTGGTAATTGAGAGCTCAAAAGCACTGGAAAATTGAAAAATCCAGGTTATTTTTCCAATTTTTTTTTTAATTTAACCCTTTACCGGTGCGCATTATTTATAGGTGCACCGATTATGTTTCTTACAAATGCACCGGTCGGTTTGTGTTTTGGTGTGATGTATTATGATGCACCGGTGCAATTTATTTCTACCGCGGTGGATGGTTTCGGTTTTGGAGCAGTCTTTTATAATGCACCGGCGCAGAATATCTATGACACACCGGTGCTATAGAATAACAAGATGCACCAGGCTGGTCTGTACGGAGTGCACAGTGTCCGGTGTGCCAATGTTTTGGTCTGCACTGGTGCTTTCTCAGTTCGAGAGCACCGAGGTGATGTGTAATGATAAGCGCACCGAGAGGAAACCATCCGCAAAACCCTCCGCCTGCCAACCTCCTCTAGTAACCTCCACTAGAAATGGATGTATGGGGTATTTTTATGTGGGGTTCCTCAAAAAAATCAACTAGATGGTATTTTCCTTATAGTGTCAATAGATCTCTAATGTACTTCTTCCGATAGAGGGATATAAACTTAGGATGTTGAGTTACTTCAATACCAAGATAGTATTGAACATAGCCCAAATCAGTCATTTCAAAACCTTTCCTCAATTCCTTCTTTTTGGATGCAATATAACTCTCATTTCTCCCTTTCATCAAAAGATCATCTACAAACACCACATGATATACAATTGCTTTTCCAACTTTCTTGACAAACAAAGTTTCATCATCAAGATCATAATTCTTGAATTTAAGTTTCAGAAGATGCTAAATTAACTTCTCGTACCAAACTCGTGGTGCTTGCTTGAGGCCATACATGGATTTTACAATTTTTCATACTTTGTGTTCTTAGCCCTTTACAACAAATACTTTTGGATGCGACAT